>OY720443.1:114073601-114636512 GCA_963082915.1 Dolichopus griseipennis
AAATCGGATTTTTAAAAAAAACCTTCATCGCCATTGAAATTCAGCCAGTTTGCACAACGGGCTCGGGTAGCTGCCATATAACTTCTTGTTTTATATGAACATTACTCTGTACTTATTAAAGCTGGGTATCTGAAATTTTGCCAAAAGTAGTTAAGTGTAATGGCCAAAGTTACTGGAAAAGTTGGTTGGTCTACTGCAGAGGGTTCGAGTAAGTGCCATACAACTCCTTCTTTTATATGAACATTACACTACACCTAATAAAGCTGTGTGTTTGAAATTTTGCCAAAAGTAATTAATCGGATGATATTATAATGTTTATACTACGGTCACAAATAAATAACATACAGATGTCTCATTCCATACAAAAAAAGTGTTCCATTTCTTAAGGTCCATTAATTTTTAATAGACATTGATCTAAGACATTTTATTAAAATTAGTTAAGATCGAAACCAATTGACAAAATTGGTTTTAGAATAAAATAAAATTGAAATAATTTATTTAAATTACACCATAGGCAAAAATACCTTTTACTTTCACCACTCATCGTATAAGGTGGTATAAGTATTTGCATGTGTTTATAAATTAAAAAACACAAATAGATAAAAATATTACTTTTGAATGAATATGTTTTTTTTAATAAGCCATTTTTATATGGATGTTGTATAGTTTTTATTGCTTTTGTTTTTGTTTTTTTTTGTGTTATTTTTTTTACTATGAAATATATAAAAATTTTTTGCTTTGTTTTAAAAAAAATAAGAGTTTTACAATTTTTGATATATTATTGATTTTGATATATGTATGTGCATATCTCTTTGCCGTAATATATATAGAGTTATAGCGAAGGACAAACAACGAAATTTTAATTTTGTCTAGCAAATGTAACTGAAGAATAGTCTAAATTTATAAGTTTTTATAAGAGCAAAATAGATTATTTAGTGTGAAAAATTCAAATCCCGTACACCGGGTATAGATGTTTGTTAATTGTTAATAGGTAAACTGAATAGATTTTTGTTGAGAAATAAAAATAAATATGTGAGTGCGTACATACTTAAGAGAAAAGTAAATTGATACCTATCTGAAAAAAATTTTTTTCAATTTTTCCATAAATTAATTTACTTTTCTCTAAATAAAAAAAACCCAATCAACTCAAAAATTCTATTTCTATTTTATTTTTTTTAATAAAACGAAAAAAGCCGAAACAACTGTGTAGGTATATTTTTTTCTTTTAAAAGTCAAAATTATAATAAAGTTCAGAATTTAATTCAGTGTAAACTTCACCTATAAATAATGATACATAATCTACGATTAAGTAAAATTATTATGCGTAAATTCTAAATGTAGTCAGCACTCAGCACCTAATAAAGTACCTATAAAATTTGATAAAAAAACTACATTGTTATTCCTTTTAATTTAAATTTTATTTATAAAGGGAAAAAGCCAAGTGGAAATTATTGATTAATGATTAATAATTCAAAATACATAATGTATGTAATAAAATTCCATTTGGCATAAAAAACCCTTATTATTATTATAAATTAAATAAAATATGCAAACAAAAAAATTTAAAAAACAATTCAAAATAAAAATAAAAACAGCCATCATAATTATTCACAAATAAAAAAGTAAAAAAAAAAATGTAAAAATAAATTTAAAAATAATTATTTCACAATTATATATACAAAATAAATAATAAAAAATAAAACAAAATTTAAAACATAATTAATTTCAAACCAATAGATAAATATACTTACGAGTTACGACCTTAAAAAAAATTGCTGTGCCTTAATGTTTTATGGAAATTATTTATTAAAGAAATTTAGCTATGTACTTAATATAAGGGAAACAAAAAAAAATAGCTCTTAGCTGTTAATCATTCGTAAATATCAGACAGACAAACACACTGATGGATAAATGACAATAGACAGATAGACAGATAAAAAACAAATGAATTCAAATGAAAAAATCATATAATAATACATTATATATATATATATATATATATATGTGTATGTATGTACTTTTAAACTGAAAAACAGAAGAGCAGTTGTTTTTTATTATTTGTTAGACAGACACACAAACAGACTGATGTACAGATAGATAAACAGACGGACAGACAATTAAAAATGAATTTATTTTTTTATTATAGTTTAAAAATTCCTTTTAGTTTTCTTAGGCAGACCAAAAAACACATGGGAATGAAGATTGACGGAAAGACAGACAGACAAAAATTAATTGATATTCTTTATTTTTTTTTAAACAGACAGACAAACTGACGAATACAGATTGCTAAAAATACGGACAGACAATTAAATATGCATTGTATTTCTTAATTTTTTATTTTGAACTTGATTTTGTTTGTTGTCCAAAACCCACTTGCTGTTTTTCCAAAGTAAAACTAGAATTAAGAAATCAGTACATAAGACTCTATGTTCATAGCAACTATTATCTTTCTGAAACTAATCGGGAAAATGAAAATTTATTTTTTGTTCGCATTGTTTGACGATATTTTGTTTTAAGTTTCGTACGAACGGTGTTTTTTGAAAATATTGAGAAAAGACACTTACGTGCAAGCGGCATATTTGAAAGAACTTTTCTGAAGGCCATGATAAAATTGGATAATTGGTTGAAGTTTCATATTCTTTTAATTTTATAAGAATTTCTGTTAAATTATAATTATTTTTGTTTTTTAACATTTCGTTAGAACAATTTTCACAATTTTTACCTATTTTTTTGAACATTTTGAAAATGCAGTACCCCGCAAAGTACCTTGTTGCAACATCGGTTATATTAGGTACCTCTACTGCTATTGTGTTATTACCTACGTTCATATTATTTTCAATGTCGTCAATTTGAATATCATCGCTTTGTTCAGATAGTTCATTCCCATTGGATAAATTGAAAGAAGTTTCTTCAGTATTTTGCAAAACTATATCCCAATCTAGGCGAAGGAAATCACAATCGTCTTCCTCACAATTTGAAAATTTTGATTTAAACAGAATGTTTAAAGAAATTATTTTGGCAAATGAGGAGCTAAACTCGGCAACACTCGGATTGTTTTTATTAACATTTCTAGCCCTCAACTTACCAAATAAATTTTCGAGTGGATCTTGGTTCAACTTATTGGCATAAATATAAAAAATATTGTCATTAGACGAAAATAATGTTGAAGTTAGTTTGAGAACGCTGTCAATTGTGATTACCAGACCTTTAAAACAAAAAGGTTCTCTTGCAAGACCCATTGGTTTAATATTTAAAATATATTCTCTCATTTCTCTAAGAAAACTAAAATTATATTCATTTCGCTGAAGTGGTGGGTTCCCATTCAACACATCAAAAAGTTTATTCATCTTTTTAATGAATTCCGCTGTTGGTTTTGCAAACTTTTTGATAAGTGGAAATTTATTTAATGCTATAAGAGCTTCGATTCCACAAGCAACACTTCTGCTTAAAACTTGTGTAGCTAGTTTGACACTCATTTTTTGAAAATTTGTAGGATTAATATGTGCATTAGTTAATTTAGGGCACATTTTGGTAGTATTTGTTTTTTCTAAGTTGTATAGATACTCAACAACTTTCCAGCTTATTTCCCCATCACTAGTAAATAAATTATGTTTATTTAAATTGGTTCTAACACTCTTAAAAAGATGAGGAATGTGGTACATAAAATAAATTATTTGGTCTTTATATAAGAAACTGGAATTATTTTGTGAAATATTCAAACTAGCAAAAAGACTACGGTTAGTTGGACCTTGGTCGCAACAAATTGCTCTGACATTTAATTGAAGATTTTTGCAAATCTCCAGACATTTATATAACTCTAACTCGAGTTGACATTTTGGTATACTACCTGGACAAGCAACATAGTATAATGGTTGCTTAAATTTCCCACAAATACTCCTAACCATGAATACACAAACCGACTTTGCACATTCATTTAATCTTGTATTTTTCCCGTAGTCTACAAAACCCTCTATTATATCCTTATGTTTAGTATATGATAAATTCATTTGTATACACATTTCGTCGAAAATAAGAACTACTTCCTTTTCAATTTCTTTTAAATTTGAATTAACGTAATTCTTTAATTCCTGATAGACATTAATGTCCATTCCAGGTAACAAACTTTTGATTTTATCCATCTGTGCAAAGAGGAGGGATGTGGTAAATGAAAACCAAGCTGATCCCTTAAAAAGTTGTAACCTGCTGAAGAACGAAAAAAGATAACTTGAGAAATCCATTTTTCGTCCTTCATGAAATTTTTATTTTTGTCAGAAAGAATTAATTTAGAAAATATTTTAGAATTTTTACTTACGGGTAATCGGTCAATTAAATTTTCTAACGGAAAACGGTTTTCTTTTTCTAAATTTTGATTGATCTGCTTCAATCTACTAATTTTTCTTAAAAGCACCTTTTTCGTTTTTTTAAAGTTATTCAACTTTGTTGTCAAAACTTTCTTTTCTTTTTTCAATTTTCTTAATGAATTAATGTAAAAGTGCTGTTGTTTGCAGCAATTTTCACACTTTAAAAATTCATTTTGGAATTTATTTGAATCTATAACTCTTGCAGCTCTATTTAATTCTTCAATATCAACACTTTCGTCCAAATCATTCAGAAGTGTCGGCTTTAAATAGTTAACTCGTGCATAAGTTCGATCAAAATGATTAACATTAAGGGCATCATCATTTTCGAAATATGAATTTTCATATTTCTCTAGCGCAAATTTTGGCACAGCAGTTTTTTTTAAACGTCGTATACCTGCATTTTAATAAATTTAATATTAATTTAAAAGAATTAAATTTCGTATCATACAGTAATTATATACATAGAGTACCTATTCATGTAGAAAAAAAAATTCAATTAAAAAGGAAACTTAACAGGATTAATTATATAAAATTTTTTTACATAATTTGAAAAAATATTCAGAGATAAGAAGAATATGCAAGTAAAATACTAGGAAAGAAAAAAATAAACTCTTCCATAAATCTTTTCCTATTACAATACAATGCAATCGAGAATATTTTTACATACAGCGACTAATATAATATGAACAAAAACCAAAACAAAAAGAAGTTAGAATCATAGTTGACTAATATATTTATATAATTTTCGCCAAATTATATATATTAATTATATAATGTTCGCCAAAATATGATAACCGTGAAAAACTAATTTTTACTAAATTAAAAAAACTGGCTAAATATTTAATTATACATCAATATTCCATGAATATAGTTACTTTTATGATAATTTGTGTACATATTTAGGTAAGAAAAACGAAATACTACATTCGTAAATACTACAGATGCTACCTACTTTAATAATTAATTTAAAAAATTTAAAAATAATAGCGTACCTATATCACTACTTTGAAAATGTTTGCTGCATATAAGAGATTTTTTAACTCTTCTCATGTTAAATTCTCCTACTGCAGCCTTCCATTCCCTATACATCCTTGAATTTTCTTTAGGGAACTTAAAAAATTGCCGGTCAGGAAATGTGTTTGAGTCCGCTTTGCAACTCAAAATATGGCAAATTCGTTTTTGCGAAGCCATTTTAAATTATTGCTGATAAAAAATAAAAAATTATTAAAATTATATACTTCTTATAATATAATGTAGTAAAAAAATATACTTAAAAAATTACTTACCTTTAAAAAAAATTTCCTTCAACTTTTGAATTTGAATTTTCAACTTCTATTATTTTATTCTTATATTATAATAAATGAATACACAATTAATATATTTGTATGTATGTATATTATAATTCATATAATAATATTATACCACATATCCATATATAAATTATTATAATCTAATCTAAGTACACAGCGATATTCTATTTATTTATGTACACATTATAAGTTCAGTAGAACTACACATAGATAAAAATGTGATCGACTCGAAAACAATAACAACGCTTAATTTCTAATGGAGTGAGTGGTGAGTAAAATTTTTTACCACAGAAGATTTTTTTTTGTGCATGGTATATTTTGGATTTTTTTAATCAATTTCTTATTTCACCATAGATCTAATTTTTAGTTCCAAACGGTCATAGTAGCGACATCTATGTGCTAAAATTACTTGGGGTCATTTTTTTTACGAATTGAGACATCTGTATATTATTTATTTGTGCTACGGTCATACGGGTATCCCAGAGTTGACACAATCTACTCTACTACACACTTCCTCGTTTTTTTTCTTATTCGATTTTTTTCTTTTTTTTAGTGTCATAGTATTCATATTCTTGAATCATGTTACATGTACTATGTAGAGTGAAAAATTTTTGAGAGAATAAAAATAAAGGGTATACTATAAAATAAAAATAGTTACCAATACATTTAAATTCGTGCCAACGATTTTGAGTGAATTTTAAAAAATATGCGAAAAAAGTTTCATACAAATTTTTAACATGAAAATGTTTATCTATATATAATTCTTAATCAATGATATCACCTATGGTAATAATTCAATAAAATATATGATATAATAAAAATTAAAAAAAGGAATTTAATCGTTTATTAAAAAAATATTTTGTTTTTAATTTATAAAATGTTATACAAAATATGTAAAATTCTTAGCCTTTTAAAAATATAAAAGTGTTAAAAAAAAAACGAAAATAGAAAAGAATCCTCGTATATCAAATTTAAAGTTTTTATCTTCATGAATTTTTAATTTTAGGATTTCTTAGGAGCCCCCTGAACCACTACTACAATTAAGTTTAAATTTCAGGGACACATAAGAAATAGGAAATATATTCTTTGGCTTCGAAATTATACTTATACTTTGGCCTCAGATCGAACAAAAACTCATTGTCCGAGCTCGACCAGAACCAATTCCCTTGGTACTTTCATTATTAGTAACCTAGAGTTTAACTTTCATCAAAATAGCAGCAATATTTTTTGAGTTATACGGCTTTTAAGATATATGTTCGTTAGCCCTTGAACTTTCAAAGGTTCCAGAACCCGAAACCATGGTACAATTTCGCCAATATGCAGTCCCCGTCATACTTTCAATATTAGTTAACCCTTGTGGACAATTGGAACGTTCTATCTTAATTTTAAGTTACTATTTTTATTAATTTCGATGATAAGCTTTTAAATTTTGGGGGGTCTAAGAGGGGTACTGAACCACCACTCTGATTGATCCAAAATTAGGGGAATGCGCAGGAAATTGTAAAGAGCACCCGTGTACCAAATTTGAAGCTTCTACAATTTTTCAAGCTGCTATCTTTATTAATATTAAAGTTATGCTTCAAGGTCTTCAGAAATGTGTGGCTGGTCCCCGACCCTCTACTCCAATGGGGCCCAAATTTCAAGGACACTAAGGAAAAAGAAAAAGACACCCTGATACCAAATTTGGAGGTTCTATCTTCATTGGTTTCGGAATTATGCTTGTTTGGCCTAAATTCGATCAAAAAGTTCTAAGTTCCGAACCCATCGTACATTACCCACCGTACGCAATCACCACCGTAGTTTCATTACAAGTACCCTACAACACAAATTTTATGAAGATAGCGTCGTTAGTTGTTGAGTTATCGTGATTTTTTATATATGTTCGTTAGCCCTTGGACCGATTAAAAGGTCGAGGATCCGAACTCATGGGCTGATTTCGCCCATTTACAATGCCCGCCGTACAATTAAAATTTTATCAAGATAACTCCATTATTTTTTGAGTTATCGTGCCTACGGACGGACATGGCTATATCGACTCAGGAGGTTACGCTGATCACAAATATATATACTTTTCCATATCTAGCTCGCTTTCTTTAGGTGGTTACAAAACCATACCAAAGTTAATATACCCCTTTACCTATTCTATAGGTGTAGGGTATAAAAAGAATTAAGAAGTAAAATAAATGCAGTTTATACTGTGAAAATGTATGGATGTTATGTATAAATGTTTGTTTTAATGAAGAAAATTGGAGAATAGCATGTATATATAGAAGTAGGCAATGTACAGTGAGCAGGTTTTTGGAAATTTTTGATGAATGGTTTGATATATACTGTAATAGTTCAAATCATATAATTATGACTGGTGATTTTAATATAAACTTACTTAATAATGAAACGGATGAAAAATAAAAGCGAGAATTTATTTTGGATTATAGTCTTAAACAACACGTAGATGAACCCACTAGAAGAACAATTAGATCTCAATTTCCTATTAATTTTGTACTAACTGATCACACAGCTGGTGTTCCAGTAAATGTTGAGCCACAGTTTATGATATCAGATCATGAAACATTTCGATACAGAAATTCAATCAAATCCCTGTTTCAAAATAGTCTTAGCTTTTTACCCTCCAAGTATCACAAATCCTATGAAATTGAACAAATAATAAATTCAAACTCTTTATACTTAATTACTGCTGACTTTAATGGCTGGATCATCAATCAAAGAGGGACAATAAACTAAAACTTTATATTGTCTACTGATTTAGTAATTTTTAATAACGGAAGTCCAACCCATTTTACCACCCATAATTCGTTTGCACATGTTGATCTCTCAATATGCTCTAGCGCTATAGCACCTACATGTACCTGGGAGGTACCTGACGATCTTCATGGAAGTGACCTTTTTCCAATCTTAATTAACATGCAATCTAATGATCATACAAACCAATTTCCAAAATTTACTCCTAAATTTAAAATTAATATGGCTAATTGGAAAAAATATCAAGACTGTATGTATAACTCGCTCTCTAACATTTCCGAAGTTGAAAATGTCAATCAAGATGCGGCAAGATTAAAGACACTTATTCTAGCGTCAGCCAATATTTCAATACAACAAACTACACCTCACAAGTCCATTAAACATCTTCCATGGTGGTCCAAAGAATTAGCTTTATTATCAAAATCAAAGAAAAGATCCTTTAATATTTTTAGGTTTCATTCAACAACTGAAAATTTATTTAATTTCAAAAAAAGTAGAGCCCTCTTTAGACGGAAGCTAAACCAAGCTAAAACAGCCAAATATTTCTCTTGAACCTCTCAAATAAACCCTTCCACCCCGCTTCCTACTATTTGGAAGAACATTCACATTGCAAAACAATTAGAATAATAGACAAAAACAATAAAAAATTTACCACACCCATTGAAATCGCCAACCTTTTCGGTGAAATATGGTTTCTCGCCTCAGATGATAAAAATTTTTCAACTACTTTTGTACATGAAAAATATAATTGCATAGCTGACGATTTATCTGACAATAATATTGATCCATCAGCAATAAGAATAGAAAATCACCCGGTTCTGATCGCATAACGTATCCGATAATAAAAAATTTCTCTTCCCGCAAGAGTGGAAAGTAGCCAATATTCCCATAAGTTTTTGAAAAAATTTTCTCCTCTCGAATACTTTGGTATCTTGAAAAAAAACGCGTTTTAAATAGGAAACATAAATCACTCAATATATGCTGACGATCTGTATCTAAAATTTAAATTAAAACATGTTGCAGAATCTAAAAGAATCCTATCAAATTTATTTAATAAAATTTTCGAATGGGGGTCCAAATCCGTAGTTTTAATTTCCGTCAATAAATGCAAACATCTTCATGTCTGCAGAAAACTAAAATGTAACGAATTTAATTTTCAAATACAACATTCTTAATCTATAGTTAGTACAGTTAAGACATACTCTTTCGCTTTGATTTAATTTTAATGAAAGTATTTAGTGAATCATCATACACTATTTAAATTTAAATAAATACAACAATAAAACTATAAAAACATTTAAACTTTAAAAGTACAATAATAATAATACAATATTGCTGACACTTGCGTTAAATTTAAATTAAAAAAAAATATTAAATATAAACATTAACGATAAAATTTCTGTAAAGTGTATAATAATTTCGCAAACTTTTGAATTTGTGCTAATTAGTAATTGTTTTGTTTGTTGACCTCTAAATCTTTTTTTTCATTAATTATTCACAATGTCAAACAAAATTCTTAACAACAATTCTTCCGCAATTAAATGTGCTCATGTCACGTGCGTTAATCATGACGCAAAATTGGATTTGCTAAAATGTAAAGGCTTCTACGGTAAAAAACTACATGGAACTTGCGTAGGTCTAGAAAGAAATTGGCATTCTTCTAGACTTTGTAACAATTTCGTGTGTGATGAATGCCTTAACATTTAACAAAACTTAACAAGCTTTCTTGATATCAAAGATGATCAAATGCAAGTGTTAAATAAAGCGATCAAAGTTATAGAAAACACTAACAATCTCTTATTGGATTTGTGTCAACGCTTCGACGACACAAATCCATTAGTTTTATCTACGTCAACTAACGAGACGGTGACGATTGCAGATATAAAGAACGAAGTTGCCCACAACCTGGCAGAAATGAAATCAATGATCTTCGATAAATTGGTTAAAATAAATAAAACGGACAGGCTAGAGGATGAAATATCCTCTCTTAAAACGGATATTAGGAAGCTTTGTGTCATTGGGTCGAAAGCCTCCAATACGTCTATAAACAATGTAGACAAACTGAAAGACGAGATCTGTTCACTAAAAACAGATATAAGGAAGCTCTCTGAAAAAGTCGAAGCCGGCTGTCATGTGAACAAATCCTTTTTAATAAATCAAAAAAATACCTTTAAAGAAGTTTGGTCGCAAACGGATCAGTTTGTCAGTTTTATTTCTTCTACCGATACTACTACTACTACTCTGGGGCCTGAGTACTTCAAACCGACAACTACTGTATCAGCTGTCAAAACAATGTCGAGTTTATCCGCTAATGCCGTGAATGACATCTCATTACATAGTGAATTAGCAAAAGCGGAATCTTCTTCTAACTCAACAAATATTGCTACCTTACCAACCAATGGTTCCACCAACTTTTCAAATCAACCTACATTCAACGGCACATCTGGTAACATTGCCCTCTACTTTTCAAAATGTCCAGCATTTACAACTGTAAGAAGTTTAAATAGTTTTTTAAAAAATAAGTTTAAATGTAATAATATTAGTATAGTTAACATTACACCAAAAAAAATATATTTAAAATATAAACCGAAATACAAATCGTTCAAGGTTATGGTACCTATTTCCAATGTTAATGATATAATAGCTTATAAACACTGGAAAAATAGTACCATAGTTCAACACTTTAAAGATTCTACACTTAACAAATCAAACACAAGCTCAAATAAAACTCTTCTCAATCCTTTTGCTATCCCTTTTAACACTGTTAAACCAAAAAAAGTTCATTTCAGCACTCAAACAATTAACACAGATAAACAATCCTCGGTAAGAGAAAAAGATGGAAATTTTGTTCAAGGTGTAACGTTGAAACCGGGTTTAAATAATAACAATGAAACTAAATTAAATAAAAGCAATAATTATCCTAATTTTGTTCAGGGAGACTCGTTGGTACCGTCATGTAGTAATCCAATTGTTAAAATTAATAGTAATAACATTAATAATAATAATAATAATAATGATAATAATAATAATAATAACAACAACAACAACAACAATAATAATAACAACATTAATAATACTAGTAATAATAAAAATACAAGGATTAATAATAATAACAGCAATCAACATATTATTAATAGCAATAACACACAAGATCCGCTCATATCTCCAATCATTAGAATGACAAAGCAATCATTAACTGAAGATTGTAGATATGCACTGTCTAGATTCAGAGATGAGAGAATTGTTTATAATGTGAGACTCTTTCTTGCTTATCTACATAATGATTCCAATAATCGCGTCTTAGAAGGCAAAACGAGGACTCACTTATCAGTTCTTATTCACAATGAAGGACTGCCATCTAATTATAAAGATTTGTATAGCCTCTATATCAGATTTCATGAAAATATAGGCTTCACTGCTAAAGATGTCGAAGGGGACGTTAAGACTTTTCGTAGTCATTGTGATAGTAACTACTATAATCATTTGGTATATTAGGTATATTAGGTATTGTATATTTTCCTCCGTGCTCAGACAATTCCTCATATTCTGAATTTTACACTCTTTATCACAATATTATTTCAGATATGCATGAGGATGACTTAATCTTTATTTTCGGAGATTTCAATCGTCCTTCTCTTTCGTTTATTGTCGATGACTCTGATAATTTGTTATTACCTATTAACTTCCAAGATGAAATTGACTTCGATCTCATTAGTGAGTTCTATAGTAATGATTTACAACAAATTATTAGTTATCCCAATAGTAATGACAAGTGGTTAGATCTTGCATTTTCAAATGCATATGATAAAGTGGTGGGTAATCTCGCTGATGATGCAGATAATCTTTTTACTAACACTACTCATCATAACGCAATCATTTTCGGGCTCTCCACTACTATCCCACTCTTCGCTAAATCTTACAATAATGAAATTGTATACGATTTTTTTAATGCTGACCATCAAAGTATTAATAATGCTTTGTCACTTATTAACTGGGACGAACTGTTACTTCAACAGGATATTAATTCGCTAATCTCTATCTTTTATTCAAGGCTGTTTGCAATTATTGACACTTTTGTTCCCAAAATTCGTAAAAATAATAAAACAACAGAACCTTGGTTAGATAGAGATCTTAGGAATCTGAGAAATCGACGCAATAAAATATTTAAAAAAATCAATTATTCATCAGCACCAAGCGACGATTTATTGAATTATTATAAGCAACTTGCCATTGAATTTAAACATAAAGCCAATACAGCATACGATAACTATGTTGCTGATATGGGCAACAAACTAATCGCTGAACCCAAAAAATGTTTCGACTTTGTTAACACAAAGCATAAGTTATTTGGATATCCTAACTCAATGATGTCCAAGGACAATGTGCTTTCTTCTTGTCCTAAAGAAATTTGTAACTTCTTTTCAGATAATTTTCGGAAAATTTATCATCCTAAGGCACCAATGGCTTTTTCTGCTAATTCTTTATCTACCAGCTCAAATTTGCTAATTTCAAACTTACGTCATTCACAAAATGATATTCTTGAAGCAATTCTTAGTCTGGATATAAAAAAAGGTGCTGGTTCTGATCTTATCCCCCGAATATTTTTACACAACTGTGCTCAAAATCTAATTATCCCTCTTCACTCCATCTTCAACAAGTCGCTTTTAGATGGCATTTTTCCACAAGTGTGGAAATCCTCACTTTAACTCCCATTTTTAAAAAAAGTGATAGAGCTTCCGTTATAAACTATCGGGGTATAGCCATTCTATCAACTATTCCTAAATTATTTGAAAAGATTGCCGTTGATAGAATTACCCCTATTATTAATGTTAAACTTAATGAACAACAACATGGTTTCAGAAAGGGTCGTGCTACTACAACTAACCTTATGATGTATATGTCCGAAATACTGAACCAAATAGAGAAAGGATACCAAGTTGATGCAATTTACACAGATTTTAGTAAAGCTTTCGATCGTGTAGATCACTTAATTTTGCTAAATAAGCTATCAACTTTTGGCATTACGGGCTCTTTTCTTTCGTGGCTTAATTCTTATCTATCAGAAAGAACCCAAAACGTCAAATTTCAAGGTCTGTTATCCAAATCTATTAATTTTACTTCTGGTGTACCACAAGGAAGTCATTTGGGGCCATTTCTTTTCAATGTCTTTATTTCTGACCTTTCGGAATATTTAGATGCCATACCACATATTGCTTTTGCTGACGCCTTAAAAATATATAAAGTTGTAAAAGATAATTCTGATGCAGTTATACTTCAATCAAGCTTATCAGATATACAAACTTGGTGCACTTCAAATAAATTGGAACTGAACATACAGAAATGTAAGGTTATCAGCTTTATCCGAAAACGATCTTCTCTAGTATATGACTATAAGATAGATAACGTAACTCTTGAAAGGATTTCTAGCATTTCTGATTTAAGTATTCTTCTCGGTAATAAACTTAATTATAATCTTCACTATGACCAATTAGTTTCTAAGACTAATAAAATGTTAGGTTTCATTAAGAGAAGAACTAAAGAATTTAATGACTTAGCTCTGACAAAATCCCTCTATTGTTCCTTTGTTCGATCTATTTTAGAATACGGAAACATAATTTGGGATCCAGCCTTTCAAGTTCACTCCAATAGAATTGAATCAGTTCAAAAGCAATTTCCCTTATTTGCATTAAGAAATATGTATAATCCTTCTAATTTTGTTAATTTTCCTAGCTACAACACAAGACTTAAGTCTTTAAATATGCTTTCTTTATCTTCACGAAGACAACTCTTGTCATCATGTTTTACTTTTGATATTTTAAATAACAGTATTTCTATTCAATCTCTTAATAATAACTTTAGACTTAACGCTAATGTTCGACAAACTAGAAATACAAGATTTTTAATGGATTATCAAAATAATACAGAGTATGGTAAAAATGAACTTATCAATAGATGTTGCATTACTTTCCACAAAATTAGTCATCTTTATTCTACATCTTTCTCCAAAGCTACTTTTAAACACACTTTACATAAACATTTTTTTAATTTAATGACCTCAGACAATTAATTCTTACATAAGCAATATTTTTCTTTTAAACTATGATATAATTAAAACATAACACACAGCACACTTACTGTATTGCATTAAAATACAAGAAAATTGCTAATTATGTTTTATTTTTTTTTTTAATTTTTGTGCATTCTATAATTTGTTTTTATAAATACTTTGTCACAAGTCATAATAATAACATATCAAATTACTTTTTAATATGCTACATAAATTAATATTTATTCTATTCATTATATACACGCATGTATGTATGTACATAATTTTGTATATAAAATTAGTTTTTTTTTTTTTTTGTTTAAGAATGCAAGAATAAGCATTTTTTTTTTTTTTATTTTTTTTATTGACTTAAAATATTGTATAATTTTAAATATAAGTAATAATTTTTAAGAATTTTTTTTTGTAACGACCTTGTTTTGGTTTGTAAAATAAAATAAATAAATATATTTGATCGTAAAATTTTTAGCCTTTTAAAAATATAAACGTGTTAGATAAAAACGGAAATAGGAAAGAACCCTCGTGTGTCAAATTTAAAGTCTCTATCTTCATGAATTTCGAAGAAAAGCTTTTTAATTTTGGGATTTCTTAGGAGGCCCCTAAACCACCACTACAATTAAGTCTAAATTTCGGGGACACATAGGAAATAGGGATTATTTTCTTTGGCTTTTAAATTCTACTCGTTCGGCCTCAAATCGATCAAAAGCTTCTAGAATCCGAACTCATTCTCCGAACTCGACCAGCACCAATTCTCATGGTACTTTCATTACTAGTAACCTAGAGCTTACATTTCATTAAAATAGCGGCATTTTTTAGTTATGGTATTTTTAAGATATATATTTGTTAGAACTTGAACTTTTCAAATATTCCAGAACCCGAAACCATGGTACTATTTTACCCATATGCAGTTCCTGTCATACTTTTAATACTAGTTAATTTTATCTTAATTTTAAGTTATTATTTTTATTAATTTCGATTTTAAACCTTGTGAAGCCTAAGATCTTAAGAACTGAGTGGCTGGTCCCCGACCCACTACTCCAATTGGGCCCAAATTTCAAGGACTCTAAGGAAATTGAAAACGGCACCCTGATACCAAATTTGGAGGTTCTATTTTCATAGATTTCGGAATTATGCTGGTTTGGCCAAAATTCGATAACAAAGTTCTAAGTTCCGAACCCATTGTCCAATCCACACCGTACGCAATCGCCGCCGTAGCTTCAATACCAGTAACCTACAGCACAAATTTCATGAAGATTGCGTCATTAGTTGTTGCGTTATCGCGATTTTTTATATATGTTCGTTAGCCCTGAGACCGAATTAAAGGTCCAGAATTCAAACCCATAGACTGATTTCGCCCATATGCAGTCCGCGCTGTACTTTAAATACTAGTTAACCCTTGTACTCAATTGAAACGTTCTATCTTAATTTTTAGTTACTTATTTTTAGTAATTTCGATTATCAGCTTTTAAAACTTGGGAGGTCTAAGAAGGGTACTGAACCACCACTCCAATTGATCCCAAATTAAGGGGACACGCAAGAAATAATAAAGCGCCAAATTTGAAGCTTCTACATTTTTTAAAGTTGTTATCTTTATTAATTTTATAGATATGTTTTAAGGTCTTCGGAAATATGTGGCTGGTCCCCGACCCACTACTCCAATTGGGCCCAAGTTTCAAGGACCCTAAGGAAATAGGAAGGGACACCCTGGTACCAAATTTGGAGGTTCTATCTTCATTGATTCCGGAATTATGCTCGTTTGGCCTAAATTCGATCAATAAGTTTTAATAGTCGAACCCAAGGTCCAATCTCGACCGTACGCAATCCCCGCCGTAGATTCATTACAAGTAGCCTAAAGTACAAATTTGATGAAGATAGCGTCATTAGGTGTTGAGTTACCGTGATATTTTATATATGTTCGTTAGCCCTTCAATAGATTAAAAGGTCCAGAATCCGAACAGTCCTAGTTAAAATTAACCTACAGTTAAAATTTCATCAGATAGCTCAATTATTTTTTGAGTTATCGTGCCTTCGGATGGACGGACGGACATGGCTATATCGACTCAGGAGGTCACGCTGATCACAAATATATATACTTTTCCATATCTAGCTCGCTTCCTTTAGGTGGTTACAAACACCATACCAAAGTTAATATACCCTTTTACCTATTCTATAAGTGTAGGGTATAAAAAAAGTAAATTAATGTAAAATACATATTTCGTGTTTTCGAATTTTTCTAAGTCTTGAGGCTTCACAAATCTTTTCTATTTCTCTGTGTATTCTTTCCAGAGCCTACGTTTTGCAGATCTGCATTCTGATTTGTACTTCTTCAGTGCAATTCTGTATTCTAGCCAGTAAGCTTCTCTTTGGGTGCTCATAGCTTTATTAAAGAGATCTTCGTGTGTGGCTTCTGATTTCCATCAGGTTGCTATTCATCCATCTGTGTTCGAATTTGTTTGGCAGCCTTGTTTCGTTGCATGTCTTTTCAAATGCAGCTCGCATGTCCGTGGTAATGTTATACAGAGGTAGAGGGTAGTTGCTTTTTTCAGAATGTACTCTCCGAACTTAGAATGTATTATATAATAATAAATTGTCAATGTAAGTATTATGTCTTCCCCGTTAATAGCAAATAGTCTGCTGGGGGGTGACATTTTTTTTTTTTTTTTTTTTGCCGGCACCTCTACGTGCTAACTGTTCACTGTGATAGGCTAAATAGCCTGACTATATATGTGAATGTCG
The DNA here is from genome assembly GCA_963082915.1 of Dolichopus griseipennis. NCBI lineage: Eukaryota > Metazoa > Arthropoda > Insecta > Diptera > Dolichopodidae > Dolichopus > Dolichopus griseipennis. The sequence continues at coordinate 114,090,833 of OY720443.1, forward strand.
GAACAGGGGAGATATATTCATATATTAGAACTGATCAAATGAATTCCACATACAATTTAAACATGAGATAGTACTACGCTTTATAACATGTGTAAATGTCTTAGATTTTCAATAAATACAGTTCTATTTTTGTTTATATTGTAATAATTTTGTACTTGAGTTATATGGTATTCTATTTCAGTGAGTTATATTATTTAATTGAAACATGCACTACCGGCCGCTATTCCGCTTCACTTGAAGTGCGGCGTCCTCGCGCCGCCTCCTTTATTAAACTAACAATTACTATCTATAGGAATAATCATACGCTTAATATCTATATGTTTAATCTGGTTGCTCCCTAATTTTCCTTCAAATATCCGCTTTTGTCTTGTTTTTTCATGACAAACTCAAAATACTGAAATAATCATTCCGCATTGTTATGTCCCTTGCAGTAGTAATATTACAGACTCTTTAAAACTTTTTTACTAATATTTTGATTATGAAGCTTTTACATCCTTTCTGACAAACTTAGTAATATAATTAAAAAAATTATTTAATTAATAAAGTTAAGTTATTATTCTAACAGAAAGCTTTATTTTTGGAACTTGTTCTTTTCTTTCCGAAATGTTTTTAGAATTTTTTTAGGTAGGTCATCAAATCCTGAATTATGACGTTTTGTACCATTTTGGTGGACCAAAAGATCAAAAAATAACAAAAAATTATTTGGATGATATGTCCCACCAATTTTAGAACGTTATGACTCACTTATAATGAGAAATTATGCTCAAATTGAATTTGGGCAAAATGTCTCATTCCTGGTGGGATGAAATGTTTTTAGAATTTTTTTAGGTAGGTCATCAAATTCTGAATTATGACGTTTTGTACCATTTTGGTGGACCAAAAGATCAAAAAATAACAAAAAATTATTTGGATGATATGTCCCACCAATTTTAGAACGTTATGACTCACTTATAATGAGAAATTATGCTCAAATTGAATTTGGGCAAAATGTCTCATTCTTGGTGGGATATATGGCTTCAGGACATAATGGCTAAGGGCCATATGACACGTTGCCATAATTTTCAGTCTTATTCCACAAAATCTTATATGTATATGTTATATGCACCTAAAATCGAAAGATATAAATGACTGTTCAATAAGTTGACAGTTTTTACGCACGCTACGAGTAAACAGGCTAACTTAAAAACAGGCTTTTCTTCATAATAAAATTTTTGATGCGATATTCATTATAAAATGATGTATTATATAATATATTTTTATTGTAAACTATTGTTATTACCAATTTTTATACCCTACACCTATAGAATAGGTAAAGGGATATATTAACTTTGGTATGGTGTTTGTAACCACCTAAAGGAAGCGAGCTAGATATGGAAAAGTATATATATTTGTGATCAGCGTGACCGCCTGAGTCGATATAGCCATGTCCGTCCGTCCGTCCGTCCGTCCGTAGGCACGATAACTCGAAAAATAATGGAGCTATCTTGATGAAATTTTAACTGTAGGTTACTAGGACTGAAAGTACGGCGGGGATTGCATATGGGCAAAATCGGCCCATGGGTTCGGATTCTGGACCTTTTAACCGATCGAAGGGCTAACGAACATATATAAAAAATCACGATAACTCAACAACTAATGACGCTTTCTTCATCAAATTTGTGCTGTAGGTTACTAGTAATGAAACTACTTCGGGGATTCCGTAAGGTCGGGATTGGACCATGCGTTCGGAACCTAGAACTTTTTGATCGAATTTAGGCCAAACGAGCATAATTCCGAAACCAATGAAGATAGAACCTCCAAATTTGGTATCAGGGTGTCCCCTTGTATTTCGTAAGTGTCTTTGAAATTTGGGCCCCATTGGAGTAGTAGGTCGGGGACCAGCCACTCAGTTCCGAGGACCTTAAAGCATTTTTTCGAAATTAATAAAGATAGTAACTTGAAACAAATGTAGAAGCTTCAAATTTGGCCCAGGGTGTTCTTTACTATTTCTTGCGTGCCCCCCTAATTTGGGATCATTTGGAGTGGTGGTTCAGGACCTCTCTTAGACCCCCCAATGTGTAAAAGCTTATCATCGAAATTAATAAAACTAGTAACTTAAAATTAAGATGGAACATTCCAATTGTGTACAAGGGTTAACTAGTATTGAAAGTATGACGGGACTGCATATGGGCGAAATCGTACCATGATTTCGGGTTCTGGAACCCTTGAAAAGTTCAAGGACTAACAAACATATATTTTAAAAACACCATAACTCAAAAATTAATGCCGGTATTTTTATGAAATTTAAACTCTAGGTTACTAGTAATGAAAGTACCATGCGAATTGGTTCTGGTCGAATTTAATTTCAAAGCCAAAGAATATATTTCCTATGTCCTATGTGTCTCCGAAATCTAGACTTAATTGTTGTGGAACATAGCTCAAAAGTACTTGCTGCATTTATGTAAAATTTATTTTTATATTTAAATGAATTATATGAAAAGGTCTAAATTTGTAATTGTATTTTATAAATACATTTATTGCATATTTTGCGTTTATAAGCTTTTCTATTAGGTATATAAGCTAACCATTTAAAATAATTACAATTTCTAAAAATTTGGATTGTTAAATATATTATGCTTTGATTATCTTTTTATCACAAAATTTAATAATTAGAATTTTTTCATTTTGTAATTGAATTGGAATAAATATATTTTCATTTATTTCAAGTTTTTTTGTTTTTTAATATTTTTAAATAGATAAATTAGTAATAATTTGTAATATTTTTTAATAGATAGTGTAATTAGAAAATATTTTTAGTGTTATAAAGTTAATTTGGTTAAGTATGTCTTACGATCAAATTAATAACAGCTTTTATGGTGTTAAAATGACTTATGGATATGTCCTTAAATTTGAACCAAATAGGTGTAGGGTATTTCTAAGTCGGTTGCATCGACTGACTGTTTCTTTACTTGTTATTATTCACGAAAGGGTTATTGAAATTAAATTATTTGAAAAAAAAATGTTAAAATATATAATTTTATTTATTAAAAAGGAGCTTTTCGTAAGTAAAATTTACAATTCGGAGCATTTTTTCAGTAGCGGATTACCGGAGCAAGCGTTAATAAAAAAGAGCAAAACGCTCCGTTCGGAACCATAAAGACAGCCCAAAACATTTGATTTTCCAATAAAATAAAATTTCTAATTTATCAGGTTTTCTGCCAAAAGAATCAAAATATTCGATAAAACCATGTTTAGGAATATAAATAACCAACCATTGTGTTCCTGGATCATTTGCTTTATCTTACAATTAAAAAAGTTTGTTGATCTAAAGCAAAAACTCCTTTAAAAATTTTCCCCGTTGTAACAAACATCTCAACGCGTTATTTATCTCCAGGGTGTTTATTAAGCAAATTGACTCAAGTCATATACCTTGGTTGCTTCTTTTTTACGTAGTTCGATAAAAACTATTTTTTAATTTTTTTATTTGTTATAATAACATCCGATTTTTCTAGTATTTGACAGAGCTCTTTATTATACCCTACACCTATGAAATGTGAAAAGGGTATATTAACTTTGGTATGGTGTTTGTAACCACCTAAAGGAAGCGAGCTAGATATGGAAAAGTATATATAATTATGATCAGCGTGACCTCCTGAGTCAATATAGCCATGTCAATCCGACCGTCCGTCCGTAGGCACGATAACTCAAAAACTAATGGAGCTATCTTGATGAAATTTTAACTATAGGTTACTAGGACTGAAAGTACGACGGGGATCGAATGGGTTTGTATTCTGGACCTTTTAATTGTTCTAAGGGCTAACGAACATATAAAAAAATAAGGATAACTCAACAACTAATGGCGCTACCTTCATCAAATTTGTGCTGTAGGTTACTAGTAATGAGACTATGGCGGGCATTGCGTGCGGTCGAGATCGGACCATGGATTCGGATCCTAGAAGTTTTTTATCGAATTTAGGCCAAATAAGCATAATTCCGAAACCAATGAAGATAGAACCTTCAAATTTTGTATCAGTGTGCCCCTTACTATGTCCTTAGAGCCCTCTAAATTTAGGGCCAATTGGAGTAATGGGTAGGGAACCATCCACACAGTTCTGAAGACCTTAAAAATATCTTTGAAGTTAATAAAAATAGTAACTTAAAATTAAAATAGAACGTTCCAATTGCGCACAAGGGTTAACTACTCGTAGTGTTGAAAGCATGACGGGGAATGCATATGGGCGAAATCGTACCATGTAGTCGGGTTCTGGAACCTTTGAAAAGTTCAAGGGCTAAGAGTAAACATATATTCAAATACTAATGACGCGATTTTGATGAAATTAAAATTCTAGGTTTCTAGTAATGAAAGCAACATGGTAATTGGTTCTGGTCGAGTTCGGACAATGAGTTAGGATTCTAGAAGTTTTGTTAAATTTAGGTCAAACGAGTATAATTTCGAAACCAAGGAAGATAGAACCTTATATTTGTGGCACAGGTGTTTCTTCTTATTTGTTTTGTGTACGTGAAATTTTTGATAAATTTGAATAGCGGTTTGTGTACCACCCCCACTACTCCCACGACCTTAAAGCATAATATATTCGAAATTAATAAAATTAGAAACTTCAAATTTGATACACTATTTCCTATTTCCGTTCTTTTTTAACACTTTTATATTTTTAAAAGGCTAAGAATTTTACTATATTTTTGTATTATATTTTATAAATTAAAAAAAAAATATATTTTTTAATAAACGACGAAACTTTGTTTATTTTTTAATTTTTATTATATCATATCTATATTTTCTTAAATATAGGTAATATATAAATAAGAAATTCTGTACGATACTGAAGCTATAAAATTTTTTTTTTATATTAAAATGTATTATACATTTTTTATTACTAGCATATTTTGATTATTAAATTTTGTGATAAAAAGCTAATGAAAACATAAATGTTTTTAATTTACATTAAAAACCATCAAATTATATAAATTTTTATATTTATATTGTTACAAATTAATATTTTATTCGAATAAATTTGAATTTAATTATATAAAACATTAAGAAATAAGTAAATTAAGAGTATAAATTTAAAAATTATTGAAAATTGAAATAATTAACCAGGGTACTAAATTATTCTATATAGGCTAAAAACCCTGAAAAGGAGTAATTGCTGCATGTGTGTAAAAACTTATTGAATTGGATAATAAATTTTAAATATGTAATTTTGTAATTGCATTTTACGAATCCATTTATTTCAATTTCATTTATTGTTTAATATTTTTAATTAGATAAATTAGTAGTAAATTTTAATATTTTTGAATTGATAAAATAATTAGAAAATATTTTTATTATTATAAACTTAATTTCGTTAGTTATGTCTTACGATCAAACAAATAAAAGCTTTTATGGTTTTAAAATGACTTATGGACTTCCCATTAAATTTGAATAAAATAGGTGTAGGGTATTTCTAAGTCGGTTGCACCGACTGACTGTTTCTTAACTTTTTTATTTTATCGTTATACACAGTTCCAAAAGAATAATTTTCAAAATTATTATATTTCGTTAGCTATGTCTTACGATCAAACTAATAAAAGATTTTATGGTTTTAAAATTACTTCTGAACTTTTAATTAAATTTGAACCAGATAGGTGTAGGGTATTTCTAGGTCGGTTGCACCGACTGAGTCTTTCTTTACTTGTTTATTTTTATGCTTACTATAGGTACCAAAACCAAGTAATCTGTTTTTATTTTTCATTCTTTACAGCAAGGTTATATATGTAGATCAGACATAACAGTAAGTATATATGTTCAGAATCATTCTATTTTATTAAATAGCATTCTTAAATAATACAAACAAAAACAGGTAATGTTACTACTTATTATATCATGTTAATTGAACTTTTGTTTTCTTTCTTTCTTTATGTAATGGTACACCAGACATCTTCTTTACCAAGAATTACTTTTTTCTCGTTTTCTATAATTCGCATTTGCATGGTTTTTTTTTAAAGAATTGACACTTTTTTTTTTAATCCAAAAGATTAGTTGTACCAAAACGCATCTTAATAAATTATAAATCTTTTAGCACTCTTCCAGATTTTTGTTTTCTTATAATTCTTTTTTTTTTCATATTTTGTAACGTTCTTTCAAACAAAAATAAAAAAAAACTTAGCAATGGTTAAATATTTGTTTATCTTTTTCTTTTATGTACCTAATCAGAAAATTAAAAAGTAGAAAACTGGTTAGCATTGTTTTTTTTTAATCCAAATGATTAGTTGTACCTAATATACACCTTTAAATTTTTTTTTATTTTCCTCTTCCAATTTTATAAAAACATATTTTCTTACTACTTTTTAATGTGCACCTATTACTCTAAACCAAGTAAACTAACTTGTTTATTAAGAGCAAACCTACTTTCGGGTGCCCTACTTACGGATGGTCATAAATCAAAAATGTAGGTATCAATATGTCGTGCAATATGGGTAGGTGCCGCGATATGGTATGCTTTTTTCCGAGGACAAAGTGTCACAATACCTACTTATGTAAAATTTTATTTTTATATAATCTTATGTAAAATAAAATTTATTTAGTTTTAATATTATTTTTGTAAATTAATAAATTTATTTTTATATATTATTTTATGTAATAAGAAAAGTTTATTTAGGTTTAATCACACTAAATTAATTATATAAAACTTTACTTACATCTATTCTACGAAATAATTATGAATTTCAATTTAATATTAAAATTTACTCAGAAGAAAACCAAAACTCAATTAGAATTGTTCTATATCTGTGTACCCTATAGCACTTATATATTAAAGTTTAAATGCAATGGAAAAAAAATAAAACATAAATAGAAATCAAATTTTTTACTTAAATTTGAATACATTATTATTATGTATGTACTTTAAAATGAAATTTATACATTGATTTAAATAAATATTACTTGTAACACTGCTGTGAAGAAATATATGGTTCTACCAGTTGCTGATACTGACACTTGTTGATGTAAAATTATTGTATTGAACTTGCTTGAAGATTTTATAAAATCCATTTATTTATTGTTGATTAATTGCTTGGATTAAAAATTTTTCTTAATGTGATGCTACCAGGCATTAGGTTTCTTGATCGAACGGCTATGCTTTAACAATATCTGTTTCTAATTATTATACCCTACACCTATAGAATAGGTAAAAGGGGTATATTAACTTTGGTATGGTGTTTGTAACCACCTAAAGGAAGCGAGCTAGATATGGAAAAGTATATATATTTGTGATCAGCGTGACCTCCTAGGTCGATATAGCCATGTCCGCCCGTCCGTCCGTAGACACGATAACTCAAAAAATAATAGAGCTATCTTGATGAAATTTTAACTGTAGGTTACTAGGACTGAAAGTACGGCGGGGATTGCATATGGGCGAAATCGGCCCATGGGTTCGGATTCTGGAACTTTTAATCGATCGAAGGGCTAACGATCATATATAAAAAATCACAATAACTCAACAACTAATGACGCTTTCTTCATCAAATTTGTGCTGTAGGTCACTAGTAATGAAACTATTTCGGGGATTGCGTAAGTTCGGGATTGGACCATGGGTTCGGAGCCTAGATTTTTTTGATCGAAGAACGAGCGTCATTCCGAAACCAAAGAATGTAGAACCTCCAAATTTTGTATCAGAGTGACCCTTCCTATTTCCTTAATGTCTTTGAAATTTGGGCCCCATTGGAGTAGTGGGTCGGGGACCAGCCATACATTTCCGAAGACCTTAAAGCATATCTTTAAAATTAATAAAGATAACAACTTAAAAAAAATGTAGAAGCTTCAAATTTGGCACAAGGGTGTTCTTTACTATCCCTTGCGTGTCCCCCTAATTTGGGATCAATTGGAGTGGTGGTTCAGTATCCCTCTTAGACCCTCTTAAGTTTTAAAAGCTTATAATCGAAATTAATAACAAGTAAAGAAACAGTCAGTCGGTGCAACCGACTTAGAAATACCCTACACCTATTTGGTTCAAATTTAAGGACATATCCATAAGTCATTTTAACACCATAAAAGCTGTTATTAATTTGATCGTAAGACATAGCTAACCAAATTAACTTTATAATACTAAAAACATTTTCTAATTACACTATCTATTAAAAAATATTACAAAATCTTACTAATTTATCTATTTAAAATTATTAAAAAACAAACAAACTTGAAATAAATGAAAATATATTTATTCCAATTCAATTACAAAATGAAAAAATTCTAATTATTAAATTTTGTGATAAAAAGATAATCAAAGCATAATATATTTAATAATCTAAATTTTTAAAAATTGCAATTATTTTAAATGGTTAGTTTATATACCTAACAGAAAAGCTTATAAACGCAAAATATGCAATAAATGTACTTCTAAAATACAATTACAAATTTTGAACTTTTCATATAATTCATTTAAATATTCAAATAAATTTTACATAAATGCAGCAAGTACCTTTGAACATAGCTAAACCACTACAATTTAGTCTAGATTTCGGAGACACATAGGAAATAGGAAATATATTCTTTGGCTTTGAAATTAAACTCGACCAGAACCAATTCGCATGGTACTTTCATTACTAGTAACTAGAGATTGTACAATTCTCGACAATTTTTCATTCTCGAGATTCGAGAATCTCGATTTTATAAATATTTTATTTCTCGAGATTCGAGATTCTCGATTTATTTACAATAAAATCTCGAGATTTCTCGAGAAATTTCTCATTATTTAATCTGTGTTAAATTGTTAAATAAAAATCAGTGATAGTTTTTATAATATTTATTTAAGAAACAAAATATAAATAACTAATTCATTGCACAAAATTCAATAAAAAAAAAATAAATAATATTACAAAAACTAAATAATTACGAATTACTATTACAAAAAACCAAATAATATTATATTGTGTATATATGGATGTATATTCTGTAATATAATATATAAAAGAATTTTTTTTTTATTAATTATATATTATTAAAATGGCTTTTCAAAACACATAAACAATCAATTCATTTGTCGGACAATCGGGTTCTTCTTTTGGATACAAAGTGTCCGGATATTGAAAAATTCCGCTCATTTTGTGTGCTAGTTGGTGGTATTGTCATTAATGCTAATTTCAAATTTGTTAAATTTTCTGTTAATTTTCCTGACGACTCGTACAGGTTTAGTTCATTTTTTATCAAATCAAAATTATTATTTTTCACTAATATACTGGAACTGGAAGTTTCTGAACTTTGACGAATGAAACCCTCTAATTTATCAGATAAACTCATATTATTATTGGTATTGTCATCTTCATCTTCAATTACAATATTTTCTTGTTCCTCTATGTTCAAATTTCGTTGTGGTTCAATTTCATTCTCAGATTTATTAGAACCAGAAGCATAAAGTCTTTTTAAAATTAATTTTGCAGTTTTATATATTTCATTTTTAGATGAAATCTTGAAAAAATCACACTCTTCCTGACCATGATGACGCAAAAACTTTGGATTTTGCAAGTATTTCAATAATGATATAATTGATATATTTCGCCTGACGTTAATTTTTTCTTTTAATGTTGTCACAAATTTTGCACTAAGTTGTGATTGGTGATCTTCGAGTGTGCTAAAAAGAAATTTAAGAATTCCTTCAGCTTTCAAAATATTACAGTCTTGGCGACTGAATGCCTCTACTGCCATTCTAACTGGTGTTAATATATTTAATAAATTGTTTGCCATTTCTTCATCTTTTTGGGTAATCCAATAATGATCAAAATTTAAATTAGCTAAAGCTTTTCTTATTGGATTTTTTAAACGCAAGAACCTTTTTACCATTGTTTCCAAACTATTCCACCTAGTTTTGCAATCCAAAAGTAAATGCAGATCATTTGACTCATTTTCTTCTAATTTTACATAATTTTGTAAAATTCCATTTTTTACCGGAGAGCTCTTAAAAAATATTATAATTTTCCTAATATTTTTTATTGCCGAAGCAATATTTGAATTCTCCATATAATTATTTTCAGAAATAAATTCGTACTCACTTTCTGTATCCAAATCATAATTGTCTTCACCATCGTTCGCAACACACTCATCATAACATGGATTAAATTGAAATTCATTAACATTTTCGATGTTTTCGTGATCACTATGATTATTTTTTTCATATAACACAGACATAATAGCTAAATGAATAGCGTGATTGTAACACAGTTGTTGTAAACATGGAGCTAGCCTCCCAAATTTCACCATAACACTTGCTCCATCAGAAGTGACGGAAACAATATCTGTACACAATTTTAAATTGAAATCATTTAGCTTTGATTCAACTAATTCTATAATTTTTTCTGCTGGGCAAGATCCATAAATACGTATCAAACCTAAATTATCCGATTTGTCACTTGTGCTGTAATATAAATGCACATTCATGTAACGTCTATTGCGCAAACTGGTCCATTCGTCGATGGATAAACTAAATTTTTTATTTTCGGCCTTCATTTTATTAATTTTAATTATTAAATTATTTTTTATTTCTGTGTAATATTCATATACCAAATCCATTACACGCGATGTGTTCTTAGGAAGGTCCAGTTTTCTTAAGCTGAGGCTGCTTCTAATGAATGCACTTTTACATATTGCATTCATGGTAAACCCGTCTTTTGCAACTAATTCTGCAACAATGCGTGCAAGATTACCACCACTTTTATTTTCGTTTGCATTGGAATCAAAATATTTATGTAAATTTTTAAATCTTTTTGTATTGCTATCATCTGAAATTTTAATTTTTCTCTTCATTTTGTGTATGTGTTCCATATGTCTATGCAAGCCTGTTGTAGAAGATGCTTTGCATTGCAATTCTTTTTTACAAATCTTGCATGTTGCTGTACCTATATTATTTTTTTCATAATTATCCCATATATTTTCGTATTCGCTCATCTTTTTGATATGGGTTAATACTGAAATATAATTAAAAAAGTTAATATATTATTACTATAAGTTAACATTTACATATTTAGATAGATACTTTTTCAAATTTTAGTTTTTTTTTCGGTTGGTCTTGTTTTTGTTTTTACAATTCAAGGAAATTTAAAATCAAATTTCAAAATGAACAAATTCCTAAAAAAGTTAATAAATTATTATTATAAGTTGACATTTACATATTTAGATAAATTATTTACATACTTTTTCAAGTTTTAATTGGTTTTTTATCAATCTTTTAATTTTTGCATATAAAAATAAGTGCTAAATGCTACTTCCTAATATTAAACAAACTTTTTAAACTAAACATCTAAATTTCAAAAAACAATTGTCAAATATCAGCTGTTGAAAACTTAACATCAATGCCGAATAAGCAAATAAGGAATCAATAATCAATAGTAGTATGTGTATGCTTAATTGTAGCCCTCTAGGAATTTTAAACTAAACATCCAAATTTCAAAAAACCAATTGTCAAATATCAGCTGTTGAAAACTTAACATCAATGCCCAATAAGCAAATAAGGAATCAATAATCAATAGTAGTATGTGTATGCTTAATTGTAGCCCTCTAGGAATTTTAAACTAAACATCCAAATTTCAAAAAACCAATTGTCAAATATCAGCTGTTGAAAACTAAACATCAATGCCCAATAAGCAAATAAGGAATCAATAATCAATAGTAGTATGTGTATGCTTAATTGTTGGCAACAATTTGTTGCCCTCTAGGAATTACGTGCAGAGTTACGAAAACTTCGAATTTTTTGGTCAGAAATAAATTTATTTTTTTCTCGAGAATTCTCTATGATATTTCTCGAGATTCGAGAATCTCGCCAAATTAATTTTTTTAATTCTCGAGAATTCTCGAGACGAGAATTCTCGTTGTTTAACTCTACTAGTAACCTAGAGTTTAAATTTCATCAAAATACCGGCATTATTTTTTGAGTTATGGTGTTTTAAGATATATGTTTGTTAGCCCTTGAGCTTTTCAAGGGTTCCAGAACCCGAAACCATGGTACGATTTCGCCCATATGCAGTCCCGTCATACTTTCAATACTAGTTAACCCTTGTATACAATTGGAACGTTCTATCTTAATTTTAAGTTACTAGTTTTATTAATTTCGATGATAAGCTTTTACACATTTGGGGGTCTAAGAGAGGTCCTGAACCACCACTCCAAATGATCCCAAATTAGGGGGGCACGGAAGAAATAGTAAAGAACACCCTGGGCCAAATTTGAAGCTTCTACATTTGTTTCAAGTTACTATTTTTATTAATTTCGAAAATATGCTTTAAGGTCCTCGGAACTGAGTGGCTGGTCTCCGACCCACTAGCCTGATGGGGCCCAAATTTCAAAGACACTTACGCAATAGGAAGAGACACCCTGAAACCAAATTTGGAGGTTATATCTTCATTGGTTTCGGAATTACGCTAGTTTGGCCTAAATTCGATCAAAAGGTTCTCAGTTCCGAACCCATTGTCCAATCCTTACCGTACGTAATCACCGCCGTAGTTTCATTACCAATAACCTACAGCACAAATTTCATGAAGATAGACTCATTAGTTGTTGAGTTATCGTGATTTTTAATATATGTTCGTTATCCCTGACACCGACTTAAAGGTCCAGAATCCGAACCCATGGGCTGATTTCGCCCTTATACAGCCCGCGCTTTACTTATAGTACTAGTTAACCCTTGTACACAATTTGAACGGTCTATCTTAATTTTAAGTAACTATTTTTAGTAATTTCGATTATAAGCTTTTAAAACTTGGGAGGTCTGAGAGGGGTACTGAACCACCTCTCCAATTGATCCCAAATTAAGGGAACACGCAAGAGATAGTAAAGAACACCCTTGTGGCAAATTGGAAGCTTCTACATTTTTTCAAGTTGTTATCTTTATTAATTTTAAAGATATGCTTTAAGGTCTTCGGAAATGTGTGGCTGGTCCCCGACCCACTACTCCAATGGGGCCCAAATTCCCAAGACACTTAGGAAATAGGAAGAGACACCTTGATACCAAATTTGGAGGTTCCATCTTTATTGGTTTCGGAATTATGCTCGTTTGGCCTAAATTCGATCAAAAAGTTCTAGTTTCCGAACCCATGGTCCAATCCCGACCTTACGCAATCCCCGAAGTAGTTTCATTACTAGTAACGTACAGCACAAATTTGATGAAGATAGCGTCATTAGTTGTTGAGTTATCGTGATTTTTTATATATGTTCGTTAGCCCTTCGATCGATTAAAAGGTCCAAAATCCGAACCCATGGGCCGATTTCGCCCATATGCAATCCCCGCCGTACTTTCAGTCCTAGTAACCTACAGTTAAAATTTCATCAAGATAGCTCCATTATTTTTTGAGTTATCGTGCCTACGGGCGGACGGACGGACGGACGGACATGGCTATATCGACTAAGGCAGTCACGCTGATCACAAATATATATACTTTTCCATATCTAGCTCGCTTCCGTTAGGTGGTTACAAACACCATACCAAAGTTAATATACCCCTTTACCTATTCTATAGGTGTAGGGTATAAAAATTAAATATAATATAATAACTGTAATTTAGAAAAACATTTTACTTAAAAAATTTTTTAAATAATTTTGTTTTATAAGTAAATGTAATATATACATCTTCTCATTAATTAAATACATACAAAATATATAATTATAAGTTAATAAATGCATAGAGGTGTATAATATTTAGGTAGGTACATTCGCAAAGTTTTATAAAATAATAAATTTTTTTTTATTAAATTGAAAATCTATTTTATTATTTTTATTTTGATAAATATAAAATATATTATATATATATATATATAAATATATATATATACATATCATAAAATAACATAAAAAAGAATTTATATAATACCGAATTAGTAATAATATGAATTATTATATTATATACTATTATATATTTTTTTATTTGGAAATTATTACTTACCTCACTATTAAATTTTTATTTACACAAACGATCAAAAGTTCCAGAACCCGAACCCGTGTTCCGATTTCACCCATATGTAGTCCCCGACGTACTTTCAATACTAGTTAATCCAACACAATTGGAGGTTCTATCTTAATTTTAAGTTAAAATTTTTATTAATTTCGATGATAAGCTTTTAAAACTTGAAGTGGTTTAAGAGAAGTACTGAACCACCACCTCAATTGATCCCAAATTATGGGGACGAGCAGGAAATAGTAAATAACACCCATATGCGAAACTTGCAACTTCTACACTTGTTTCAAATTACTATCTTTATTAATTTCGAAAATATGCTTTAAGGTCCTCGGAACTGAGTGGCTGGTCCCCGACCCACTACTCCAATGGGACCCAAATTTCAAAGACACTTACGAAATAGGAAGGGACACCCTGATACCAAATTTGGAGGTTCTATCTTCATTGGTTTCGGAATTATGCTCGTTTGGCCTAAATTCGATCATAAAGTTCTATGTTCCGAACCCATTGTCCAATCCTCACCGTACGTGATCACCGCCGTAGTTTCATTACCAATAACCTACAGCACAAATTTCATGAAGATAGCCTCATTAGTTGTTGAGTTATCGTGACTTTTTTTATATATGTTCCTTAGCCCTGACATCGATTAAAAGGTCCGGAATCCGAACCGTTGGGCTGATTTCGCCCTTATATAGTCCGCGCTGTACTTATAGTACTAGTTAACCCTTGTACACAATTTGAACGGTCTATCCTAATTTTAAGTAACTATTTTTAGGCATTTCGATTATAAGCCTTTAAAACTTGGTAGGTCAGAGAGGGGTACAGAACCACCACTCCAATTGATCCCAAATTAGGGGAGCACGCAAGAGATAGTAAAGAACACCCTTGTGGCAAATTGGAAGCTTCTACCTTTTTTCAAGTTGTTATCTTTCTTAATTTTAAAGATATGCTTTAAGGTCTTCGGAAATGTGTGGCTGGTCCCCGACCCACTACTCCAATGGGACCCAAATTCACAAGACATTTAGGATATAGGAAGGGACATCCTGGTACTAAATTTGGAGGTTCTATCTTCATTGGTTTCGGAATTATGCTCGTTTGGCCTAAATTCGATTAAAAGGTCCAGAATCCGAACCCATGGGCCGATTTCGCCCATATGCGATCCCCGCCGTACTTTCAGTCCTAGTAACCTACAGTTAAAATTTCATCAAGATAGCTCCATTATTTTTTGAGTTATCGTGCCTACGGACGGACGGACGGACATGGCTATATCGACTAAGGCGGTTACGCTGATCACAAATATATATACTTTTCCATATCTAGCTCGCTTCCTTTAGGTGGTTACAAACACCATACCAAAGTTAATATACCCCTTTACCTATTCTATAGGTGTAGGGTATAAAAATAGTAACTTAAAATTAAGATAGAACGTTCAAATTTTGTACAAGGGTTAACTAGTGCTTAAAGTTAAGCGTGGACTGCATAAGGGCGAAATCCGCCCAAGGGTTTGGATTCTGGACCTTTTAATCGGTTTCAGGACTAACGAACATATATAAATAATCACGATAACTCAACAACTAATGACGCTATCTTCATGAAATTTGTGCTGTAGGTTATTGGTAATGAAACTACGGCGGCGATTGCGTACGGTGAGGATTGGACAATGGGTTCGGAACTTAGAACTTTTTGATCGAATTTAGGCCAAACTATCATAATTCCGATACCAATGAAGATAGAACCTCCAAATTTGGTTTCAGGGTGCATTTATACATTTACTGTGTCGCTTTCGATTTCCTTAGTGTCCTTGAAATTTGAGCCCAATTGGAGTAGCGGGTGTGGACCAGCAACTCAGTTCCAAGGACCTTAAAGCATATTTTCGAAATTAATAAAGATAGTAACTTGAAACAAATGTAGAAGTTCAAATTTGGCACATGGGTGTTCTTTACTATTTCCTGCGTGTCCCTCTAATTTTGTACCTTTCTTAGACCCCCCAATGTGTAAAAGTTCTGGAACCCTTGAAAAGTTCAAGGGCTAACAATCATGTATCTAAAAAACACCATAACTCAAAAAATAATGCCGCTATTTTGATGAAATTATGAAATTTAAACTCTAGATTACTAGTAATGAAAGTATCATTGGAATTGGTTCTGGTCGAGTTTGGTCAATCAGTTCGGATTCTAGAAGCTTTTGATCGATTTGAGGCTGAACGAGAATAATTTCGAAGCCAGAGGATATATTTCCTATTTCCTATGTGTCCCCGAAATTTAGACTTAATTGTAGTGGTTCAGCTATGTTCAAAGGAACTTGCTGCATTTATGTAAATTTTATTTTTATATTTAAATGAATTATATGAAAAGGTGTAAATTTGTAATTGTATTTTAGAAATACATTTATTGCATATTTTGCGTATAAGCTTTTCTATTAGGTATATTAACTAGCCATTTAAAATAATTGCAATTTTGAAAAATTTGGGTTATTAAATATATTCTGCTTTGATTACCTTTTTATCACAAAATTTAATAACTAGAATTTTCTCATTTTGTAATTGAATTGGAATAAATATATTTTCATTTATAATATTTTTAAATAAATAAATTAGTAAGAATTTGTAATATTTTTTAAGAAATAGTGTAATTAGAAAATGTTTTTAGTATTATAAAGTTAATTTGGTTAGCTATGTCTTACAATCATTCAGCCGATGGCGCAGTGGTTGTGGCGTCGGCCTTTCATGCGAAAGGTCTCGGGTTCGATCCCTGGCTGGGTAATATATAATATATCAATAAAAAAATAATAATAATAATAATAATAATAACTATAATAATAAATAGAATAACAATAACATCATGCATACCAGTAACATCAAAATACCACTAAGGCTCCCTGAGACGACACTATAACATCGCCCTCAGTGGTACTGGACCAGACTCAGGACGTTGTTTCTAGGCAACGACAGATGGCAGCCCCATCCCTAGGATAGGCTACAGCAGACCAATCACCTGCTTAGCTGAAAAGAACGATTACAGAAACTGAAACAAGGCAAGAAAACAGGATGGATCTTACGGCAACGAAATAGGACGCGCTTAGCGCAATGGAATGTGAGAACTCTTCGTGAAGCATCAAGGCTGTCCCAAGTAGAACAACAAATGACATCATATAAGATCGAAATCCTAGGAATAAGTGAAATGAGATGGAATAACACCGGCGAGCTTGTTACAGCAAATGGCAATACTCTAATATACAGTGGTGAGGAAACTGGAGGTCAAGGTGGAGTTGGAATTATAATATCGAGGAAAATGCGCAACTCTCTAATATCCTGGTTACCAACATCAGATAGGATAATCACAGCTCGTTTCCTCGGCAAAATTAGAAACATAACCATCATACAATGCTACGCACCCACTGAAGATGCAGAAATAGCCAAGAAAGAAGAATTCTACGAACAATTAACATCAACGCTTAATAATGTACGAAAAAGAGACATTGTCATACTAATGGGAGATTTCAACGCCAAAATAGGAAACACCAACCAAGAAAACATCGTAGGAAAACATGGTTGTGGAGTTCGAAATAACAATGGAGATAGATTAGTCGAAATATGTCAAACATTTCAATTAGTCATCGGTGGCACCATCTTTCCCCACAAAGAGATACACAAGTATACTTGGACATCACCTGGAGGCCGCACTCGCAATCAGATAGACCACATATGTGTGAGCAGAAGATGGCGTAGTTCATTAATAGATGTCAGAAATAGAAGAGGTGCTGATATCGGCAGCGACCATGAACTTATAACTGGTGACTTCAAAATTAAGTTGAAAGCACAAAGAACAACCAGACATAGAAGAAAAAGACGACTAAACCTCCGAAAACTCCTAAGTGTACCTACAAAAAATGAATTAGTAAACAACCTGCTAGAAAAAACATCAACACTGGCGGAAAATCATATATGGAACGACATTGTAGCGGTATTCAATCAAGTCGGAGAAGAAACACTTGGTATAGCACAGCCAGAACGAAAAATATGGATCTCTGATGATACATGGCACCTTATAGCCCAAAGAAGAGAACTAAAGCGGCAGCTGAATAACAACATAGCTATTAGCAATCAGTACAACATAATTGCCAAACAAGTAAAGAAGGCAGCAAAAAGAGACAAAAAACAGTTCCTGGAGAAATTAGCAACAGCAGCTGAAACAGCGGCAGGGCAAAACAATATGAGAGAGTTACATCAGATCATAAGAAGTCTCACAAATCGCAAATGTAACAGAAACCAACCAGTCAGGGATCGTAATGGCGTGCTACTAGTAAACACTGACGCTCAAACACAAAGATGGAAGGAACATTTCGAAGAAATCAGCAATATAGCTGACATCAGCGAAACATGGCAGACAGACGAAACCAACAGCCACACAAACAACAACTTAAGTATATCGTGTGACCCACCCAATGTCAATGAGATAAATGAGGCTATAAGGAAGTTGAAATGCAACAAAGCAGCTGGCGAGGATGGTGTTGCAGCCGAATTGCTACGCGCTAACGCTAGAATATCAGCCGAACTTCTATATCCACACATCAGAAAGGCATGGGATGAGGAAAGGCTGCCTACATCTTGGAAGAAAGGCATCATCGTTAAAATACCAAAGAAGGATGACTTAAGAGAATGCAGCAACTGGAGAGGAATAACCGTGCTTAACTCCATATATAAAATACTGGCAACAATCATAGAAGGCAGAATTCAAAGCAAGATCGAGGGAAGTTTACGTGATGAACAGGCAGGCTTCCGCCCTAACAGAAGCTGCGTAGATCAAGCCAACACTCTACGCATAATAGTCGAACAATCTGTGGAATGGCGTACACCTCTCTACCTCCTGTTCATAGACTTCAAGAAGGCCTTTGACACCATCAAACGTGTTGCAATTTGGAAAGCATTAAGCAAGAAAGGAGTACCCCAAATAATAAACATTATCAAAGCGATGTACGAGGATGCGGATCTCGCGGTTCTGCACAACGGAAACATCAGTGACTCTTTCACTACAAACACAGGAGTAAAACAAGGATGTCCACTCTCACCTCAACTGTTCACAATTGTCCTGGATGAAATTATGCGAGAAGTATGCGTGCAGAGACGTGGAATAACTTGGAGTCTCACACGGCAACTCGAGGACTTAGACTACGCAGATGATATTTGTCTACTATCGCACAAGCTCAGCGACATCCAAGCTAAATTAGAACATCTCACAAAATTAGCACGATGCGTTGGATTGGAGATAAATATCCAGAAAACTAAGGCCATGCGAATTAACACCTGCAATAGAGGAAACATTAGCATTGAAGGAAACACCATCGAATATGTAGATGCCTTCTGCTACCTAGGCAGTACAATTACAACAGATGGCGGTGCAGAAGCAGATGTTAATAACAGACTTCGAAAAGCAAGATCGGCATTCGGACAATTAAGAACCATATGGAGAAGCTCTCAGATCTCCAGAAACACGAAGCTAAGAATATTCAACGCATGCGTAAAATCAATACTAACATATGGTAGCGAAACCTGGCTAATTTCAAACAACATCATACAGAAATTGCAGGTATTCGTCAACAAATGTCTTCGTATCATATGCGGAATATTCTGGCCTAACACCATCAGCAACGTGAATCTGTTAGAGATAACAAGAGAAGAACCAATTGTGAAACAGATAAGGAAACGCAAATGGAAATGGATCGGACATACCATCAGGAAAACAGCCGATAGCATAACCAGAATGGCGTTAGAGTGGAACCCTCAGGGAAAAAGAACAAGAGGTCGTCCCAAAAACACCTGGAGGCGATCAGTACTCCTGGAACTAGGAAGATGCAATCTCACTTGGAACGATGTAAGAACAACAGCAACAAACCGAGTGAGATGGAGATGCCAAGTGGAAGCCCTATGCTCCCAAGAGGAGTTATAAAGGACAAAAAAAAAAAAAAAAAAAATGTCTTACAATCAAATTAATAACAGCTTTTATGGCGTTAAAATGACTTATGGATATGTCATTAAATTTGAACCAAATAGGTGTAGGGTATTTCTAAGTCGATTGCACCGACTGACTGTTTCTTTACTTGTTTTTAATTTTGTTTAAAAAATAGGATTATCTTTTAAATTTTATAGCATAGCATGAATTAAAAATAATTTTTGAATTTTTGAATTTTATTCAAAACTTAAAAACTTATTCATATTTTTGATGAAGATCAAATACAACAATATAAATTTTGTGAACCTGGTTAAATATATTTTGTGAACTAATAAGTTTTTAAAATTATAATATATAAATTTTTAATAATTTATAATTATTAATAATATTAACGATAAGAATGTTACATATTTATAATTTTATTAAATTATGTTTAGAATTTTTATAAACGGACAAATCATAAATTTGAAAAAATTTGTACTTTATTTGATAACAAGAATAAGCTACTTATTATTATAACACCCTTATGAGTATTTTAAGAGTGTTAATTAACTCTCATAAATGCGCCCTTTAACTCTTTTAATGATCTCATAAAGCATTTAAAGAATTCTTCAAGAGTAAATTATGAGAGCAATACTCCCATAATTAACTCTTAAAGAATTCTTCTAGAGTCTTATGAGATATATTTTCTTACTTGGGATGGTTTTGGAACCTAGAACTTTTTGATCGAATTTAGGCCAAACGAGTATAATTCCTAAACCAATAAAGATAGAACCTCCAAATTTGGTATCAGGGTGTTCCTTCCTATTTCCTCAGTGCCCTTGATATTTGGGCCCTATTGGAGTAGTGGGTCGGAGACCAGCCACACAGTTCCGAAGACCTTAAAGCATATTTTCGAAATTAATAAAGATAGTAACTTCAAACAAAAGTAGAAGTTTCAAATTTGGCACTGGGTGTTCTTTACTATTTCCTGCGTGTTTCCCTAATTTTGGATCAATCGGAGTAGTGGTTAAGTATCCCGTTAAGTATCCCTCTTAGACCCCCCAAGGTTTAAAAGCTTATCATCGTAATTAATAGAAATAATAACTTAAAATTAAGATGGAACTAGTATTGAAAGTATGACGGGGACTACATATGGGCAAAGTAGCACCATGGCTTCGGGTTCTGGAACCTTTGAAAAGTTCAAGGACTAACAAACATATATCTTTAAAACAGCATTACTCAAAAAAATAATGTCGCTTCTTCTTCTTCTATGGCGCTACAGTCCGTTGTCGAACCTTGGCCTCCTGTAGGTTTCGTAACAATATTTTTTACTGGATAGGGCTGTTAACCGTATGCCAAACCCCCACCTTTGGAGGGCCGTTGGGTTTGAAGAGTTGCTTCAGAATTTGCTATATAATGCGTTGAAGTTCTCATAACTATGTTACTATGTTTAGAATTCACTGCTTGTTTAGTAAATTTTCGGAATTATTATCATTAATTGTACTTACTTGACTATTATTGGCTATACTACTGGTATTTTGGAAAATTACGCTCCTTCTCTTTATCTCGTCAAATCTTTTTTAGAAAGACCACAACATACTTTATGAAAGATTCCATTACCAGTGTCATCGCATAGGATCCAACTGCTTCCATTTTAAACACTTTTTATTTCCCTCCTTATATATAATATTTAGTTTTTCTGATATTTTTTGTTTTTTTATTTAAAATTGTTTAATAAAATAGTTACTATTTAATATAAGATTTATTAAAATAGTTTATTTATAGAGAAATTTTATAAATATTGGTTTTGTCTTTATACAAATTTTTAATTGATTTTATAATTTTTATTCGAATCTTAAATTTTAATCATGAAATGTTTGCAATAATTTTTCAAAATGTTTTAAAAATATGAACACATCTATACACTTTAAATGTTAATTAGTATTAAATTTTTGTTTTTATTTTAGTACGAGTATTATTTAGTGCATGCAATGTTTTTAATATAATTTGAATTTATATAATCATTTTCGTGTTTGTTAGTATTAAAATTTTGATTTTTTTTTTTAGTTTTTTTTTTGTTAAAATAAAATTTTAGAAATTTGAATTACTAAATATTGTGATATAAAGCTAATCAAATCATTAATGTTTTTAGTTTACATTAAAAACCATTAAAATATATAAAACTATATATATTATCACAAAATTATATCTTTCAAATAAGTTAGAGTTTTAATGAAAATTAGAATGAAAGAAAACGGGAGAATTCTGATTAAAATACTTATTATAATAGAAGAGCTCAAAATTCCATATATTTTTATTTTTTTTTTTATTTTTACGTAGGTTGGATTGGAATCTTCAAAAGACACAATGAGCCCCGTAGCTTGCCATTGCGTGTGGGATTCTTACCCACTAAACCACATCCTTCCTCTATTGCGATCTAGTCCTATAGGGCTAATGAGCAATTTTTTTCTGGCTTTATTTTAGTTTTAAATGTAAATTCCATCCAGCGATGTCTATCTAACTGTTTCTTTCTCTTATTATAGCTACACTAACTCAAAAGGCTTTACTCTTTTGAGTCGTTTGGCTATATTTGTATTATCCAGAAGCTGGACTACCTCGACATTTACATGGTTTTGGAGTCTTTTTTCGTGATTTCTTGCAAAATTTTGGATTTCTTTGTCTACAAATTCTATTTGCATATTTCTATGTAGGTCATAGTTTCTGATGAACCAGGGCGAGTTCACAATATTTCTTAGAACTTTATTCTGGAACCTCTGAATAACATCTCTATTACTCTTTTTGGTGCATCCCCATAGCTGGATGCCATATGACCATACTGGTTTCAATATTTGTTTATAGAGCAGAAGTTTGTTTTGTATTGTCAAGGTAGAATGCTTACCTATGAGCCAGTACATTTTTCTATAACGGATTTGTAGCTCTTCTTTCTTGTTTTTGATGTGGGCTTTCCAGCAAAGCTTCGCATCTAACGTCATACCAAGATATTTGGCAGTATTTGAATAAGGTATTTCCTGACCATTTATATATACTGGTTTATGGTCAATTTTTTTATTTATGAAATCCACATGAATTGACTTAGCTTCATTTAATTTTAGCTTCGATCTTTTTGTATAATTTTGGATTGTTGTCATAGCTCCCTGCAGTTTTTCTGTTGGTTCTTTATTATTTTCTCCGACAGCCAAAACGTATCATCAGCAAACGTCGCAATTATATTATTTTCTAGTGCAGGAAAATCACAAGTATACAACAGATACAGTATTGGACCAAGTATTAGATTTCTTTAAGATCGGAATATTCTCCTTCTGGTTTTATGTAGAAGTATCTGTCTGATAGATAGCTTTCTATCATTTCCGAATGCTCTTTTGTAAGGATTGTTTTCATTTTACAATTCAATCCCTTGTGCCACACCTTATCGAATGCCTGAGTCACATCCAAAAAAATTACTGAACAAACTTTCTTCTCCTCTAAAGCTTTTTCAATAGTGTTTGTTATTCTGTGTACCTGGTCTATTGTTGTGTGTTTTTCTCTAAAGCCGAATTGGTGGTCCGGAATTAGATTCTTCCTTTCAATAACCGGTTTTAGTCTTCTCAGATAAATTTTTTCAAATAGTTTTGACATTATAGGCAGCAATGAGATTGGTAAGTTGGTCTATAAGACGATATCTCATTTGGATGTTTTCCTGCTTTGGGTATCATAATGACATAAAAAATCTATTAAATCAGGTATTTTATTTGGATCTGTAAGCCAATATGTAGGTTTTCCTGTTGATATGATTTCACACCCAAATTCGCTTGTTGCTTGGAATAATTCCCTGCCTTTGGTTGTTGTTAGCCGTGATTCCAGTGTGTATTTTTGGCATTAAAATCATCTCCCGTAACAAATTTTTTTCCTAGTTTTTTAAAAAGATCTAAATAATGATGTTTCTTAAGAGAGTACTTAGGTGGACAATATATACTTGCTACTACAATAAAGTAGTTTTTACATTTTACGTTTACGGCCATAGCTTGTATTTCTTCTGTTTCAAATTTGGCTTCTTCAAAATGTTGTATACTTTGTTTTATAATCACTGTTTTATAATTTATGTCAAGGACTGCTTGTAGCTCTTGTTGGTGTTGTAGCAGTCCATTGGCATTCCATGAAAGAATTTTTAGTTTATTCATCTTTTCGATTTCGAAGCAGGTTTTTGGTACTGCCCTCTAGTGCTCCTATTCTACAATCCGTATCGACCATAGAACTTTCTATTTTAGTTACTTTTTTTAGTATAAGCAGAATGGATTGTTTTAAATCATTTTCTTGTTCGCTATTATTATTAAGTTTTTTACCCGCAACAACTTGGGCATAAGTTTTACTGCTTCTATTTGTCTGGAAATCTTGCTTCACTGCGACGTTTGCAGATGGTTTCTGATTTGCTTTTTAGCGTATTGTGGAATATTCTGTTGTTGTGATATTGGGTTCATATTCTTAAATTTGATTTTTTGCATTTCTTTTGCGAGTATGCAGCCTCTATAATTATCTGGATGTTGATTTCCGCAATGAACACATTTTGGTGGTTCAGTTTTAGGTTTTAAACATTCTCTGGTATGGTGCCTACCTGCACATTTTACGCATCTTGGGGTTTTTCCACAATATTTTTGTGTGTGACCATATGCCTGGCATGATTTACATTGTACTACAAGCTTATTTTTTTCTTAGGGGCTCGATATTCACAATACATTTTAGAATACTTTTAATCTCGTATATTCTGCTAATATCTTCTTCCGCTTTGAAGGTTAACATAAACATGTTTAATGGTTCTTTATTCTTCCAGCTACGTTTATTTGCAGCTCCTATTATTTTATATTCTCTATTTTCTAGATCTTTAATTATTTCTTCTGTTTTACACGAGTGAGGCAGGTTCTTCACCATAACTCGTATTGGCCTTTGCTGTTTGCTTTCGTATGAGTGCCAACTATATTTATACTCTGATAGCGCTTTTGTTAAAGTTCTGTAAGCATCTTCATCTAACAAATTGATTTTTATACAATTCTTCCCAATGAGTTTTATCTCAAACTGTTTTTCTGTTATTACTTTTTTTACTCTCTCGCAGAATTCATTATAGTTATTAAATTCATCCACAATTATTGGCGGTGGAGATTGTTTTTTCTTAACTTTTTCCGGATCGGTTATTTTTTTTGGCGAAATAACCTTTTTTGGAGAAGTTTCTTTACTTGGAGTGGTTTTATAGTCCATCTTTTTTGCGTTTGGAGGGGTAAGTGAGTCATTTAACTTCCTTTTTTGTTTCTGTTTTACCCTTATCCACTCAATCTCTTTCGCTAATTCTTCCTCATCTGTATAGAGTATACTATTTTTTTACTGTTTTCTGACTTTGATAAATGTTGAACTTGTGAAACTTGTAGAGCTTGTGGTTTCTGTATCTTTAAATTAGTAATTTCATTTTTAAGATCCTGTATTTGTTTTTCCATATTGCTTATCAACTGCTTTAGTTGTGTTGTTTCATCGACAGCCTTCTGCCATTTGTTATACAGTGCATGCTCATTTTTGAGTTCTCTAATTGGTGGTGATCTGTTAATTTTTCCGCTCCTCTTAAATGGGTCCGCTATATTGTTTTTTGAATTTTGGGCCACTGGCGACTCCTCTGACCTTCTTATAAGATCAGCAAAGCCTTCGCCGGCAGCCGTGGCTTCTGCCGACACTTTGGTAGATATCCCTACCGGATTTATTGATTTATTATCGTTATTCATGTTTTCTATTTTATATATTGGTTGCATTTTACCTACTGCCAGGAGTTTAACTGCTGTCCCTCAGGGATCAGACGCAGACCAGAGAGCCGCTCGTTCCGAGTCAGTCGGTTCGGGATTTTTGTTTGAACTTTTAGTGGCCTTTTACGACAAGCAGTTCATACTGCGGAAGTATTCTATTCCCCTACCGCAGGGGCGATTCCATATAATAATACAAAAAAAGAGAATTAACCAATTCTAATCACAATATTTCAATCTGAAGAGAAGAAATGGCTGCATGCGTGTAAAATTTTTTTGAATTCTATGAAAAGTTTTATGTCTGGCATTTTGTAATTGCATTTTATAAATAAATTTATTTCACGTTCTTTAGTTTTTAAATATTTTTAAATAGATAAATTATGAGAATGTTTAATATTTTTGAATTGAAAAAAATTTGAAAAAAAAAAAATGTCAAATCACAGCGTTGACATATCAATCAGTGCTACCAATGATATATGTAAAAATGTAGTAGATGCTTAACATAAATACATTAAATTATCAAAATTTGAAAAAAAAATTAAAAACTCGTAAAAAGTATAGCTCCTCCTTAGCCTAGGTGGTTAGAGTGCAACCTTGCAATCTAAACACTGTGGCAGTCCCGGGTTCGAATCCTGGTGGGAGATACCATATCCAATAAAATTAATAATTATAATAAATTAATATATAATAAATTATAATATAATAATTCTATACCTAAAAATATAATAATAAATAATTAGTAACAAATAATATAAAAATATACCTATAATCGTGTTTCCAGCTATACTCTATAATCTAATAATTAATACTGAATAAACAATAACCTATATGTGCATATGATCAGAGATGACATATGCGACAGAAACGACAATGTAATTGCAACTGTCATATGCAATTACAATGGCAGTATGCATCTAAAACATGACACGATTTCTCTACTTGACCGATAGATGAGACTAGGGAAAAAATTAAGAAGCGACATCTTGTAGATAGATTACAGTAGACCAATCATTTACCAAAAATTATACATATATAGATAAAGCAAGTAGAACAAAAAATCTCTCACTATATTTTGTGAAATCCAATGCCCCACGAAAGAGAAAAAACGATATTATACATTTGTAAAAACATATACCTTTCTCATCCTACACATTGTTTTATATTATTATTATTTTCTTAAAAAAAAAAAGAAAAAAATAGTAAAAAAAAGTTTAGAGTTGGTAAATTCATTTTATTTTTTAATGAGTTTGTGTGTTTCAATGTAACACTGATAAAACCCAATGCCAATGTATGTATATACATATAATAACTACTGGCTTAACTAACCAAATATAAATAATACACTTTATTATGTATGTATGTATAAATATTTATTTTTCTAATTTTCAATCAAATTTATATTTTTAAAATATTCATTAACCTACGGTGACCATATTTCTTGAAAGTGAATGTGGTACAGAAAAAATATTTTTTTATATAAACACATATAAAGTATTTTTTGAACATAAATTTATTTGAATTTAATAAAAATTTAAAAATAGTCAACAATTCATTCGACTAACTATATAAAAAAGAACATAAGTTATATGTTATACCGTTACAACAGTATAATAAATTCAAAATAATATAATTAAATAATAAAAAATTTAATAAAATTGAATATTTAACAACATTCAAATTCACAGATATTTTTCGGCAGAATTTATCTTTTTCAAAATCTGATCATTTTTTATAATATTGCCATAAAAACTTTCACAATCATTAGAAAAATGGCATTTCACAATTAGTATTGCTTTTAACGTTTCTACTGTAGAAAACTGTGTTTTTTCGGAAGTCCAGATATTATTAACTAAAAAAAAACTCTCTGTGGCTGTATTTGTACCTGGCAAACACAACGAATATTCTTCCAATTTTGAAACGTTATTAAAAGGAACGCGTTCACTCTCATAATGCTGAAACATTTCTACCCATCTCATATCTGTTGTAACATTATTTTCAGTCCAATAATTTATTTTCGTTTCAGTTACAAATATATCGATTTTCTAAAACTACCGGGTAAACAAAACTAGAAACTTTTATAAAAATAAATTTTTTAAAGATTTTGAGTTTTGATTATTGTTTGGAAATAATAATTGAAAATCGATATATTAATAAATTGCATTAAATCGTAATATTAGTGAAACGAATTAAATGTGGTACAGTTTACAATGTGGGACGTATGTTCAAAATGTTGTACTGTACCACACAATGTGGTACGTATGGTCACCGTACATTAACCTCTTTACGTATTGAAATAATATAGAAATAATAAGAGCAGACAAACGAATTTGTTTTTTGCTTTCAAATGACTTTTTTAGAATAGACTAAATTTAGGAACTTTAACAGAATGAAAATTGGATATTTAGTGTGTACAATTAAAATTCCGTACATCGTATATAAAATTGAATACTTGTTGAGAAATAAAATTAAATAGATGAGATGGGAAAAGTAAAATAATATCTGGAAAATTTGGTTTAATTAAAAAATAAAAACACAATCAATTTAAAAATTCAATTTTAATTTTATATTTTTAGAAAAAGGAAAAGGCCGAATTGAAGTTATATAATAAATAAAATGAATAACGTTCAATTTGGCATAAAAAACCCTTTAAAAAAATGAAATTAAAAAAATTATAAACATGTAGCTAGGTACTATGTTGTATAAAACTATAAGAATAAAACAAAGGTAAAACTATAATTCTAGTAAAACATAACCAACCTAATATGTAATAAAATAAACAAAAATAAATTATTTAATATTTTTTATTGTTTAACAAAAGCTGATCAACCTGTTCCACTTCAAGATTCAATGCTCTGGTGACAAGTTGAAGAGTGTGGAAAAAAAAGATAAATTAGAAATTTTTAAACATTTTAAATGAATAAAAAGATAAATTAGAGTAAAATTTTAATTTTATGGCTCTGTATAAACTATTGAAAACCTAATCTACTAAAATTTTGTTGAGAAATTAATAATTTATTAGTTAAAATTTATGAAAATAAAACGACAACTTACCGCTCAAATTAGAATTTTTCTTTAATAACTTTTTGGCTTTAACTTTTTAACCCCTTTGAAACTAGCAACCGCAATGTAATACGTAATTTCACAATGAAACGGCAAGCCACCAAGGGTTAAAATATAAAACCCCAGCCATTGAAAATAATAATATGAAAAAATTCTTTACACCATCTTTCAGTGTTTTTTTATCCCGTATGACTGTAGGTCAAAGGGTATAATAAATTTGCCATTACGTTTGTGACGCAAAGACGCAAAGAAGAAGAGGGGGTAGATATAGATTCAAGTGTAGGGATCGGATCAGAATCGGGAAATAAATTGATTAAGTTATGTATGTCCGTCCGTCCGTCTGTCCGCACGATAACTCAAAAACTAAAGAAGCTAGGATCTTGATATTTTCGGAAATTCGGTTTTTTGCAATAGCCGTCATCGATATTTAAATCCAGCCATATTGGTCCATGGGTTCGGGTAGCTGCCATACAACTTCTTTTTTCAAATGAGCATTTCTCTGTACCTATTACAGCTGCGTGTCTGAAATTTTGCCAAAAGTAATTAGTGTTTATAATAATGATATAATGTTTATATAACGGTCATATGGGTATCCCAGAGTTGACAGAGTCAGTCTACACTACTACACTCTTCCTCGTTTTAACATAAAATCATATTAAAATATAAACACATTTAAATGAATACAAACATAAATTAAACGTTTTAACATAAAATCATATTAAAATATAAACACATGTAAAACATAAATTTCAATACACTTGACTTGATCAACACGTCTATTGATCATATTGTATATTAAAAAGTTTATATAATTTTTGGTGTTGCCATATTGAAAGACTAATGTAATTTCCTAATTTATCAACATATAAGATTTTAAAAACTTACATATAAAAACTTTAAAGAATTACTTTTTCTAAAAGTTATGTAAGATTTGGAAATTATTTTTTGAATATATAAAATATTTAAAGTATAACTTATATTATAATTTAATTATAATTCATATTATAATATAACTTATATTATATAAATATTATAATTTAAAATATAAAATATTAATACAACAACGAAAACTATTTGTTAAAATTCTTAAAACTACTAATCAGTTATAAATTTATAAAATATATTTTTTAATTTTATTTTATGATTTAGAGCATTTTGGTAAGATAAAAATTTTTATTTTTAAAAAATTTGAGTACCTAGTTTCCTTCTAATTTAACTAAATTAGCTTAACTAAACTGATACGCGTATTTCGTCTACTACTTGCAGACTTCTACAGTGTTTTTACTCGAATAACTAATCAGTTGTACTAATCAGTTTTAAATTTCTAAAAAATTAAAATTGATGTTTTTTTTAAATATTCAAGTTTTAAAAACTTAAATTAAAAAAAAATTTATTTTTTAATCATACAAATGATATGGCAATATTGCATTCAATTACATACACATCTTCATAAAAAAAAAAAAAAATTAACTCAAATATTGTACGACGATTATATTAATAGTTTGATACTTGGTTAAATGGTTTGATACAAAAAAAAAAATTCTATATTGGGTATAAAAAATTATAACATAACTAGTAAATAAGTTTTATTTGAAAAAAGTAATAAAAAATAAAAGAAAACAGAGGTTATTTTTAAAATTTTTCTATTTTATCATTAAAATTTAATAATCTTATTATTTTTATATATGATACATATTTTTTGATACCTAGAAAAACTATAAAGGCAAACTCTATGAATAGTGTAAAAAAGCATTAGTGAGAAAGAGATAGCATATGGGGCAATGGTTTTAAGAAAAAATTTAGAGAATTCTTATTGACATTTTTTGTTCTACTTGCTTTATCTATATATGTATAATTTTTGCATTTACTTAATTGAAAAAGGAAAAAACGATTCGAAATACAAGGCAGAGCTCGGATACAATAATTAGATGGAGATGCCTAGTAGATATCCTATGCTCCCAAGAGGAGTAATAAGGACAAAAAAAAAACAAAAAATACAAAACAAAAAAAAGTATAGCAAGCCGTGGATTGACAAGGAGTGTATACATTTAATTAATATAAAAAATTATTGGCATAAAAAGCATTTAAAAAATTTCAAAAATTAATACTATAAATCTATTTACCCTTTTTGGCTCAATAAACCAACGTCAGTAAAGAGGAAAAAACAACGTATATATGACTCAATGAAATTAAGAAATAGTTAGCACAATTCTAAATCTGAAGTATAATCAAAAATATAATATCTGATGGAAAATATACAAATAGTACACATGAATTATTCTCAGATAATAATCTTACTATAGCTGCCAAATATAACCGTATCAAACAATTTAATACAATTTTGCTACAATTGGGGCAAAATATGGCAGAACGTTTTGACTCAATCTAAGTACCTAAAACAAAAATTTTCAAATAATTTAAATAGAGGAGTCAAACAAAATATACAATATAAAATATTAGAAGTCATAGAACAGTTCAATACTATAATTATATCATTATGTGGTACTAGTCCAGTTCTTAAACTTGCGGTTTGTTACAAAAGTCCTAGTGAAAATAATACTACATTTTTATCACAATTATTGATCATGTTCTATCAAATCTAAAAAATGAAAATTATGATTTTAAAATTTCTACTGAAGATTTTGTTAACTTAGACCATAAAGCCATTCAAATAAAAATAAATAAAGTTATAAAAAAACATGAGCCCATTTTCAATAAGGAAATAATCGTTACAGATATGAAAAAATACAAAACTCAAGTTAGCAGTCTACTTTCAACAAATAATTGTGATAGTGTAGTTGATCTCATGAAAATATTACAATTGGCCAAAGAGAACTCCACTGAAAAAAAAAGTAATAAGAACACGAGCAACCAATGATGTATCAAATTACAGGCCTATTACTTTAACAAGTTGCTTGGGAAAAGTATTTGAAAAAATAATAAATAATAGAATACAGAATTTTATTCAAAAGGTAGTAGATAATAATCTTTTTTTAGACTTTATTTATCAATTTGGATATTGGAACCGATTCTGTAGTCTTAGAATCAACAAACTCTATAGTAAGCAAATTAGATGCAGGGAACTATGTATGTTCAGTATTCGTTGATTTAAAAAAAGCGAAACGAAAAGAAATAGTGTACATAACTATAACACCAGAAGCCTGAACTATTTAAATCATACAAGATCTAAAACGGAGTTATCTCACAGCAGCGGATTATCCTCAGCTATAAGAATCTACAATAAGCTACCAAATGATCTTAAACAGACCTCTAACATCAAACTATTTGTTAAAAATCTGAAGTACCTACTAAAGCCATAATACCATATTGCTTGATAGCTTTATGCAGAATGAATAATTGTATTAACATATAATAATAATTTAATTCATATTATATAACTTTAATAAGTATACTTACTTGATATATACTATATACGTATACATGTATATTTTTGCTTGTCTTTATTTAGTTTAGTTTTAGGTTAATCTGTGTTATTTTATACCAAAATCAATTGTTTTGTTTATAGCACAGTTAAAAAAAAAAAAGAAACAAGTATTAAATGTTATATAAAAGTAAAACTATAAAAAAAAACATTTGTAATAGACAATAAGAAAGCTAAATAAAGTATATAAATTAAAAAAAAAAAAAAAAACAAAAAACAAATCACACATTAAAATTTAGGAAAATCAATATAAATGTTAGAATTAAACTAGTAAGTGGATTGAAGAATACGCTTGGTGCGGATGGAATTTCATCTACAATAAATAAACATTTAAACAATGATCTTGCTACACCAATATTTATACTTTTAAATTCATCATTGAAAAATGCCACTATACCAGATGAATTAAAACTAAGCTAAATTATTCCAATTTAGAAAAATTGTGGATATAAAAATGAGGTAATAGTTTACAGACCCATTGTAAATAGTATTTTAATTGAAACATATGTTTCCAATCAATCTGACTGAATATCATATGTAGCCCATGCATGGAGGACTAGGTTTTCAACTTGGTACGCGGACATGTTTACAAACCTTACCATACACTATTCAACCTACTATCGAATCATCGTATAATTGTTTTTTTTTTTTTGTTTTAAAAAATATGTTAAATGTCAAAAGAATCTGATAATTTTAAATTTGAATTTTTAACAGTTTTTATTAAAATATATGTAGTTCCTATTTAATTTTTTTTTCTAAAATTATGATACTTAATATTTTTTTATATTTTAAAACATTTTTCTAACTTAATTTTGTAATTATTTCAAATTCTTTACTTAATTATTTGCTATTTTATACATTATAGTTTTCTTATTTTTTCGAATTGGAATATCTCAATGATATTTCGTGTCAAAAAATGAAAAAAACAAAAAAAAAGAAAACAAAATGAAATTAATGTTGTTCAACTTGCTCATACACGATAAAACTAAAATGCAAACTTAGAACTCCGCCCACAAAAAACCAAAATATTTTGATTTTCTTCCAGCCAACTTTTCAACCTTCAAAATGGTCTTTCAATTTGCCCATACACGATTCAACTTCGCAAGTACGCGTACCAAGATGAAGACCCGGTTCATCGTGGTTTGCAAATAATAAACTAATAGGTAACAATCACTTTGGCTTTGTTAAATCAGCAAATACCAATACGGATATGGTTTTATATCCTTAATTTAAACCGAAATCAGTAAAGGCAAAAAATTAGCAATTGGATTTTTCGTTTTAGCAAAGGCATTTAGTTCAGTTGACAGAAAAATACTTTAACAAAATATGTGGAATTTTGAGTATTAAATACAATTGGTTTAAACATTATTTCCAAAACAGAAAACAATTCACTCAGTATGAAAATAAAGCAGTTTTCCTTTTTCTTTTTCGAAAAAAGCTTGTTAACCCAAAAAACTATAGAATTGTTCCACTATTTTGGGCATGGAAAATTTTTAACTGCCTTGGTTTTAGAATTAGAGTTTTACTGTACCATTTTTAATTACATATTCAAGATACTCAATTTCTGCTTTTTAATTAAAAATAAATATTGAAACCCGAACGCAGAATGCGAAATGGCGGGCCAGCTCGGCTTGGATATGGATAATATATAATAATTAATGTAGTTGCTAAAAATAATAAAATTTTAAAGTCGATTACCAAGTCAACGTTATACGCTTTTTTTCAGAATATACATCAACACCTTTTAGTAGTATTATTATATAATATTAAAGAAATATATAAAAAAATGTATTTATTCTCTTTAAATATTTAAATAATACGTACCTATAAATACATATATGTTTATATTGGTGACGTGAAATATCTTATATCTTATATTGGTCAAAGGAAATTAAAGTCAGTTAACTTTGTTTCCAATTTTTTAGGAATCAAAGTCAATTGACCTTAATAACCTTTTAAAATTGTAATAAAGTCAAATACAGAAAAAAATTAAAATCAATTGACTTTAATGCCTTTGGCATCAATTAACGTCAAACATTTGTTATCTTGTTTGCCTTTAAATAACTGTTTCTTTGTCGTATGGTTTTTGGTTAACTTCAAATATATGTTATCATAACCGAAAATAATGCCCCAGGAAACAAGACCGACAGAATAAAATCCTATAAAATTCCTAATTCAGAATCCAGCATATACATATGTACATATAAATATTCTGCAAAAGACGTAAAACCCTGTTTTGAATCCAACTCGAAAATCCCACTTAACTCAGTATCTAACATAAACATATTATATAAAAATAATCTGCAAAAAGCGTAAAACCCCACTTTTGAATCCAACTCTAAAATCCCTCCTACTTCAGAACCCCACATATACATGTGGGTAGGAGATTTTTCCTAACCACCACCCTCAGAAAAATACACTAACTTAAACTAGAAATTAACAAAAAATCATTTAATTTTTAGATGTTTTTCATCTTTTTTACAAAAATAAAATTGGCGCTAGATTAGTTTTGCAGCAAAAAAATTTTGTGCTAAATTCTGTAGCGAATTTAATTTGACGTTAATTTGTTTACATTTTAATGTAAAAAGTTTTTATTTACAAGATTTTCTGAGAATTATTTAAAGTGAAGCATTTATTTTAAAATTAAAATTATAAATTGAAATAAAAAAAATATA
Organism: Dolichopus griseipennis; assembly: GCA_963082915.1. Lineage (NCBI taxonomy): Eukaryota > Metazoa > Arthropoda > Insecta > Diptera > Dolichopodidae > Dolichopus > Dolichopus griseipennis. The sequence continues at coordinate 114,125,627 of OY720443.1, forward strand.
AGATTGAAAAAATAACGAATTTTATTAGTTTTAAAAAAATATAATTTTAATTGGAAATAGAAAAATAGATAAGGATAGAAATAGAATTATTGAGATGTTTTTGAAGGCCATTGAATTTCAATTATTATAAAAATATAACAAAAGTTACTCAAAATCAAATGTTATTTAATTTTGCTTCAAATCGCTCACTACAACAATGTAGCGATAGAAGCTACTGCACGCAACCGATATTAGTAGTGCTTGCTTTATTTTTTTTCAAGAAATTTTATAAAAAATTGATAGCAAAGAAAAAATGTAAACATTAAAACACTGGTAAAACCAAAAAATAAAAAAATTGGAAAATATATTTTATTACAAATAAAAATAAAACACGAATTTTTATTCGTCAAGAAACTTTCTGGATTATATTTTATTATAAGTTAAAAATTAAATTTCATTTTTCAATTTTTTAATTACCGAATAAGGTAAAAAAAACAATTTGTCAAAATTCTCAAATTTTTCCATATATAAAATTGATGTTAATAATTGATTGCGTGTATTTTATTTCCTTGTAGTTAATGTAGTCTACGATGGGTTTAAGAAAACAATTATGACTTAGTTGTGTTGATATTCAAAATTAAGCATTTTTACCGGAATCAGTGAATAATAAGAATTTTTTTTAATTATAATTTTGCATTAATATTTGAAATAAAAATAGATCTTGTATGAAAATCAAATTCATATATTCGAAGTAAAATAAAAGTTTTGACGTAAAATGAGTCCCTTAGTAGCCGTTATTCTATTTCTAACAGCCCGCGTTGCTTCAGTTTTCATTGTAATTACATTTTACGTTCCTGACGAGTACTGGCAGAGTTTGGAAGTAGCTCATAAAATTGCATTTGGGTAATTATAATATTAAAAATGCCATGCTGCAACATAACTTTTTTTCAGATATGGATATTTAACTTGGGAATGGACTGCTGGTATAAGGAGCTATATATATCCGGTTATTATTGCAGGACTATATAAATTTTTAGAGTTAATACATTTAGATTTGGTGAACTATTTAGTAAGTAGTAAGTAATTTTCTTTAAAAGTAATTTAACTTTGATTTTAGGTTATATGCCCTAGGTTGTTGCAAGCGTTTTTATCCAGTTACGCCGACTATCGTTTCTATGTTTGGACTGGCAAAAAGAAATGGTCAATTTTTATATTGCTAATAACATATTTTTGGTTTTACTGCGGTTCAAGAACTTTAGGGAATACTTTTGAGACATCCCTGTCTACTATAGCTTTAAGCTACTATCCATGGGATAAAAAAGGTAAAATTGTACTGCATATATGTATTAATAGACTTTTTATTTCATTTTAACGGTTTAGATAGAACATCTTACTTGTGGTTTGTTGGTATTTGTTGTTTCATTCGTCCGACTGCTTCTATAGTTTGGCTTCCATTGTGTTTAATTCACTTGTTAACAACGAATTTACCTAGGATTGATATTCTTTTAAGAAGATTTGTACCAATTGGAATAATAATTTTTTTAACTGGAACTGTTATAGACAGTTTTTTTTTTGGAAAATTTGTTTTTACACCATGGGAATTCCTTAAATTTAATTATGTTTATAACATTTCAAACTTCTATGGAATTCATCCGTGGTATTGGTATTTTTCGATAGGTCTTCCAAGTATTTTAGGTATAAATTGCTTACCATTTTTAATTGGAGTAGTTCAAACAATTCGAAATAACACATATGCCAAAAGAAAACAATTACTTGGGATTATTTTTTTTACACTTATAGCTTACAGCTCAATGCAACATAAGGAATTTCGATTTATATTAATTTTATTACCTCTGTGTTTACATATATGTGTTGACACACTAGTACAATGGAGTTATAAAGCTTCAAGGTAATTAAAAATCTGTTTATCGATTCCAATTTATTTAAAATTTGAAAATTAATTTAGGTGGCTTGTTTGGCTTGTTGCTCTAATATTACTTTTAGGTAATTTAGTTCCAAATTACTACTTAAGTTTAAAACATCAAAGGGGAACACTTGAAGTAATGCCTTTTTTAGCAGAAATATCAAGAACTTATGTTGATGATTCTAATTCGCGTGCAAGTATTTTATTTTTAATGCCATGTCATTCGACGCCTTTCTACAGTCATATCCATCAAAATGTAAGTTTGCGTTTCTTAACTTGCAATCCTAACTTAAATAAAGAAAAGGACTATGTCGATGAAGCAAATGAATTTTATAAAGCACCAGAAATATGGTTGAGGTCCCATATACCTTCTTATCCTCTAAAGGCAAAACCATCTCATTTGGTAATGTTCGATTTGCTGCAAAAGGAAATTCCTGAATTTTTATCTAGCTATTTTTTAATAGACAGAATATACCATACAGATGTAAGTTAATTTTTTTTTTTTTTTTATTAAAACAAAGCAATTTATAATTTTAGTATCCTGATGGAAGGATTGGTAATTATGTTTTAGTTTTTGAAAGAAAAAGTTCAACTGCATCACCTGATATTTTTAATCAAGAAGCTGATAAAATAATAGATCAAGATCCTTTTTAAAAATCAAGAAACAGAAGGCTTTATAAATTTAATTTTTAAAACAAAACATTGGAAAATATGTAACTAACTCTTAATGTACAAAACTCAATTTTTATAAAACTGTTATTGTTTTGAGAAATTTTTAAAATATCAATATTGCTTAGATTTAATTAAAATTAAATGGTTTTTTTGTTATCAAAGTTTTCTTAAGTTTTTAGTTTTATATTTATTGAAATTTTCTTACTTATTTAAGTTTCAAATTTTGTGTGTTCAAAAATAAATTTTTTAAACAAAAATACTCTTATTTTAAATTAATTTCTTCATAAACTTTCCATATATGGCCCTTCAAATATAAACAAGTTTTAACAATTTCTACATTCTTCGTGAAAAGGCTCCAGTGTTCGTATATCTCGCCACGTAGGAGGTAATGCATTATTTAAATGTTTGCCGCATTTTCGACAAGGTTCGGCAAATAGTTTATTGTAACTGTGGATCCATGTTATGAAGCTTTTAACTGCTAATTCTGGCAAAGTTGGTGAAAAAAAATGCAGCATTGCTGAATGAGTTTGATCCTGAACTTTACGAAAAACTTCATATCTGGATTCAGTCCATAAATCTTCAACTTCCAAATTTTCATCATACCCTTTAACAGTTACCCATTCTATCAATACTCCTTTGAAAACGATTGCAGCCTTTAAAACTCTACCTATATGAAGCATTACGATTGCATTGGAACCAAATGGTCGAAATATTCTATAATTTGTATGTATTAAGTTCATATTTTCATTAATTATTTTATCTAAATGAGACGGAGAAGCATTATTGCAGGTTGATATTTGAATTCTACCCCCACGTGTTTTTGAAGATGATGTATAAGAACGTCTTAAAGAATTTGAATTTAATATAATATTCGCTGACAAACTATAATCATGAATTTTGTCAATCCATTTATAACTATTAATCAATTGGGGATATAAAGACTGTCTCTCTAAAGTTGTTTCTTGAGCTAAATACTGAGTATTTCCTAAATTAAACGGACCTTGGGGTATTGTAAGACCATTAATTGTTGATTCAACTTCGCGTAAACTTAAATTAACTGTATTAAACAACTCTTGGAACTCAATCAAAAAATCTTTGTTATCTTCTGTTCTTTCTCCTTTTGCACCATTTGATAGAGTTTCAAAAACTATACCGACATTTGATCTTAGCTGTTTAATAGCTAAAAGAGCTAAATTTAATTGATCCATTATATTAGTTTATTAAACGATATTAGATTTTTTTTATAAATTTTTGTAAACCATTGATTAATAATTATCTTAATTAATATGTTAACTTATTCACTTTTATTCACAATTATTTTGCGTATTATGTATTGACTTTTCTCATCCATCAAATCAGTTATGTATTTTAGCACAATAATGCTGTTTTTGGTACTCCTATAAAATTTGCGGCATTTTTTCCTTAACAAATTTGTATTGTTTTATTTTTTTTAATTCATAACTCAATAATTATAATTATAATTTTTGTAATATATTTTAATATACGATTAATCGAATTTCCACGCAATATTCTTTTTTTTCTGAAAAAGATTATAATATAGATAACCCACGGGCTGTCAAAGTCTTTTTTTGTGAAAGATAAAAGTACAATTATATTTTTATTACGATTTTTCCTTAGACAACAAAAATATATCATATAAGGTCTCTTCACGACCCCTTATTAACACGTTACACAAATTAACCTACTTATAGTGATCTATGATCACGTCGTCACTGGTTGTTGATATTTACTATTCAAGACCAAACTAATTACTAATGGGTTCTAACCTACGGTCAAATTTGACAGTCAAAAGTTTTTAGTGTAAAATGCTGTCAAAAAATAGGTCAAAATAAAAATTTAATTAAGAAATACTTAAATTTAAATATGGATGCATGAAACATGTAGATAATTAATTTCTTTGTTTAGATTTTTATAAATTCGCAATACCCAATTTAAATAATGATGATTTTAATTCTTCATCTATTAGGTAGTAAAATATTTATTTCAAAATAACAAATAAACATTATTACAAAAAAACAAATTGTACTCATATTAATCAAAAACATTATTTCATAAACAAAAACAAAGTTTATTTCATACATTAAAAAAACAACAAAAATTATTTCATAAATTAAACAAAAAAAAATCTATATAACTGGACGATACACATAAATAAATCTGAAAAAAATATATATTTTCAAAACAAACGAATTAAACAATATCAATATCTCTTCATTATCTTTTTCATATATATCCTTTTTACCTATATAATAACTAAATTTTTAGTTTTTTTCCGAAACGAAATTATGTCAAAAGGGGTCAAATAAAAAAATAAATAAGTCAAATAACCAGTCAAAATATTTCGAGTTTTTTTTCGGTCAAAGAATATTTTTTTTCCAGTCAAATTTGACCGGAATACTGTCAAAATGGCATCACTTGCTCTAACATGTTTTATAGCCTATCTACAATGAACGTTCTAATTCCGCTCAAACAAAGTTAAATGTATTGAATTCATAGAATTACTAGTTCTAGAATGGCAAAAGGATGTACCCGACTCTTTTCTTCTAATGTGATTTCCTATCCTGAGGTATTCAGACAAAAAAATACATATGCAATTTCGTATGCGTATACAAATGGTACGGCTACTTCATCTGTCATTGCTTATATTTAAGTAAATGAGAATGTTTATTAGGCAGTTTCTTATTAGTTTTTTTGTTTATATTTTACATAGAAATACATTTGGATTGGGCAGTTTGTATATTGTAAGTTATTTCGAATAAAGATATTTACTATTTTATTTAATTTACTTTTATTTTAAATATTTACTTCTTAATATTAAATATATAATTGAACAAAATATTAAGAAAAAAATTTGAATAATATTTGAACAAATTGCAGTCAATTATTTTTAAAATAATGAAATCTCCAACAAGTATATTTTTAGTTTAATTTTAGTTAACTTACATATCTATTTTGATTTATCTTAAGGTTTATCGTAGGTTTATTTATTCATCGTGGAAATGAAAATAAGTAAATCAAAAACAAATCATAATTTTTTGAACAAAACAAAAAGTATTTATAGTCTTGTGAATATATAAACATTTTTAGCCATTTTTAAATATGAACGAACCTTTTGCAAATATGAAATCTACATTTATGTTAACCGTAAGGAGGGTTTTGATTTCTGTTTCAAATAACTTAACGTTTCCGAATAAAGAATTAAAAGGTTTTTTCTTTACCCTTTTTTTATTCAATCAAAATTTTACTTATTATTTAAAAATTTTAGCATTACAATATGATTTTCAAATTGATTCTATTCAAAAATAGACAATGTTTTGGTAAATTTACAGAACTGTCACTTTATAATAATGAAAAATGGAGAGCAAAAACCAAAAGGAAAATACCTTTAAAATAATTTAAAAAAAAATTGGCTGAAATTTGTAAAACCTCAAGAAATAACAAAAATTCTTTAAGCAACACTTTTTTCCCCATCTTAATAATCCTTTATTTAATTTAATGTTTTTTTAAAAAACTTCAAAAAGCATAACAACACACAAATTTTTTGAATATAATTTTTCTAATTTGTTATCATTTACTTTTAACTTTGAAATCTTACTTGAATCGTACTTAAAAGTTTCTTTTATATTTCACTTTCAAAATGAAATGAATCGCGGAGAAACTAGTAAATACATACAAACGGTACACGTACCAAATTTTGAAATTTGTCTGAAAATTTTTTCTCTATTGCCATTCTAGTACTAGTAATTCTATGGTTTAATACATGAAATTTGTAAACAAATCAATGTCAAAAAACGTTGTCATTTCGTTGTGGACACTCCTTTGTTGACTACGAAATGTGAGCGGAATGAGAGCGTCATGTTTTTTTTATTGTCAATAATAATATGTCATTTCAACTCTCTTAAAATTTTATATTCATTATCATTTGAATAAAAAATAACGGAGGCATAAGACATAAAAGGTTTTAGTAAATTTTAAAATTCAAAAAAATTGAATTATGGATAACACGGAAAAGCAAGTGTTTATTTATTTTTTTTAGTTCTCGATGTAAATAAGGTAATTAATGAAAGCTATTGAATTTAATTTTATTGTAAAAACATTAGTTTTACAAAATAAAAAAAATTTCACCATTTTTTTGCATGATTTTTAATGATGTGATAATATGAACACACTAGGAGCTCTAGGGTCTTGTGTTTTTTCTTATAATTTTTTTTATAATTTTTTCATAGCTTTCTGAATTTGTGAGTTTTATATGCGTTTTATTTTACAACGAAGTAAAAATTCTTTTAGAAAACTAAATTTAAAAGAAATACTTGATATTCTGGAAGAATTGTCTAAAAATGAAGATGTGGATATACCCGAAACTCTTTTAATTGAGCCTCAAGAATTTGAGGGCTACAACAGCAGTATGGATGATGATGTACCAGAAAGTTCTTTCCCAGTGCCACGTCATCAAAACAACCGAAGCGTCGTAAAGTTAATCCGAGGAAAATAATAATTCTACATTTACTTGGGTGAAAGAAGAAGTGTATTCTACAAACAAATATTCGTCTATTAAAATGGTTTGATAATGAAGTCGTTTGAACTGCATCAACTTGTTTTGGTCATCCTGTTTGGTTAATCCTGAATCAAATGCGTCTCGTTATTCAAAGGAAAAGCAAAAAAAAATTTTTGTTACACGCCCATGTGCAATAACGGAATACAATAAGTATCATGTACGGCGTAGATCTCTTCGATCACAACATTTCACTTAACCGTATTTCGTTTTGAGAAAACAAATGGTATAGTTGTATATTTACGTGGTTGATTGATGCGTGTGTAAATAATGCCTGGAATTTGTAGTATTAATGTATTAATGTGTATTAGAAAGATTGCAATATATCATTGCAAACACTTTGGTGTAAAAGGTAAAGCAGCAGGAGGTTCAACTTTACATAGTAGGCTCAGTCAAGTTTTGGTTGAAAACAGTCTTCGGTACGATGGAAAAAGTCATTTAGTAAAAAGTTGGCGTAGAAGACGTTGTCTTTGCATAGATTGTTTTATACCATACCACTCAAGATCATAAATACAAACAACCGTTATATAAAAAAAATTTTATTTAAAGTTTTTTTATTTTTCTATTAATAAAGTTTACTATATCGTAAAAATAAATGAACTTCATTTAAACTTTTTTACTTTTTGTTTCTTTTAATTGCTAATTATTACCAAAAATTTGAAAGTTAAAAGCCAGTATAGACAAGCGCCTAGCGTGATCATATGGTCACCGGCCTTTTTAGCATATATCCTGCGGAATCTTTATAAACTATAATAATTAAAATGGTCAAATCTAATTTTATTACTTTCTTTCAAAAATTTGACAAAAAATAATTCGGCATGATTCGGGTTAAATTATAATAAGATAACTTTTTTTTTTGAACCTTCGTTAATTCTACAGTTTAGCGGAAAACTGCAAAAACAAAGGTGAGGTCGTAAATGTAAACTTTTTGGAACTAAACAGCTGGGTGGCACAGTGGTTGAGTGCCGACCTTTCATGCGGAAGGGCCCGGGTTCGAATTCTAGTAAAAGTGAAAAAAACTTTTCTGGTTTTCGACTCGACTCAGCTACCATTCGCCATTGGGTTCAAATTAATGGCATAATCAATAATTAATAGTTATAAATCTTTAATAAAAAATACTTTAATATAAAAATATAAATAAATGCAAAATATAAACAAATAATTTAATTAAATAATATAACTCGCAGATATAGAATACCATATAAGTAAAATATAAAATATTACAATATATGTAAACAAAAAATAGAATTGTAAATATTGAAAATCTAAGACGTTTCTACATGTTATAAGGCCTAGTACTATCTCATGTTTAAATTGTATGTGGAATTCAATAAGACCAATTCTAATAACACGAATATAATATGAACCCCTGTTCCAACATGTACCTATGGTATAGACAGGCTTATTAGCCTAACAGTTGAACAGTTAGCGCTTAAAAAAAAAAAAAAATATTCCATTTGACATTTATTATGATTTTGAGACCAAACAATTTGCAATCAGTAGACATTCAATTTACAAATAAATTTTTGTGGTCGTAAAAGTAAATTTTTTAGTTTTGCAATGGATATAAAATCAACAGATTGTTTTTGTTTTCCACTTTTGAAATGAGTTTCCATCGCTAATCTTGTACAAATTAGTAGTTTTAAGGTGGATGTGTCCCACAACAAACTTTGTGATTCACTTTCAGTTTCACTCCTGTTAATTTAAATTTAAATTAATTTACAATAAAAGACATAATATTTTCTTACTTACATTATTAATCATAAAAATAAAACAACGCTGAACGCTCACAAAACTGTACCTTACTACTTGGTAAACTGATTGTAAATAAAAAATTTAGTTTGCATAGTTGACGTTTACCTTACACAAATTTCTCATTTACGACCAGGTTCAGTTAGCAATGATTTTTTACATAATTTTTGGTCGTAAATTCAAAATATGCATATTGACAGCAAATTTACATTTACGACCATAAGACAACACTTCTATGTAAAAAATAACTTTAATATAAAGTGTACCATAGCAAACTTATAAAAACAAACGGTATAAAAATAATACGTTTATTAAAAAATAATAAACTACAACAAGGCTACTATATTATAAACTTATTAAAAAATACTAAGTAATTTTCATTTGACAATTGTAAAAATAAAAAGTATTAGCAAAAAACAAACTCACAAGTCAAGGACAAGACAAGGCAAAAACACGTTCACGAACATTAATTAAAATTTAATAAGTGTTCGTGAATTAGACATTTAACAAAACGTAAAAAGTTTGTACTGCCCTATTGACAACTATAATTCAGCTGGAATGCGTTGCGTATTGAAAGATACATGTACATAATCCCGCGCATTAAATGTAATAAATAATAATAAGGCATTTAGTAGTTAGTACCAACAAAAAAACATTACAAATAAATTATTCAGCTATGTTTTGGGTTTCTATTGTTAATATACAATGAATTTCATGGAAGAACTTTTTTCTGTAGCCCCACCCGTTAGGGAGCTACAGCCCACTCAAAGTCGGAAAAAGAAATATATTGCTATTACAAGAGTTTTATAAGTTATGTTTTCAATCTGAAAACGGTAAAAGACAGCTGCTTTTATAAGGTTTATAAATATTTAAAAATCAAATGCATTGGGTTGCTATACGGTACTAAAGTTTACCTCTTGGAACTTAAATACTCGTCTAAATTTTATTTTGGGAATATTTATTTATTTACTATATTTCAAAAAGCATTGCTCGTCAGAAGTATATTCCAAAAAAAAAATTATTTGATTTATACTAAACAAAAAAACAAAAATAATTTACAATTATTATATCATATACAAAATTTAAAGCTGCAAAATATGTTAAAAGATTTTCTTAAATTGAAAAAGGGTTCTTTGAAATTTAAGAAAATGTCTCTTAGTTTTAACCATTTTTGCTTGGACAATAAAATTCTAAGTAAAATGCAAATTTTGGTGGAATTCACTATTTAATTCCATGAACCTAACGAAATGTAGAGGGGTGAGAAAAGAATCATCATAAGTTTGCTTAGTAAAAATTTGGAAACCTTCCAATTAAAATTAAAACATTCATGTTTTTATAAATCAGTAACTTAGTCACCAGTAAATATTATAAAAATTAAACGGTAAAAGTTAAGCTCCAACATTATATTTCGCTTGTTAACCGGCTTTTTTGAGTGCATTAGGATGATCGAACATATATAAAAAATCGCGATAACCCAACAACTAATAACGCTACCTTCATGAAATTTGTGCTGTAGGTTACCAGTAATGAAACTACGGCGGGAATTGCGTACGGTCGAGATTGGACAATGGGTTCGGATCGTAGAAGCTTTTGATCAATTGCAGGCCAATGAGCATAATTTCGGCACCAAAGAAGATTGAACCTTAAAATTTGGGGCACAAGCTTTTTTTCTTATTTCCTTTGTGTCCGTAAAATTTGTGTTGGAATAGTGGTTTACGTACCACCCCATTATTCCTAAGACCTTAGAGTATATATTAGAAATTAATAAAGATAGTAAATTTAAATAAATATAGAAACTTTAAATTTGATACACGAGGGTTTTTTCCTGTTTCCGTTCTTATTTAACCCTTTTATGTTTTTAAAAGGCTAAGAATTTGACCATCAAACATTATTACGCATTATATTTTTTAAATTAAAAACACAATATTTTTTTAATAAACGATTAAATTTCTTTTCTTTAATGTTTATTATATCATGTATTTTATTGAATTATTACCATAGGTAATATATAATTAAGAAATTGTGTACGACACTTAGGTTGTGTTCCCAAGTACTTGTTGTATGTAAGTAAAATTTATTTTTATATTTAAATGAAATGAAAAATTCTTAATTTTTGATTGTATTTTAGAAATACATTTATTGCGTATTTTTTTTTTTATTTATAAGCTTTTCTAATAAGTACATATACTAATGGTTTTAATTAGCATTAAAAACCGCCAAATTATATAATTTTATATATATGTATATATTATCACAAATTAATATTTCTTTCCAATAACTTTGAGTTTAATGAAAATTAATGACACAGATAACAGCAGCATTAGGATTGTAATACTTATTTAAGACAGAAGTGCTCAAAATTGTTTATCATAAATATTTGCTTGGCTATTTAGCATTGATCACAATAATATTGGAAATTTGTTACATGCACTAGGGTGAAATTTTTCTTATTTTTTTTATCATGATTTTTATTGTTTATATATATATTCTTTTACATGTTGTTTTGAAATAACTTAATGAATTTTAGTTTATACTTTTTCACTTTTCTTAGACTTAAGTTAATACAAACGAGGAAAAGTGTGAGGAAGTTGTAGACTGTGTCAACTCTGGGATACCCGTATGACCGTTATATAAACATTATATCGTTATTATTTTAAATATTAATTAATTTTGGCAAAATTTCAAACATTCCAGCTTTATTAGGTGTAGTGTAAAAAGAAGCAGTTGTATGGCAGCTACTCGAACCCTCTGCAGTAGACCAACCTAATTTTGCAGTAACTTTGGCCATTACAGTAAACTATTTTTGGCAAAATTTCAGACACGCAGCTGTAATAGGTACAGAGTAATACTTATATAAAAAAAGAAGTTGTATGGTAGCTACCCGAACCCATGGACCAAAATGGCTGTGAGCGATGACGGCTATTGCAAAAAAACCAATTTGCGAAAATTTCATGATCCTAGCTCCATTAGTTTTTGAGTTATCGTGGTGACGGACATACATAGCTCACTCGATTTATTTGTCGATTCTGATCCGATCCATACACTTGAGTCTATATCCATGTCTGTCCGTTCGTAGGCACGATAACTCAAAAAATAATAGAGCTATCTTGATGAAATTTTAACTGTAAGTTACTAGGACTGAAAGTACAGCGGGGATTGCATATGGGCGAAATCGGCCCATGGGTTCGGATTCTGGACCTTTTAATCGGTGCAAGGGCTAACGAACATATATAAAAAATCATGATAACTCAACAACTAATGACGCTATTTTCATCAAATTCGTGCTGTAGGTTACTAGTAATGAGACTAAGGCGGGGATTGCGTACGATCGAGATTGGACCATGGGTTCGGAACCTAGAACTTTTTGATCGAATTTAGGCCAAACTGGCATAATTCCGAATCCAATGAAGATAAAACCTCCAAATTTGGTGTCAGGGTGTCTGTTTCTATTTTCTAAGTGTCCTTGAAATTTGGGACCAATTGGAGTAGTGGGTTGAGGACCAGCCACACAGTTCCGAAGACCTTAAAGCATATTTTCAAAATTAATAAAAATAGTAACTTCAAACAAATTTAGAAGTTTCAAATTTGGCACATGGGTGCTCTTTACTATTTCCTATGCGGTTCCTCTAATTTTGGATCAATCAGAGTGGTGGTTCAGTACCCCTCTTAAACTCTCCAAGGTTTAAAAGCTTATCATCGAAATTGATAAAAATAGTAACTTAAAATTAAGATAGAACGTTCCAATTGTGTATAAGGATTAACTAGTATTGAAAGTATGACTGGGACTCCATATGGGCAAAATCGTACCACGGTTTCGGGTTCTGGAACATTTGAAAAGTTCAAGGGCTAAAGAACATATATCTTAAAAACAGTATAACTCAAAAAATAATGCCGCTAGTTTGATGAAATTTAAACTTTAGGTTATTAGTAATGAAAGTACCATGGCAATTGGTTCTGATCGAGTTCGAACAATGAGTTCGGATTCTAGAAGCTTTTGATCGTTTTGTGGCCAAACGAGCATAATTACAAAGCCAAAAAATATGTTTCCTATTTCCTATTTGTCCCCGAAATTTAGACTTAATTGTAGTTGTAGAAATCCTAAAATTAAAAAGCTTATTTTCGAAATTCATGAAGATAGAAACTTTAAATTTGATACACGAGGGTTCTTTCCTATTTCCGTTTTTATTTAACACTTTTATATTTTTAAAAGGCTAAGAATTTTACCATAAAACATATTTAGTATAATATTTTATAAATTACAAACCATAGGTGATATATAATTAAGACATCGTGTACAAGACTTAAGCTATATTCAAAGGTACTTCCTGCATTTATGTAAAATTTATTGTTATATTTAAATGAACTATATGAAAAGTTCTAAATTTGTAATTATATTTTAGAAATACATTTATTGCATATTTTGCGTTTATAAGCTTTTCTAATAGGTACATAAACAATCAATTTAAAATAATTGCAATTTTGAAAAATTTTAATTTTTAAATATATTATGCTTGGATTAGCTTTTTATCACAAAATTTAATAATTCAATTTTTTGAATTTTTAGTAATTGTAGTAATTTTAGTAATTGAATTTAAATAAATATATTTTCATTTATTTCAAGTTATTTTGTTTTTTAATATTTTTAAATAGATAAACTAGTAAGAATATGTAAATAATTTAGAAAAGTAGTATGTATATGCCGGTTCAGCGGCGGAGGAGCTTTTTTAAAGCTTTTTTAATGCCGTTTCAGCGGCAGCAGGAGCTTTTTTCGGTAGTTCTCCTAAAGTTATGCAATAAATTTGTGATAAGTAAAAAGTTTTGTGCTTTTGAGTATTTTAAATTAAGCTTAGCGGTTAAAATATCAGTTATGTTTAAATTTCAAATTAAAACAATAATAAGCTTAAACTAGTTTGAGTCTTTGAGTATTTTAAATTAAGCTTGGTTGTTAGGATATCAGTTATGTTTAAAATTTCAAATTAAAACAGTAATAAGCTTAAGATATTGTGCTTATTGTTCTTAATTAAATATGAAAAGTCTTTAAAGTTTGGTTTAAGTACAAAGTTAATATTATCAAAGTTTAAGCTTGATTTAAAATTTTCGTAAAAATTAAAAAAAAGTTTTATAAGTTAAAAAAAATAAGCTTAAGCTATTTAGCTGAATATTCTTAAGTAGATATGAAAAATTTTTTAAATATCAGTTATGTTTAAATTTCAAATTAAAACAATAACAAGCTTCTTAAGCTAGTTTGAGTCTTTGAGTATTATAAATTAAACATAGCGGTTAGGATATCAGATATGTTTATATTTAAAATTAAAACAGTAATAAGCTTAAGATATTGTGCTTACTGTTCTTAATTTAATATGAGAAGTTTTTAAAGTTTGGTTTAAATACAAAGTTAATATTATAAAAGTTTAAGCTTGATTTAATATTTCTGTGAAAATTTAAAAAAGTTTTATAAATTAACAAAAATAAGCTTAAGCTATTGAGCTGAATATTTTTAATTAGATATGAAAAGTTTTTTAAATATCAGTTATGTTTAAATTTCAAATTCAAACAGTAACAAGCTTAAGATATTGTGCTTACTGTTCTTAATTAAATATGAAAAGTTTTTTAAATTTGGTTTATACTTAATATTATCAAAGTTTAAGCTTGATTTAATATTTACGTGAAAAATTAAAAAAATTTAAAGCTGATAAAGCTCGTTCGTTATGTTTCAAAAATTAAGCTCCCAACTGCCATTTTAATTTTGAAAAGCTTAAAAAATCGATGGAAATATTTTGTTTGAATAACTTAACTGCAAAAGTTTTGAAAAAAATTCAACCAATAAACGTTTGAAATTATATTGTTAATAATATAAAGGCGTGATCATGAATACAAATTGAAAACGTGATTAAGTTCAAGTTAAAAAAAAAAAAAAAATATATATATATATATAAAACTTGATTTTAAAAAGTTGTTTTTAATATTAAATAACAGCATAGCATGTTTTACTAAAAGTAAATAAATTATTATTCATTAAATAATATCTTTTTTATTTATCCATGAATCATGGTTTTTATCAAAGCCAAGCCACCTAACCAAAACTTGATTTCCTTTTTTTCTTATTATTTTTTCTACAAGGTAAACATTAGGAAATTTAACAGATGTAAGTTCAGGTTCATAAAAACTGCCTTTTATTTGTTTTTGTGTGTAATCAAGTAAATTGTATGTTATTGGATCAGTTCTTTTTATTTTCGCTATTGTATAAATTTCTGTTGACCAATTAGGTTGATAACCTTTTGCAAATATACCTTTAAATTTACTTATACGAACAAAATCTCCAACTTTGTATTTTGCTTTTCGGAAAACTTTTAATTTATTGTAGACAGTTTTTAATAAAAATTTCTCATTTTTCTTTGTAACATTTTTAGGTGGAAGTTTAATTGTATGATGATATGTTGAGTTATATTTTTCTATTAGCGATGGCAGAATAGGTAACCATTTATATGTGCCTTGTAAACTGAATTGTTTCCACATCATGTTTTTTAGGGTGCGATTGAAACGTTCTACAATTGATGCTTTTAGTTCTGAATATGTATGATAATGGTTAATTTTATATTTCCTCATTAGATTTTGAAATTTTTTGTTGAAAAATTCCGTACCTTGATCAGATTGTAAATTTTTTGGTTTTTTACCAGCACGCTTAAAAATATTTTTCATTGCGATTAAAACATTATCAGCGCTTTTGTTTTTAATCGGTTCAGCATACGCAAATTTTGAAAATGTATCAATAACGGTTAATAAATATTTATATGTCTTATTAAATTTTGCATATGGAATCATTTCAACCAAATCAATTTGCCAAGTATCATTTAAACCCTTTTGAATAAATTTTCTTCGTGTAAAGTTTCTTCTAGCGCCTCTATGAATTTCTGACACGACTTGTAGCCTCGACATTATTCTCGTACCATTTAATTAAATTTTCTAAAGTGATTCTATAATTTTCTATTGTGTGACATTCACATGTGTCCGGTCCAGAAGTAGAATTATCATATGCCCACGGACAAAGGGTAAAATGAGTACCATAAATTGAAGTGAATTTTTTTACTCCAGAAAAGTTTTTAATGTGTTTATATAGATGTAATATTAGTTTCTTATGATCATCTAATAAGACGGAGGAATAATTATTTAAGAACTCCTTCACTTCCATAATTCAAAATGACAGTACTAAGAATATGTTCGCTGCTTTTATATGATCTCTAAATTGCATTTTAAATTCAGTTTCTTATCAGACACAGACCAAAAATGATTAATTTTATTCATCCATTTACAATGATGATAGCGGGACCATCTGGATGTGGGAAAACAACATTTGTGTGTAATTTAATTGAAAATATTGATAGATTGATTTCTCCGAAAATTGAAACAATAAAATGGTGTAACCCAGAAATTTCTGCTATTCCAAAAAATCTAACTTTTCCCTATATAGACTTTTATACCAGTATCCCAAAAGAATTTAGTGGTAATGAAAATAAACCTACGTTAATTGTTCTAGATGACTTAATGTTAGATTCTGCAAATAAAGAGGTATGTGAGCTATTTACTAAAGGTTCACACCATCGTAATTTATCTATTATATTGTTAACACAAAACGTTTTTCATCAGGGAAAATTTTCAAGAGATATTTCATTAAATTGTAAATATTTAGTGCTTTTCAAAAATCCTCGAGACAAATCGCAAATTTTTCCTCTTGCTAGGCAACTATATCCAGAAAATATAAAGGGTTTCTTGAGAGTATATAATGAGTCAACATCAAAACCTCATGGTTATATTGTGTTGGATTTAACACAAGACATTAACGATTTATTCCGTATTAGAACTAATATTTTTTCCAAAGAATATTGTATATGTTTCTGTGATACGGGTGATTTGAATAACAACTGTCAAAAGTATGAAACGATTGAAGAAAAACCAACATATATTACATGTACTAGGAAAGTGCAACAACAAGATATTTCGTAAAAATATTCTTAAATATTGTGATGATGATATTATAAAAACTATTGCTGAAATTGCAATCAATATATTAAATGGTAATAATAAAATATCATCGGCACAAAAAGCAAAATTAAAAAAACATAAAAAACAATTAAGATTTCTAGCCTGTGCTAAGAAAAGTATAAAAGCCAAAAGAAAAATATTAGTTCAACATGGTGGGTTTTTACCAACTCTAATCGGAACAATATTATCTGGTGTAATAGGTAAATTACTCAGTAAGACATAATGCAGCGAATGATTGTTATGTCACCAGAAATATTTTCAAAATTTAGTAAATTATTTCAAGATGATAAAAACTTGGATTTATTAGATCAAAAAATGAAAAAAGTTTTATATGACAAAAAATTAAAACCATTGCAAAAATGGTACATATATCGGCAAAATCTCCTCAAATATGGAATTAACAAAAGACACGCAAAAAAATTACCAGAAAAGGCTAATAATCCTACATTTGATACAGGCACCCAAACAAAATTCTTTTCTAAACGAAATGCATATACAGAAACTGAATTACCTAAATACAAATCAACATCAACACAGACTAATTTTGTACCATTAGTTACTGATGAAGTGTTTGAATATGATCCCAAAAAAGAGTATTCAGATATGGATATCGATTTAGATGATGAAAATTCATTTAGAAAATTAGCTCAAACTGAAATGTTGAAAGACGAAAAACTAGTACAAAGACCATCTCTAAGTTCTGATTATCGAATGTTTGAAACACCAAGTGGTGATGTAATTACCGTTGCTGTACCATCACCTGAAAAAAAGAAGACACTAAGATCGGCCGGTAGTTCAATTTCCTCAACTATACTTTCACAGTTTCCTGAAACAAAAAAACGAAAATTAAAACCTTTACTAAGAAGTCCAAAACTAAGAACTTCATCAACACCGGAATGGACAACATATAAATAGTGCAACATTTTATGTCTTAAAAGAAGTTAACAAAGATGGATAGTCAAGATGACTTCTATGTAACATTGTTTAGTAATGATAATTTAAAACTTTTTCCAGACAACACTTTAGCTTCATTCGAAAATAAATTGCCTATTCACTTTGATTTAAGAAACGGAAACTGGAAAGTAGGTCTTTCAGAAGTTTATCTGAACGATTTTTTACAAACGGAAAAATTTAACAAGGAGAATTGTGCTCTTATTAATATCGGACAGTATAATGTTTATGTAAAAAACATTGAAAAACCTCTTGAAAAAATTAAAGTAACCAAATCTATAGGTTACACATATTATTCATATGACGATTCGGAATTACATTTGGATGATTGGAAATTTAATTTTTTACCAACACTTATTAAAAATATAACTCCTAATCCGGGATTTAGTCGAAACCAAGTTTTCAAAGAATTTTTTAATGAAGTTTTGACATATATTTCTAATACTAAAAATTATGATAATATAACTTTCCAAAAAGTAGCAGATCAAAACAAAAAAGGTTTAATTCGAATATCACAGACTTTTGATGAAGACAGCTTCTTTATAAAAGTTAATCACAGTTATAATGTAAAAACATTGCTAAATGAATTATTTCGACAGAAACAAAATATAAAAAATTTCAAAACAAAATTACCAGAACTATTTAAATTAGCTATTGCTAATAATAAAGATGAAATTAATGGAATGGTGATGATATATTCAGATATAGTTCAATCATCTGTTTTTGGAAGTAGCAAAGTACGTGCATTAAGAGCTATCAACGTAGAAAATTGCAGAATACCTACAAATATTGAATTTGAAAATGTCCAATACATACCTATAGAAAAAAATTGTTTTGAAACGATAGCGATTAAAATTTGCAACCAATACGGTGATGGAATAAATTTTGTTTCCAGTTACTATCCAACAAAAATTGTACTGCACTTTAAAAAGCAATGATTGCTTAAAAACAATATAAATACTACTACTCAAATATGATATCATATCAAACATGGAAAGAGCTTACGTGAGATATTATTCCTCTCAAGTAGGTGGAGGAATCAACGATATTGGACCTCTATTACAATTTTATCCAACTATTCAAAGAGGTCGTGGTTTTGGAAATATATTCGGAAGTTTAATTCGTTACTTAAAGCCAGTTTTTACATCAGGTTGGAACTTAATTAAAACAGAGGCTATGAACACAAGTAAAAATATTTTGAATGATATAGCATCTGGTGCAAACATAAAAGAAACTGTAATTGATCAAAGTAAAGGTGGGATGAAAAATCTAAGAAAATCAGTAGTTAATCAACTGCATTCGATGTATGGTGGAAGGCGAAAACCCATAAAAAGACGGAGCAGTATAAAACGACGAGCAGTTTCTAAAAAGACACATTTAAAGTCGAAGCGACAAAAAAAGCAAATTAAAACCTCTGATATATTCAATTAAATATGGAGTGTATGAAATCTGAACTTGATCTGTTTGCATCATTACCAGTACAAACAAGTATATTGCGTTCAGAAGAAGTAGCATACAATCCTTTAGCTTCTTTAGAGGCGTCACCATCAACTATTGAATTTGTTTCGCTTGGAAATGGAGATACATATCGAGATTTATCGTCAACCTACATCAAATTTAAAATTCAAATATTAAAAAAAGATGGATCAGTTTGGAGTGCAAATGATAAAGTAGGAACCGGAGCTGATGCAAAAGCAGCCTCACAGCCCAGTGTTGTAAATAATTTATTACACTCTTTAATTAAACAATGTAATGTAACTCTAAATGGAAAAAACATCACTCCGTCAGACTCATTATACCATTATAAAGCATACTTAACTACTTTACTAAATTATGGTACAGATTCCAGTCAAACACATCTGGAAGCATCTGGTTGGGAATTGGATAAACCAAATGTAAATGATTTTAACAATTCTGGTTCTAAATCAAGGCAATAATTATACAATAATTCTACAATAGTAGAATTAATGGGAAAATTACATGTAGATTTTTTCAACACTTCCAAATTACTTTTAAATAACGTTGACATTCGAATTGCTTTGGCATTAGAAAAACAAGATTTTTTTCTATTTTTCAATGATTCAGACGAAAGCTATTTAAAAATTCTTGAAGCTACATTATACATGAAACATTTAACAATTAATCCAAGCATATTAATAGCACATAATACTGTTTTGGAAAAGGCTAACGCAAAATATTTTTATACGAGAAGTGAAATCAAAACATTCACAATTCCAGCTAACACATCCAACATATCATTGGATAATATATTTATAGGGCAAATACCAAAAGCTCTTTTATTTTGTATGGTTAATAATGAAAATTTTAATGGTAAAAGATCAAAAAATCCATACCATTTCGATCATCAAAATCTCACACAATTTCAATTATATGTGAATGGAGTGCCTACACCAAACTCTGCAATTGAAACCAGTTTTACATCGAATAACAATTGCAATTCTCGTGCATATTTAACATTATTTAGCGGAACAGGTATACATCATTCTGATAAAGGCCATCAAATTTCAAAAGAACTATTTTCAAAAGGTTATACAATACTAGCTTTTGATTTATCACCAGATGGTTCTGGAACTGATACATGTCAAAGTTTATTAAACCAGGGAGTAGTAAAGATTGAAGCAAGACTCAGTTCTCCATTACCTTCAACATTAACATGTATTGTGTTTGCAGAATTCGATGCCAGTATCGAAATTGATAAAAATCGCAACGTCTACGTAAACATATAAAAGGAAGCATAGTGGAGCATCTCTATTCATTTTGAAAATGGCATACGCTGTAGTAGATTTATCATTTTGCACGGATGATAACAATACAATATTTGCTAAAAACCTTGCTGTGGCTGGAATAAAAGAAAAATGTAAAACTATTGTAAAGGAATTAAAGTATAAATTTCCAACCAAAGATTTAAAAAGAACAGACATCAAGAATTACTCTTTTGGACATATGGACAATGAAAAAACAACTAATAATTTAATAAATTTGCTTGAAAAATTCGATATAGTGTTCACAAATGGTAAACTTAAAGTTGAATTTTTAACGGCATACATAAGTGGAAATACTCAGCTAATTGATATTTCCCGTTTACAAAAAAATGAATACACTTCAGATAACGAAAGCGCTGAAATGTAATAGTGTCACAAGTAAATTGTTTAATGGTGTTTTTGCTGTTGATCAAATACCGAAAAATATTTCAAAACCTGGTATTTTAGTAATAAACACCGACACTTCTACCAAAAAAGGAACACATTGGTTAGCAATTTTCGTGCCAGTTCAAGGCTGTATAGAATATTTTGATTCATTTGGAAATCCACCATTCCACAATGAGATTGTGAAATTTCTACAAAATCAATCAAAATGTTTTATTTTCAACAACAAGCGTTTACAAAGTGACCTTACATCAGTCTGTGGACAATATTGTTGTGTATATTTATGGATGCGATGTAAGCGCAAGAGCATGAAAAATTTTATTAATTTATTCAACACAATGTCATCCCCACCCAAAAACGATAAAAAAATACAAATAATGTTTCGGAAAATTTTCAAAAAATGTTTACGATAAAAACTATAAATACAAAACTTTAACAGTTTAAAAAAAAAAAACATGGAGCCAACATCAATTGCTAAAGTATTTATCGAAAAACAAATAAACAACGATAACGAGGACGAAACACAACAAAAAAATCTTTTATTAAGCTATATTTACTATTTGGATAAAAAGCAAACAATAAAAATACAAATTGGATTTAATATTGAAAATTTAGCTGCAACAATAATTTTTCAACGTCATCGTAAAGTCATTAGCGAGATGAATTATTTGCAGTGGCATGCTTTTTATGTAAATTTTACAAACATTCAACCTAAATTAAATTCAAATAAATTTCCACTGAAATTCAATCATACAAAACAAACTAAAAAACTAACATTGGAACTAGATGAGTACACCCGCTTTTGCCTTATGTTGGACTTTATACAAGCAGTGATGTCATATAACAATGGAGCTGAATTAAATGTGCGGGAATATGTATTCAAGTATTTCGATAGATGTATTGAAAGGAATAAACTGAAATTGGAACAAGAAGATTTTTATATTCCTATGAATTTACATATAGCTCAGTGTAATTATTCTAGACTATTTTATGAAATACCATTGTTTATGTCTGAAAAAATATATTGTGCAACAATAAATAAAACAAATATTTTTTAAAGCCAATTATTATTATTATTATTATCTTTTATTAAATACATGTACAAGTTTATACAATTTTTTACAGCACATCTTTGCAACAAATTTTCTGTATTATGATGGTGAGGGCAAATGGTAATGTAATTTCTTAGTTTCTGTAGAGATGGAATTTTGTTATCTAAATTGATAACTTTTACTGAATTTGAAATAAAAGTGTCTAAAAATTGCTTTTTTTTAAGACCTTTTACATAAACAACATCAAATATAGTTGTTAAACGTTGCTCAAAGACATTTTTAACTTTTAAATACTCTATAAAGCCATCATTCCAATCCATGTTATTAATGTTCTTTTTGTTGTACTCATTTTGTCGTTTAACATCACTATTTAATTCTTCAAATGAGTACGGTGCTTTAAATATATAAAACTCTGGTATTAGAGAACCATCAGCTATCAAAGAAAATTCTTTCAAAAAATATTGTTTGTTATTTCCAATAACAAATTGTAAATCAACTATAGCTTTTCTGCTACCACCACTGTTGTCGTTGTTGCAATTCATTTTGTTCTTTATTATAATAAAAAAAAAAAATTAATAACCTAGCCTTTTATTTATAACTCTGAATTCATAAAAAAAAAGTGGGGATACCTAAATATACTATAGAGCAGTAAATTTTTAACACTATTAACGGACCTTCACAGACCGTTTTCGGACTTTCACAGACCGTTTCGGACTTTCACAGACCGTTTCGGACCTTCACAGACCGAAACTAGTTTGGAATACAGGCCCCTCGCGCCAGGGGCCCCCTTGTTTCGGACTTTCACAGACCGTTTCGGACTTTCACAGACCGTTTCGGACTTTCACAGACCGTTTCGGACTTTCACAGACCGTTTCGGACCTTCACAGACCGTTTCGGACCTTCACAGACCGTTTGCGGACCTTCGCAGACCGAAACTAGTTTTGAATACAGGCCCCTTAGCACCGTCAAAAGTATCTGAAAAAAAAAAAAAAAAAAAAATTTTCCTTTTCTTTCAAAATAAATAAAAAAACAAATTATATTCTTTAATATTAAACTTTATTTATTTCAAAAATTTTTCCTGCGATTCGATATCAATCGATGGAATTCGGACTTTCACAGACCGTTTGCGGACCTTCGCAGACCGAAACTAGTTTTGAATACAGGCCCCTTAGCACCGTCAAAAGTATCTGAAAAAAAAAAAAAAAAAAAAAATTTCCTTTCCTTTCAAAATAAATAAAAAAAAAAAAACAAATTAAATTCTTTAATATTAAACTTTATTTATTTCAAAAATTTTTCCTGCGATTCGATATCAATCGATGGAATTAATTGAAATAACGCCATATTTTTTTTGTCTTTATCCCGTCCCAAAAATTTAAAATAAAACTGCGCTCTATTCAATTCCTCTAATTCCTGTTCGTTTGTAACTTTTTTTGAAAATCTGTCCGGCATGAAAAATATAATTTTTTCATTGGTTATTGGATCTTCCACCTCACAAAGCACCACCGTTTGGCCTCTTTTCGTCTCTAGAAAACGCCAGGAAAGCACCTCGTATATTTTATTTTGGTGTAAAATATCAATATTATGATATTTTTCACTCGAACCCATTCCCAATTCCATCAAACTTTTTAAAAAATTAGCCTAATTATTGAAAATAGAAAAATAAAAATATAAAACAAAAAAAAAAAAAAAAAAAAAAACAAATATCTTACCATATTGTTTGTTTTATTCTTCTGTAATATGTATTATTCTTATGTACTCTTAATAAAGTAAATAATTTTTAATAATAGTAAAGAAAAATTCTTGTTCTTATATATGAAAAACTTTATATATGACTTCCCCACTCATATAAAAAATAAAATAAAAACCACATAACTAACTCATTATGCAATTATGCAATTATTTTTTTTTTTTTTTAAAGTTAAAATTCTAATACGATACAACATTGTTGCAGTATTTTTGAAAAATATCATATAAATTAAAAAGTTGTGAAGGCTGCTGCAGCTGCGCGGTGCCAAAAAAAAATATTTTAATAGATTAATTTTTATGATTTTATGATTAGAATAGTAATGGCGCGCCTTTCTAAAAAAGTTAATATGCTAATAAGATGCAACATTGTTGCTGTATTTGAAAAATATAATATAAATTAAAAAGTTGTCCCGGGGGTTAAAAGTTGGATTTATGCAATTTTTTTTTTTTTTTTTTTGTTTTTTAAAGTTAAAATTCTAATACGATACAACATTGTTGCAGTATTTTGAAAAATATCATATAAATTAAAATGTTGTGAAGGCTGCTGCAGCTGTGGTTTTTAAAAGTATATATATATGATCTTATGTTATAATCCATTTTAGTTACCAAATAATTTTTACTTAAATTAAAACAAAAAAAAAAAAAAAAACAAACAACTAAAAATGAGTTCAGCAAATAAAAAAATCAAATCGGAATGCAATGAGTGCAAAAAAATTTTCACTAGGCCGGACAATCTTAAAAGCCATAAATGTTCAATAAATGTACAATTAAAGCATAAATGTGATTTATGCCAAAAAACATTTGGCAGAAAAAAAAATTTATTGGAACATTTAAAAAACCACAGAGAAGGTTATGAAAATACAAAATTTTGCAAAAAGTGCAAAACAGCCATCACAAATAATTTGTGGAATTACCATGTTCGGACAAATGAACATAAGAAAAATGCAGCAGAAGTCATTAAAACTAATGTTAGGTGTATTAATGAATGTTTTCAAAATAGACTAGAAACATTTATTAGAGATAATGATGATGAAGGCGTATTAAACCCATCAACCTTTTTAGAAAAGGCTCAAACCGATATCATTGAATTGTTGAGACAATCACTAAAAAAGCACAATGTCATTAAGGCGAATCTGGAACTTTTCGGTGAATATATAAAACCAACAGAAGAAGAGTTTGAAAATATATCAATCAAATCTTTTCAAACTCGAATGTTAAGCATAACACAGGCAGACGATCTTAATGATTTTTTTGAAAATGCTAAAGACGTTATTCAACAACAAGCAGAAGACTTCCAAGAAAAGGATAGTGGCTGGGCGTTAATTAGAATTTTACATGTGGAAATAAATATCAATAAATATGAACCAATCCACGTTTCTAGTTATATTAAGTTACCAAAAAACATAGAAGATAAAAAAGCCTGCATTAATATCCACAATAATGATAACTTCTGTTTTAAGTGGAGTTTAGTATCAGCCTTACAAACTTGCGCTGAAAGTGCAAAACGAACATCTTCATACAAAATTAGTGACATTTCTCAACCCACAGTCAAGCTTGAGTTTGGAGATGTTTTACAACTTAATTTTGGCAATATGCAATTTCCAACTAAATTGTCTGAACTAAATTTATTCGAAGAACTTAATAATGAAATAAGCATAAATTTGTTTGGATTGGAAGTCATTAATAAGAAATATGAGGTTGTAGGGCCATTTTATTTGACAAAATGTGAAAAAAAGTTTCATGTCAATTTATTGCTTTTGGAAAGGGATGAAAAATTTCATTTTGTTTACATAAAACATTTATCAAGATTAATAAGTCGGTCTGTAACAAGGAATACTCATCAAATTCATATTTGTAATATGTGCTTGCAACATTTTCATACATTACAACAACGTGACTTACACAAACGCGAATGCAATAAAGTAGTTACAAAGCTTCCGTCTGTTGAAAAAAATACACTGGAGTTTAAGAATTATCAACAACAATTGAAAACACCTTTTGTTATTTATGCCGATGCTGAGAGCATTTTACAACCTATTGCAACATGCAATGTTGATTCTACGATGTCTTCAACAACAAACATTCATCAACATGTTCCAGTAGCTTTCTCTTACTACATTAAATGTTCTTTTGATGATGGTCTAAGCTGTTTCAAAGAATTTGTTGGAGCTAACTGTGCTAAGGAATTTATCCAATCATTGGCAGAAACATGCAGTGAATTATATTCAACCTTCTTTATGAGTTCAAAACCGATGAATCCGCTAACACTGGATGAGCAGCTACAACAATTGGTTCAAGAAACGTGTCACATATGTGGTAAGCATTTAGATTTTAATAATAGAATTAGAGACCATTGCCACTTTACTGGTAATTATAGAGGTCCTGCTCATTCTTATTGCAACTTATTGTATAGACGATCAAATTTTTTTCCAATATTTTTCCACAATTTTTCCGGCTATGATTGTCATCTTTTATTTAAAGAACTAAACGAAGTGAATGGACATATTGGTGTCATTCCTTTGAATAAAGAACGTTATATTTCATTATCTAAAAAAATTACAATAGATGATAATCATTCATTTTATTTACGTTTTCTCGATAGCTTCAGATTTATGGCTTCTAGCCTTGATTCATTGTGTAAAAATTTAAATGAAAACGATTTGATTCATATAAAAAAAGAATTCAATAATAATGAAAAATTTAAACTTATGACTCGAAAGGGAGTTTTTCCCTATGAGTATTTAAATTCCATTGAACGACTTGACGAAACATGTTTACCGTCACAAGACAATTTTACCAATCAAATGACAAACACACCATGTTCCGATGAAGACTACATTCATGCAGTTAATGTATGGAATACGTTTAAATGTCAAAATTTATGGGACTATCTTAAACTTTACCTTAAAACAGATGTACTTATTTTGACTGATGTTTTTGAAAATTTTCGAAAAATATGCTCTAAAATCTATTCTTTAGATCCTGCAAATTTTTACACTACACCAGGTTTGTCATGGGCGGCTATGTTAAAATACACTGATATAAAATTAGAGTTGTTAACTGATGTTGATATGTATAATTTTTTTAAAAAAGGGATACGAGGTGGAATTAGTCAGTGCTCACTTAGACATTCAGTGGCAAATAATAAATTTATGGGGGAATCTTATAAAAAAAACGAACCTTCCAAATATATAGTATATGAAGATGCCAACAATTTATATGGATGGGCAATGATCCAATATTTACCTCATAAAGATTTTCAGTGGGTTGATACTCCTGAAAATATTGATGTGCTTTCAGTTGCCGATGATTCGCAAACTGGTTACGTTTTAGAAGTGGATTTAGATTACCCTCAACATTTACATGATTTGCACAATGATTTTCCTTTTTGTGCTGAAAACAAAGTTCCACCGAGAGGTAAAATTCCTAAATTGTTAGTTGACTTAACAAACAAACGCAAATATATTATCCATTATCGAAACTTAAAACAGTGTCTTCGAAACGGCTTGATTCTCAAAAAAATTTATAGAGTACTAAAATTCACACAAAGCAATTGGTTAAAAAAATATATTGATTTAAATAACGCACACAGGTCAATGGCTAAAAATGCTTTTGAAAAAGATTATTTTAAATTAATGAATAATGCTGTTTTTGGTAAAACAATGGAAAATGTAGATAAAAGAAAAAATGTCAAAATAGCTACATCTTGGGAAAGTCAAGGAAGACATTTAGGTGCTCGAGCGTTAATAGCAAAACCAAATTATCATAGTCACTCTAGATTTACTGAAAACTTGATAGCCATTCAGCTTAATCATACAAATATATGTTATGACAAACCTATATATTTGGGATTTACGGTACTCGAACAATCTAAAATTCTTATGTATGATTTTCATTATGATTATATTAAACCTAAATATGGTAGTAAGGTTTTTTTAAATTATACAGACACTGACAGTTTCATTTATACTATACAGACAGATGATTTTTACGCTGACATATTTAATGAAATACCAAAACGTTTTGATACATCAGATTACCCATCTGACAATTTATTTAATTTTCCTCTAATGAATAAAAAAGTACTAGGTCTTTTTAAAGATGAATTTAATGGAAAAATTGTTTCTGAATTTATTGGATTAAAATCTAAAATGTATTTCCTTCAAACATATGAAAATAAAACTATTAAAAAAGCTAAAGGAATAAAAAAATATGTTGTCAATTCTTTAACATTAGATAATTATAAAAATTGTTTATTAAAAAATGAAACTTGTTTTAAAGAAATGAAAATATTTAGATCATATTTACATACAATTTATACACAAAATTTAAATAAAGTAGCTTTAAGTTCATTAGATAATAAAAGATATGTAACTGAAGATAATATAAAAACATATGCTTGGGGGCATTATGCCATTGAGCAATAATTGTAAAAAAAAAAACAAAATAAAAAAAAAATCAAATTTTTGTTAGCTTAATAGAAAATCACATTTTAAAGATGTTTAAATAAAATAAAAAATATTATACACACATACATTAAAAGTGTTTTTCAATTTTAATTTTAACTTTGTATTTAAACCAAAACTATAAAAACTTTTCATATCTAATCAAGAATATTCAATTCAAAACCAATAAAACTTTTTTCTATTTTCACAGAAATATTAAATCAAGCTTAAAAAAAAAAAAAAACTTTAAAATATAATTTCAAACGTTTATTTCTTTCATTTTTTTTTCAAAACTTTTGTAGTTAAGTTAATAATCAACCACAAAATTCCCATCGATTTTTTAAGCTTTTCAACTTTAAAATGGCAGTTGGAAGCTTCAATTTCAAACATAACGGACGAGCTTTATCACCTTTGAATTTTTTAAATTTTTCACGTAAACATTAAATCAAGCTTAAACTTTGATAATATTAAGTATAAATCAAATTTAAAAAACTTTTCATACCTAATTAAAAATTTTCAGTTCAATAGCTTAAGCTTATTTTTTTTTTTTAATTTATAAAACTTTTTTTTAATTTTCGCGGAAATATTAAATCAAGCTTAAACTTTGATAATATTAATTTTGTATTTAAACCAAACTTTAAAAAACTTTTCAGATTTAATTAAGAACAGTAAGCACAATAACTCAAGCTTTTTACTGTTTTAATTTGAAATTTAAACATAACTGATATTTAAAAAACTTTTCATATCTAATTAAAAATATTTAGCTTAAGCTTTTTTTTTTAATATATAAAACTTTTTTTTTTAATTTTCACAGAAATATTAAATCAAGCTTAAACTTTGATAATATTAACTTTGTACTTAAACCAAACTTTAAAGACTTTTCATATTTAATTAAGAACAATAAGCACAATATCTTAAGCTTATTACTGTTTCTTTACTTGTTTTACTTGCATTATTCCAAATCTTTCAAATCGTTAGAAAATAATTCCATAAATTGTCATCTAATGTATCTATGTATTTTAAATTTTCGTTAATTTAAAATAGGTATGTTAAATTTTTTTATAATTTTTAGTTAAAAATAATTAAAAATTTTTGTTTATCTTCTTGAAAATTTGTTTTATTATTTAATTTAGAATTCTAAAAAAGAAAAAGCCGGGTAAAATATATTATGGAAAAGTATACCTATAAATAAGCTTTCAAAATTCATATTCCGTTCGGCATAGCATAAAAAACCGTTTAAGTATGTAAATACGCATTATAAACTATACAAATGTATGTATGTACTTTGCGATGTCTTTTGTTCTGCCGGACAAATAATAAAAAAAAACCACTAATTTCATCCAGTGCACTATTATAGTATAGCCTTCTAATGGTTAGGCATTCTATTCTTTTTCTGAGAATAGAATGCCTAACTCATTTATATTTTTGACGTTGAAACCTATATTTAAATATTTGATGGGGATCCATCTATTAAGGGAACTAAAATGGGGCAAATTAAGCTTTACTTCATTTCTCAAAAATTTATAACCCTTTGGATGAATTAAAATGAATATTTATTGCTACGTTTTTTTCATCTTCGGACTATTTACTAACACTTTTAAAATTCATTTTTAAAAATTGTTTGGCTTCGTTACGCAATTGAAATTGCCTATTAATAATGCTACAAGTTAATATCCATACAATTATTCAGTTTATTTAAAAATTTTTTATAATAATCCCATAAATAAAATTAACTAGCAAATACTAAAATTTAAATAACAAATAAGTATTTTTCTATGTCATAATATTTTGCCTAATTAGCACTTAAGTATTTGAATAAAAATACTACAAAAATTAATATCAAAAACAAATTTGTAAATTATAAAAAAAAATTCAAAAATAAAATTTGTAAAATTGTAATTTAAAACCAAAAACAAAAAAAAAAAAAAATAATAATAACACAACAAAAATAAAATAAAAAATTTCATATTGTAAAGAAAAGATTATTTTAAAACAGATGTTTCAATTGTTCTAAAAAGAAATTAGGTTTTATTATGTTATGTAAGAATTTTTTACGTTGTTTTGAATGATAAACGAAATTTATGTTATTGGTTTAAAAGAAAAAAATTACACTTGAAAGTATTTCTCTTATTGGTCAAAACAATATCTTTTTGGAACACCTAGGGAATAATATTATGTTAATGAAGAATCTAGATTATCAGTTTTAGGAAATGTAATGATAATCAAGATAACCATGTAATACTTATCAAAATTCTTAAGAAATACTAATTTAAATTATAAGCAAACTGTACTTTTTAAAAGAAAAAACAAGTAAAGAAACAATCAGTCGGTGCAACCGACTTAGAAATACCCTACACCTATTTGGTTCAAATTTAATGACATATCCATAAGTCATTTTAGTGCCATAAAAGCTGTTATTAATTTGATTGTAAGACATAGCTAACCAAATTAACTTTATAACACTAAAAACATTTTCTAATTACACTATCTCTTAAAAAATATTACAAATTCTTACTAATTTATTTATTTAAAAATATTAAAAAACAAAAAAGCTTGTTATAAATGAAAATATATTTATTCCACTTCAATTACAAAATGAAAAAATTCTAGTTATTAAATTTTTTGATAAAAATCTGATCAAAGCATAATATATATAATAACCCAAATTTTTCAAAATTGCAATTATTTTAAATGGCTGGTTAATATACCTAATAGAAAAGCTTATACGCAAAATATGCAATAAATGTATTTCTAAAATACAATTACTAATTTACACCTTTTCATACAATTCATTTAAATATAAAAATAAATTTTACATAAATGCAGCAAGTTCCTTTGAAGAAAGCTGAACCACTACAATTAAGTCTAAATTTCGGGAACACATATGATATGATTTCTATTCTTTGGCTTCGAAATTGTACTCGTTCGGCCTCAAATCGATCAAAAGCTTCTAGAATCCGAACTCATTGACCAAACTCGACCAGAACCAATTCCAATGGTACCTTCATTACTAGTAACCTAAAGTTTAAATTTCATCAAAAAAGCGGCATTATTTTTTGAGTTATGGTGTTTTTAAGATATATGTTTGTTAGCCCTTGAACTTTTCAAAGGTTGCAGAACCCGAAACCATGGTACGATTTCGCCAATATGCAGTCCCCGTCATACTTTAAATACTAGTTAACCCTTGTACACAATTGGAACGTTCTATCTTAATTTTAAGTTACTAGTTATATTAATTTCGATGATAAACTTTTACACATTGGGGGGTCTAAGAAAGGTACAAAATTAGAGGGACACGCAGGAAATAGTAAAGAACACCCATGTGCCAAATTTGAAGCTTCTACATTTGTTTCAAGTTACTATCTTTATTAATTTCGAAAATATGCTTTAAGGTCCTTGGAACTGAGTGGCTGGTCCACACCCACTACTCCAATTGGGCTCAAATTTCAAAGACACTAAGGAAATCGAAAGCGACACCCTGAAACCAAAGTTGGAGGTTCTATCTTCATTGGTTTCGGAATTATGCTAGTTTGGCCTAAATTCGATCAAAAACTTCTAAGTTCCGAACCCATTGTCCAATCCTCACCATACGCAATCGCCGCCGTAGTTTCATTACCAATAACCTACAGCACAAATTTCATGAAGATAGCGTCATTAGTTGTTGAGTTATCGTGGTTATTTATATATGTTCGTTAGCCCTGAAACCGATTAAAAAGTCGAGAATCCGAACCCTTGGGCTGATTTCGCCCTTATGCCGCCCACGCTTAACTTTAAGCACTAGTTAACCCTTGTACACAATTTGAACGTTCTATCTTAATTTTAAGTTACTATTTTTAGTAATTTCGTTTATAAGCTCTTAATACTTAAGAGGGTCTAAGAGGGATACTGAACCACCACTTCAATTGATCCCAAATTAGGGGGACACGCAAGAGATAGTAAAGAACACCATTGTGCCAAATTTGAAGCTTCTACATTTTTTTAAGTTGTTATCTTTATTAATTTTATAGATATGCTTTAAGGTCTTCCGAAATGTGTGGCTGGTCCCCGACCCACTACTCCAATGAGGCCCAAATTTCAAAGACATTAGGAAAATAGGAAGGGACATCCTGATACTAAATTTTGAGGTTCTATCTTCTTTGGTTTCGGAATTATGCTCGTTTGGCCTAAATTCGATCAAAAAGTTCTAGGTTCCGAACCCTTGGTCCAATTCCGAACTTACGCAATCCCCGAAGTAGTTTCATTACTAGTAACCTACAGCACAAATTTGATGAAGAAAGCATCATTAGTTGTTGAGTTATAGTGATTTTTTATATATGATCGTTAGCCCTTCGATCGATTAAAAGGTTCAGAATCCGAACCAATGGGCCGATTTCGCCCATGTGCAATCCCCGCCGTACTTTCAGTCCTAGTAACCTCCAGTTAAAATTTCATCAAGATAGCTCTATAATTTTTTGAGTTATCGTGCCTACGGACGGACGGACGGATGGCTATATCGACTCAGGACGTCACGCTGATCACAAATATATATACTTTTCTATATCTAGCTCGCTTCCTTTAGGTGGTTACAAACACCATACCAAAGTTAATATACCCTTTTACCTATTCTATAGGTGTAGGGTATAATAATAATATAAATATGAAAAAAAATTAATAAAATTACAGAACAATTTTTGGTATTAAAAGAAGAGGTTCTCTTCAATTAAAAATTAATATTGCGTTTTTATTTTATAGAAGGTATAAAGCAAATTAACTGGCGCCCGAGCAGGGACCGCGCTTCGTAAATCAATAAAAATCGTTCGGTGAAAGACTCAATGAAAAGTGTTATAAAAATACTATGGAAATTATCCTATCTTTTCGTCACCTGGTGTGAGGCTGCACTAGGCACAGTATAATAATAATTTTAACTGAGTCGTAAAAGAAACAATTTAATAAAATATTTTTTCCGGTAGAATTCGTGCGGAAAATAGCAAAAATGACTTAGGAAAATTTTTCCTAATTAATTAAAGTGATTAATGTATTCAATTTAAAAAAAAAAAAATATAATAAAATAAAATTTTTTTCAATTGGAAAATAAAATAATTTTGCACAATTAAAAATTTTATAAATTTTTTAGTGACATTTTCCTTTTTAATTTATTAAAACTTATGAACTATGATTAAAAATTAAAAAGTGAATTATTAACTTTATATTTAAAAAAAAAATTTTTAAAAATTTTTGTGAACAATCAATAAACTTTTTAGTGACATTTTTTTTAATTTCTTTTTTCAATTTATTTAAACTTGTGAAAAAAACTTATTTTGAAAAGAACATCAAATCACCGAGGGATTATTTATTGACGAAAGCAGCGGTTCCGGTATGAGGTCAACAATAATTATTTTTATGTAAGTCTATATTTTTATAAATATAAAAAAGTTAAGAAAAATAAAATAAAACCTTTAATAATGACAAAAGTAGTATCAGAGAATTCTGATACTGAAGATTTTTCAACCCATTTTAAAGAATTAATTGCGCGAATTCAGAAAAGAGAAAGTAAAAATTTTAGAACAAAAAATTTAAAAATAAAGATTAAAAAAGAAAAATATTGAATTATTGAAAAAATATATTGTATGAATTAAAGGCCATAAATCGAAAAATATTAAATATTGAAAAAAAAAAATATTCTAAAGTAATTGAAAGAAAATAATAAAAGAAAAATTGAGAAAAAAAGAAAAAAATAAGAATTTATTTAAAAAATTATTATAGAAATTTTACAACACTTCCATAATAAAGGAGCGCTGTTTTAATCGAAATTCCGTAAATTTAACTACTTGTGTATAGCGAGAAGGGAAATCGATTAATTTAACTCGGACGTCCAGTAAGTTAACTTAACTTTCTTAAATTTAGCCACATATGTATGGCGAGTAGAAGGACTTAGTTATACTTATGAATGGTAAAATTTCTACACTTCGTCGACGTAAAATAAAAATAAAAGATAAAGAAATTATGAAATAAAAAATTATTATTATAAAGGCTAAGAAAAAATTAAAAAGATTTTTATAAAAAAGAAAAAAATATATTAAAATCTTACACCGGTAAAATTTAGGAAAACTTAAAGTTAAAGTAGATTGGATCCATAGATTAAAAGTATTATTATTATAGAATAAAAGTAGTATTATATTGTAGAACTAATTAATTAACACATTTATTTTTAGATTAAAATTATTATAATAATAAATATAAGTAATTGATTAAATAATTACTTTTATAGATTAAAAGAATTATTATTATAGAATAAAAGTAGTATTATATTGTCGAATTAATTAATTAACACATTTATTTTTAAAAAATTCTTAACGGTTAAATTATTATCATAAAAATATTATTGTTAAATATGCTAAACTTTAAATTATAAAATCTTAAGTTCAACTATATTATTAAAAAATTTAAATTAAATCATAAAAAATTAATTTCAACTATATTTTTATCACATTTTTGTTAAAATAAAATTTTTTTCTCACTATAAACTTATTAAAAAGAATTTCGAGAAAATAGATCAAGCACATACGTATCAAATAATATATAATTTTTTCCAATTTATTATAAAAATTAAATTTTGTATTAAGGAGAAGTTTATCTACTAGTGTCCATAAGATATAAAAAAAAATCATTAATCAAATAATATTATTAATATTTAACTTTTATCAATTTGCATTTATTATAAATTTTGTATCTAGGAGAAGTCTTATATCCTAGTGACCCTAAACTTTTAACCAAAATCTTTTAAAATGGCTCCTACCCTACCTTTAACTAGACAAGACATCATATCTTCAACTCCTGAAATGACTAGACCTAACTTAAGTACGATTATGGAAGTCGCAGAAGGAAATATAAGGGAAAAAGAAGAATAGGACAACACGAGTTTCATATGGAAACAAATTATCAGCAGGAGGAAGAAGATAATGAAAATAAAGATGAAATAGTAAATAATAATCATTATAGTTTAGAAGGAATGGATAGAGTACCAGATGTAATAAAGGGTATGAAAAATTTCTCAGGTGAACCAGGAGAATATGGTTCATGGAGAAATAGTGTAACGGAAATATTAGCAATTTATAACCCAATTAGGAATACTCCAAAATTTTATGGAATCTTGTTTACCATTAGGAACAAGATTATAGGAGAAGCTAATAAAAAATTAATGCAAGGTACCACTATATTGGATCAGAATTGTTGATTGTTTAGACCGACATTACGCAGATAACAGAGATATAAGCATAATAGAAAATCAAATGGCGTCTAAAAAACAAGGGAAAAATAGTATAAAAGGATTTTATGAAGGAATTTATGAGAATTTGGCTTTGATACTTGAAAAACTTCCATCAATTGGATTAAAACCAGAAGCTTTAATTGGTAGAACAGAGCACTACCAAGAAAAAGCTCTAGAAACTTTTATTATGGGGCTAAATGGAGACTTTGCGAAGTTCATAAGTATGAGAGTACAGAAAGATCTACCGGAAGCCCTACATAATTGTCTAAAGTTAGAAGGCATAAATTGACAACAAGCTGGAACATGCGGAAATACAAATAACAACCAACAATTAATAAGACCAGGAAACAGAGAAAGTTTTCATAGACCAAAATTCAGCAGGATAACTGGAACAAATACTTTCCAAGCCAATCATCAAAATAATCACCAATCTGAATCAGCACCATATCAGCCAAATACTGACAGACATAGTTATAAAATAATCCTAGTAATTACCAAAATGGGAGTCATTATTATAAAAACAAGTAAAGAAACAGTCAGTCGATGCAACCGACTTAGAAATACCCTACACCTATTTGGTTCAAATTTAATGACATATCCATAAGTCATTTTAACGCCATAAAAGCTGTTATTAATTTGATTGTAAGACATAGCTAACCAAATTAACTTTATAATACGAAAAACATTTTCTAATTACTTTATCTATTCAAAAATATTACAAATTCTTACTAATTTATTTATTTAAAAATATTAAAAAACAAAAAAGCTTGTTATAAATGAAAATATATTTATTCCAATTCAATTACAAAATGAAAAAATTCTAGTTATTAAATTTTGTGATAAACAGCTAATCAAAGCATAACATATTTAATAACCCAAATTTTTCAAAATTGCAATTATTTTAAATAGCTAGTTAATATACCTAATAGAAAAGCTTGTACGCAAAATATGCAATAAATGTATTTCTAAAATACAATTACAAATTTACACCTTTTCATATAATTCATTTAAATATAAAAATAAATTTTACATAAATGCAGCAAGTACCTTTGAACATAGCTGAACCACTACAATTAAGTCTAAATTTCGGGGACACATAGGAAATAGGAAATATATTCTTTGGCTTCGAAATTATTCTCGTTCAGTCTCAAATCGATCAAAAGCTTCTAGAATCCGAACTCATTGACCAAACTCGACCAGAACCAATTCCAATGGTACTTTCATTACTAGTAACCTAGAATTTAAATTTCATAATTTCATCAAAATAGTGGCATTATTTTTTGAGTTATGGTGTTTTTAAGATATATGTTTGTTAGCCCTTGAACTTTTCAAGGGTTCCAGAACCCAAAATTATGGTATGATTTCGCCCATATGCAGTCCCCGTCATACTTTCAATACTAGTTAACCCTTGTACACAATTGGAACGTTCTATCTTAATTTTAAGTTACTAGTTTTATTAATTTCGATGATAAACTTTTACACTTTGAGGGGTCTAAGAAAGGTACAAAATTAGAGGGACACGCAGGAAATAGTAAAGAACACTCAAGTGCCAAATTTGAAGCTTCTACATTTGTTTCAAGTTATTGCATATGGGCGAAATCGGCCCATTGGTTCGGATTCTGGACCTTTTAATCGATCGAAGGGCTAACGATCATATATAAAAAATAACAATAACTCAACAACTAATGACGCTTTCTTCATCAAATTTGTGCTGTAGGTTACTTGTAATGAAACTACTTTGGGGATTTTGTAAGTTCGGGATTGTTCAAAAGTACTTGCTGCATTTATGTAAAATTTATTTTTATATTTAAATGATTTATATGAAAAGGTGTAAATTTGTAATTGTATTTTAGAAATACATTTATTGCATATTTTGCGTATAAGCTTTTCTATTAGGTATATTAACTAGCCATTTAAAATAATTGCAATTTTGAAAAATTTGGATTATTAAATATATTATGATTTGATTAGCTTTTTATTACAAAATTTAATAACTAGAATTTTTTCATTTTGAAATTAAATTGGAATAAATATATTTTCATTTATTACAAGTTTTTTTGTTTTTTAATATTTTTAAATAAATAAATTAGTAAGAATTTGTAATATTTTTGAATATATAAAGAAATTAGAAAATGTTTTTAGTATTATAAAGTTAATTTGGTTAGCTATGTCTTACAATCAAATTAATAACAGCTTTTATGGCGTTAAAATGACTTATGGATATGTCATTAAATTTGAACCAAATAGGTGTAGGGTATTTCTAAGTCGGTTGCACCGACTGACTGTTTCTTTACTTGTTTAATATTTGCCTTAAATTTTTATTTAGATTTTTTAAGCAAATAATGTTTTTTTATACCCTACACCTATGAAATAGGAAAAGGATATATTAACTTTGGTATGGTCGTTGTAATCACCTAAAGTAAGCGAACTAGATATGGAAAAGTATATATATTTGTGATTAGCGTGACTTCCTGAGTCGAAAAAGCCATGCCCGTCCATCCGTCCGTAGGCACGATAACTCAAAAACTAAAAGAGGTATCTTGATGAAATTTTAACTGTAGGTTACTAGGACTTAAAGTAAGGCGGGGATTGCATATGGGCGAAATCGGCCAATGAGTCCGGATTCTGGACCTTTTAATTATTCTAAGGGCCAAGGAACATATAAAGAAAATAAGGATAACTCAACAACTAATGGCTGACAATTGTTGAGTTATCCTTATGACAATTCATGACAATCATGAATTTTATGATGTAGGTTACCAGTAATGAGACTATGGCGGGGACTGCGTACGAACGAGTTCGGACCATGGGTTCGGATCTTAGAAGTTTTTGATCGAATTTAGGCCAAACAAGTATAATTCCGAAACCAATGAAGATAAAGCCTTCAAATTTGTTTTCATTGTGCCTCTTCCTATGTCCTAGAGTCCTAGAAATTTAGGACCAATTGGAGTAGTGCGTTGGGAACCATCCATACATTTCTGAAGACCTTAAAGCATATCATTGAAATTAATGAAAAAATTAGCTTAAAATTAAGATAGAATGTTCCAATTGTGTACAAGTGCTCATTAGTATTGAAAGAACAGCGCGGACTGCATATAGGCGAAATCCGACCATGGGTTCGGATCCTGGAACTTTTTCATCGAATTTAGACTGAACGAGCTTTATGCCTAATTCAAAGCAGTTAGAACCGCCAAATTCGGTATCAGGGTGTTCGTTTCTGTTCCCATAGTGTTCTCGAATATTGAAACCAATTGAAATAGTGGATCGAGGACCATCCACATAGTTTCGAAGACATTATAGCATATTTCATATTTCTAAAGATTGAAAGGCTTATCATTGAAATTAATAAAAATAGTAACTTAAAATTAATATAGAATGTTCCAATTGTGTACAAAGGTTAACTAGTATTGAAAGTATGACTGGGACTGCATATGGGCGAAATCGTACCATGGTTTCGGGCTCTGGAACTTTTGAAAAGTTCAAAAGCTAACAAACGTGTATCTTAAAAACACTAAAACTCAGAAACTAGTTACGTTATTTTGATGAAATTTATATACCTCCACTACTCCTAAAACCTTAAAGCATAATATATTCGAAATTAATAAAGATAAAAAAATCTAATTTGATATACTATTTCCTATTTCTGTTCCTATTTAACACTTTCATATTTTTAAAATGCAAAGAGTTTTACTATTAAACATATTATGCATTATATTTTATAAATTAAAAACTAAATATTTATTATTTCAAATCTATATTTTATTGAATTATTACCATAGGTAATATTTAGTTACACCGACTGACTGTTTCTTTACTTTTTTTAAATTAAATTTTGTTTCTTAAAGAAAGCTAACCTTTTAAGAACTGTTGAATACTTTTTTAATTAAAAATCTGCACACCTCTAAAATTTCAAATAATGCCAGCAAAAACAACTTTTTTCATCTGACCAAACAGTTTAAAAATTTTTTAAAGAGTACATTCAAATTTCTTACATTTTTGTTAGAATAGCAATTAGTACTTGAATAATTATTATTTATTTTTAAAGGTTCTCTGTATTCTAAAAACAAAAAATCGTCCAAATTGTATAAAAAAATACATATATACAAAATATACAAATGTACATACATACATACATCGATTAACATACAAATAAAAAATATAACAATAAAAATATTAAATAAAATTTTTTAAAAAGAAATCGTTCAACTTGGTAAGGAAATATAAACAATTGTACATACATCGATTGACAAAAAAGCAAACTAAAAATAAAAATAAAGCAAAGAAATAATTTCAATTTGATTTTACTATATATACCAAAAATACGGTAATCTTTTTACGATAATGGGGTGATTTCAAATACGATATTGTGGTTATTTGAAATCAACAAAATTGACTAACATTTTTGTTCTAGATGAATACTCTATGTATATAATTACTTTATGATATAAGAATATGATCACCTCTTCATTTAATTTAATTACAAATGAATATAAATTTACTATCCAGCCGATGGCACAGTGGTTGAAGTGCTGGCCTTTCATGCGAAAGGTCTCGGGTTCGATCCCTCACTGGAAACAATAAAAATATAAAATATAGATATAAAAAATATATAATAATAACTTATAATTTATAATTGATATTAATTATCTAAAATAGAAAAATAATAATTATATATTATTTACAATAAAAAATATAAAAATATTACCTATAATCGTGTTCCTGGTATAACCTATAGCTTTAAAACAAATAATAAATAAAATTTATCTATAACATATGCATATGTCAAATTGACACCAGTGACACATGCATATTAGACATAACATAACCCAACAAACATCTATTCTGTACGTCAAGAGAAAGGGGTATGAAAGAGAATCGCAGCGACACCTTGCGGAGAAATTTGGCGTCGCCTTTTCCACAAGGCGTGAGATGGAAAAATCATGTGGAATAGCTACAGCAGACTAATCACTTGCTTAGTGAAAACGGAAGGATTCTTGAAACAGAAACAACGCCTCGGATAAATAATGGAAATACGAATAGGATTCTCGGCACACGAAAAAGAACACGGCTTGTACAATGGAATGTGCGGACTCTTAGGGAAGCATCAAGATTGGCACAACTTGAAGATCAGATGGCAACATATAAAATTGACATAATAGGGCTTAGTGAGGTTTTAGGTGGACGGGAAGTGGAGAATATGACACGGCTAAGGGAAACAAAATGCTTTATAGTGGGAAGGAAGCAAATGCAGAAAGTGGTGTAGCAATAGTTATATCAAGGAAAATAATACACTCTCTAGAAACATGGAAACCAATTTCAGATAGAGTTATAACTGCGAGATTCAAGTGCTGGATCCGACACACCACTGTTATACAATGCTATGCTCCAACAGAAGATGCAGATGACAGCATAAAAGATGAATTCTATGCACAAGTCACCACAACCCTTACTAATACTAGAAGATCAGCCATCATCATACTAATGGGTGACTTTAACGCAAAAGTGGGCTCTGGACTTAGGAAGGTAATGGGAACACATGGTTGCGGCACAAGGAACAATAATGGTGAAAGGCTGATTGAAATATGCCAGGCACTCAACCTCACGATTGGTGGTACACTCTTCCCCCACAAGAATATACACAAATATACGTGGACTACACCAAGTAGTAACGCCAGAAACTAAATCGACCACATATGTGTAAACAGAAGATGGAGAACCTCAATGACAGATGTTAGAAATAGGAGAGGTGCCGACATCAATAGTGATCATGAATCGATAACAGGCGACTTCAAGCTAAAACTAAAACAATTAGAAACGGCAACACCAGTAGGAGAAAACGCTTAAATCTACAGAAGCTGCAGAATACCGAAACTAAGTCCAATATGTGCACCACCATTAGAGAAACCATACATCCAAATGCATCGTAGAATTGGAAAGATGTTGTTACGAGTATAAATCAGATCGCAGAACAATCGCTCGGTACTATCCAACCAGAGAGAAAAAATTGGATTAGTGATGAAACATGGGAACTGATAAAGAAAAGAAGAGAACTCAAGCAGCGTATCTGTAATAGAGCTACCAGAGCGATAACAACAGAATACAAAACAATAGCGAAACAAGTAAAGAAAGCTGCAAGGAGGGATAAACGCAAGTACTTCGAAAAACTTGCAACAAGCACGGAAAGAGCTGCTATTCAGAACAACCCAAGAGAGTTATACTTACAAATAGGTAAAATTACAAACCGCAGACAAATACAAAACCAAGCAATCAAAGACCAAAACGGTATCCCAATCTCAAACAGAGATGCCCAGCTCCAGAGATGGAAAGAACACTTCCAGGATATAAGCAACACTAACAACGTTACTATAGATAGAGTAAGCGCTCCGAGTAGTCCAGAAATGAACATCAACACTGAACCACCAAGCCTACTTGAGATCAAAGAGGTCATAATGACGCTAAAGCGGAATAGAGCCGCAGGAGAAGATACACTCCCAGCAGAAATACTACAGGCAGAGCCGCAGATAGCAGCAGAAATACTAGCACCTTACATCACAAAACGCTTACTAAACTCCTGGAAAAAAGGTCTAATTGTGAAACTTCCCAAGAAAGGAGACTTGCAAAACTGCAACAATTGGAGGGGTAAAACTTTGCTGAATATCATATACAAAGTTATCGCAACCATACTAAATCGAAGAATACAAGCCGAAATAGAGCAAAACAAAGGAGATGAATAAGCTGGATTTCGTCCCAATAGTAGCTGTACGGACCACACAAACACGCTCCGATTGGTAATAGAGCAATCGGTAGAATGGCGCTCTCCACTATACCTCTTGTTCATTGACTTCAAGAAGGCTTTCGATACAGTTCACCGTATGGCGATATGGAATGCATTGAGAAGGAAAAGAATACCCGAGAAAATAATACAAATAATAGAAGCTATGTATAAAGATGCAGAAATAGCCGTTCTAAACCATAATAACATAAGCAACACATTCAACACTAATGCCGGACAAGGATGCCCACTCTCACCACTACTGTTCACCCTTGTGATAGATGAGGTCATGTTAGAAGCAGGCGCTTCTGGAAAGGGTCGAGAGCCAGAAGCGCCTTTGGTGAATTAAATAAGATATGGAAAAGCGGCCAGATAAACACCAAACTTCGAATATTCAAAGCATGTGTAATGTTCACAATGCTATATGGCAGTGAAACTTGGCTGACGTCAAACAACATCAGACAGAAGCTCCAAGTATTTGCGAACAAATGCCTAAGAAGAATATGCAGAATATTTCAGCCCAACACCATAAGTAACAAAGACCTATGGCAGCTCACGGGTGAAGAAACAATAGAGAAACAGATAAAACGTAGGAAATGGAGATGGATAGGCCACACTCTGAGGAAAGAACCCACAAGCATAACAAGAATGGCCCTAGAATGGAATCCTCAAGGCAGTCGGAGACGAGGCCGACCCAATAACACCTGGTGTCGAACAGCAATAGCTGAATTAACCAAGCATGGACTAACTTGGGAAGAAATGAAGGCGAGCGCAAATGATAGAGAACAATGGAGGAGGCTAGTTGATGTCCAATGCTCCCACGAGGAGCAATTAAAATTAATTTACTAAAAATGGTATTTTAAATGAAAACATTTACAACAAAAAATATCAAATTTTCTCTTAAACATGTTTTTTTTCTTCAATTTAATTATAAATTTTATATGTAAACGTATACTTAAGATATTTTAAGTAAATTGAAATAAATAAATAATAAATAAATATAAACGATCGGAATTAACCAATTCAAACCGCAATATTTCAATCTGAAATTAATATTTTCCATACCTGTAATATGGATCACGTCATATTTCAAAGAAAACTAAATAGGATTCCTAAAAATCTATTAATCCAACCGAAATTTTTCACCTTAAAAGAATTAAACTATTAAAAATTATATATAACATTAAAAAATAAATAAATTAAGAGAATAAATAAGTTTAAAAATTATTTAAAATTGAAATAATTAATCAAGGAACTATAATCATTCAAGAGTAAATGAACTACAGCAAAAAATCCTGAAAAGAAGTAATTGCTGCTTGTGTGTAAAATTTTATTGTTTGTTATTTGGTTTATAATAGGTACATTTTTTAATTGCATTTTATAAATACATGTTTTTCAAGTTTTTTTGTTTTTTAGTATTTTTATACCCTACCCTATAAGTAAAAGGGTATATTAACTTTGTATGGTGTTTGTAA
The DNA here is from genome assembly GCA_963082915.1 of Dolichopus griseipennis. Lineage (NCBI taxonomy): Eukaryota > Metazoa > Arthropoda > Insecta > Diptera > Dolichopodidae > Dolichopus > Dolichopus griseipennis. The sequence continues at coordinate 114,169,421 of OY720443.1, forward strand.
CCACTTAAAGGAAGCGAGCTAGATATGGAAAAGTATATATACTTGTGATCAGCGTGACCTCCCGAATCGATATAGCCATGCCCGTCTGTCCATCCGTCCGTAGGCACAATAACTCAAAAACTAATGGAGATAAAATTTTAGCAGTAGGTTACTAAGACTGAAAGTACGGCGGGGATTGCATATGGGCGAAATCGGCCAAAGGGTTCGGATTCTGGACCTTTTAATTGTATTTTTCAAAATTGCAATTTTTTTAAATGCTTAGTTTATATACCTAATAAAAAAGCTTATAAACCCAAAATATGTAATAAATGTATTTCTAAAATACAATTACAAATTTAGACCTTTTCATATAATTCATTTAAATATAAAAATAAATTTTACATAAATGCAGCAAGTACTTTTGAACATAGCTGAACCACTACAATTAAGTCTAAATTTCGGGGACACATAGGAAATAGGAAATATATTCTTTGGCTTCGAAATTAAACTCGACCACAACCAATAAGGGGTCTAAGAGAGGTACTGAACCACCACTCCAATTGATTCAAAATTAGAGGGACACGCAGGAAACAGTAAAGAACACCCATGTGCCAAATTTGAAGCTTCTACATTTGTTTCAAGTTACTATCTTTATTAATTTCCAAAATATGCTTTAAGGTCCTCGGACCTGCGTGGCTGGTCCCCACCCACTGCTCCAATTGGGCTCAAATTTCAAGGAGGCTAGGGAAATTGAAAGCGACACCCTGATACGAAATTTGGAAGTTTTATCTTCATTGGTTTCGGAATTATGCTAGTTTGGCCTAAATTCGATTAAAAAGTTCTAAGTTACAAACCCATTGTCCAATCCTCACTGTACGCAATCGCCGCCTTAGTTTCATTACCAATAACCTACAGCACACATTTCATGAAGATAGCGTCATTAGTTGTTGAGTTATCGTGAATTTTTATGTATGTTCGTTAGCTCTGAAACCGATTAAAAGGTCCAGAATCCGAACCCTTGGGCTGATTTTGCTCTTATACAGTCCGCGCTGTACTTATAGTACTAGTTAACCCTTGTACACAATTTGAACGTTCTATCTTAATTTTAAGTTACTATTTTTAGTAATTTCGATTATAATCTTTCAAAACTTGGGAACCCGAACCGAACTTACGCAATCCCCGAAGTAGTTTCATTACTAGTAACCTAAAGCACAAATTTGATAAAGATAGCGTCATTAGTTGTTGAGTTATTGTGATTTTTTATATATGTTTGTTAGCCTTTCGATTGATTAAAAGGTCCAGAATCCGAACCCATGGGCCGATTTCGCCCATATGCAATCCCCGCCTTACTTTCAGTCCTAGTAACCTACAGTTAAAATTTCATCAAGATAGCTCCACTATTTTTTGAGTTATCGTGCTTACGGACGGACGAAGACATGGCTATATCAACTCAGAAGGTCACGCTGATCACAAATATATATACTTTTCCATATCTAGCTCGCTTCCTTTAGGTGGTTACAAACACCATACCAAGGTTAATATACCCCTTTACCTATTGTATAGGTGTAGGGTATAAAAAATAAGGATAACTGATCAACTAATGGTATTACAATCATGAATTTTGTGATGTAGGTTACTAGTAATGAGACTATGGCGGGGACTGCGTACGAACAAGTTTGGGGCATGGGTTCGGATCCTAGAAGTTTTTGATCGAATTTAGGCCAAACAAGCATAAATCCGAAACCAATGAAGATAAAACATTATATTTGGGGCACATGTGTTTTTTTCTTATTTGTTTTGTGTATGTGAAATTTTGGATGAATTGGAATAGCGGGTTGCTTACCACCCTACTACTCCTAAGACCTTAAAGCATAATATATTCGAAATTAATAAAGACAAAAAAATCAAATTTGATATACTATTTCCCATTTCCGTTCTTATTTAATACTTTTATATTTTTAAAAGGCTAAGAGTTTTACTATTAAACACATTATGTATTATATTTTATAAATTAAAATCTAAATATTTTTTTAATAAACGACGAAATTTTTTTTGTTTTTAATTTTTATTATATCATATCTATATTTTATTGAATTATTACCATAGGTAATATATATTTAAGAAATTGTGTACGATACTTATGTTGTAAAATTTATTTTTGTATTAAAATTAATTATATGAACAGTTCTAAATTTATTATTGTATTTTAAAAATACAATACTTTTAATACCAACATTAATTCAAAATGTACGACCATTTCCTGGTTATTTTAGGAAAAAAGTTGTGCGGCAGTTGATTTGGGGAATTTTTAACTTTTTGAATGATTATAAAAACTACACTGCATCAGATAAAAACGAAGATTTTCCTGCAAATTTGACTTATTGTTTAAGTAAACCAAAGGTAGATTTTAAGATCAGAACAGGATTCTCATATACTTAAGAGGGACTTTTAAAAACATATTTTCAGCAAGTATTACTCAAGACAAAGGCGGAGCTTAAACAACATAAATCTCGAGTACTTACTCTCGAGTACTAATACTTTTACAGACATAGTGCAAGATTATAACAATATTCAATTTTGTAATGTGGAAAAATCATTTGATAGTATTTTGGTATTACTATGTGATAAATATGGTTATAAAATAAATTTTTGCATCAGCAGTATTCCTACAAAAGTTGTATTGCATTTCAAAAAACTATAAATAAAAGTAATTTAAAAACATTATATATTATTTTATTTAAACATTATGGCGAGAGCATACTATAAATTTTATTTAGGTCAATCTGGAAAAGGACTTGACGATATTGGACCCTTATTACATTTACGTGCTCCCCAAAGGGGGCGAGTGTTTGGAAGCTTCGGTAGACTTTTCAGATATTTAAAACAAATATTTACGTCTGGAGCTAATATACTAAAAAAGGAGGTTGTTAACTCTGGTAATAATGCATTGTCTGATAAAAAATTATACATATATAGATAAAACAAGTAGAACAAAAAATCTCTCACTATATTTTGTGAAATCCAATGTCACACGAAAGAGAAAAAACTCATATTATACATTTGTAAAAACATATACCTTTCTCATCCTACACATTGTTTTATATTATTATTATTTTCTTTAAAAAAAAAATAAAAAATAGTAAAAAAAAGTTTAGAGTTGGTACATTCATTTTATTTTTTAATGAGCTTGTGTGTTTCAATGTAATACTGATAAAACCAAATGCCAATGTAAATATACATATATTTAACTACTGGCTTAACTTAATAAAATATGAATAATACACTATATTATGTATGTATGTATAAATATTTTTATACCCGTATGACTATATAGTCAAAGGGTATAATAAATTTGCCATTACGTTTGTGACGCAGAGAAGGAGGGGAGGTAGATATAGACTCAAGTGTATGGATCAGAATCGAAAAAGAAATCGATTTAGCTATGTATGTCCGTCCGTCCGTCTGTCCGTCCGTCCGCACGATAACTCAAAAACTAAAGGAGCTAGGATCTTGAAATTTTCGCAAATTCGTTTTTTTGCAATAGCCGTCATCGCTATTTAAATCCAGCCATTTTGGTCCATGGGTTCGGGTAGCTGCCATACAACTTCTATTTTTACTCTGTACCTATTACAGCTGCATGTCTAAAATTTTGCCAAAAGTAGTCTAGTTTTATGGCCAAAGTTTCTGCAAAATTTGGTTGGTCTACTGCAGAGGGTTCGAGTAACTGCCATACAACTCCTTCTTTTATTCTTTTATATGAGCATTACACTACATCTAATAAAGCTGGTATGTTTGAAATTTTGCCAAAAGTAATTATCCAGATGATATAATGTATATGTTACGGTCATACGGGTATCGCAGAGTTGACACAGTCTACTCTACTACACTCTTCCTCGTTTTTTCTAATATTCAATCAAATTTTTGTTTTTAAAATATTTATTTTACCGCTTTAGGTATTCAAATAATATAACATCATAGCGAAGAGTAGACAAACGAATTTGTTTATTGCTTTCAAATGAATTTTAAGAATAGACTAAATTTAGGAATTTTTACAAAATGAAAATTGGATATTTAGTGTGTACAATTAAAATTCCGTACATCGTATATAAAATTGAATACTTGTTGAGAAATAAAATTAAATAGGTGAGATGGGAAAAGTAAAATAATATCCGAAAAATTTGGTTTAATTAAAAAACAAAAACACAATCAATTTAAAAATTTAATTTTCATTTTATATTTTTAGAAAAGGGAAAAATCGGAATTGAAGTTATATAATAAATAAAATGAATAACGTTTAATTCGGCATAAAAAACCCTTTAAAAAAACGAAATTTTAAAAATAATAAACATGTACCAAGCTACTATGTAGGTTCTTAAAACTAAGTATCTATGTCTGTACAAACTATAACATAAAACTATAAAAACAAAGCAAACTTAAAACTATAATATTCTAGTAAACATTTGTTTTAACTTATTTATTTATTTATTATTAGCACGTATTTTAATTTATTACTTAAAATTTATGAATATAAAACGACAACTTACCGCTCAAATTTAAATTTTCCTTTTATAACTTTTTGGCTTTAACTTTTTAACCCCTTTGAAACTAGAAACCGCAATTTAATAGATAATTTCACAATGAAACGGCAAGCCACCAAGGGTTAAAATATAAAACCCCAGCCATTGAAAATAGTACTATGAAAAAATTACCTACACCATCTTTCAGTGTTTTTTTATCCCGTATGACTGTAGGTCAAAGGGTATAATAAATTTGCCATTACGTTTGTGACGCAAAGACGAAAAGAAGAAGAGGGGGTAGATATAGATTCAAGTGTATGGATCGGATCAGAATCGAAAAATAAATCGATTTACTATGAATATCCGTCCGTCCGTCCGTCCGCACGATAACTCAAAAACTAAAGAAGCTAGAATCTTAAAATTTTCGCAAATTAGTTTTTTTGCAATAGCCGTCATCGATATTTAAATCCAGCCATATTGGTCCATGGGTTCGGGTAGCTGCCATACAACTTCTTTTTTCAAGTGAGCATTTCTCTGTACCTATTACAGCTGCGTGTCTGAAATTTTGCCAAAAGTAATTAATGTTTATAATAATGATGTAATGTTTATATAACGGTCATACGGATATCCGAGAGTTGACAGAGTCTACACTACTACACTCTTCCTCGTTTTAACATAAAATCATATTAAAATATAAACACATATGAGAATGAATACAAACATACATTTCAATACACTTGACATGATCAACACGTCTATTGATCATATTGTATATTAAAAGCTTATATAGTTTCTGGTGTTACCATTTTGAAAGACTAATGTAATTTAACCTGATTTTTCAACATATAAGATTTTAAAAACTTACATATTAAAACTTTAAAGAATTAGTTTTTCTAAAAGTTATGTAAGATTTGAAAATTATTTTTTGAATATATAAAATATTTAAAATATAACTTTTAATATATTATAATTTAATTATAATTCATATTATAATATAACTTATATTATATAAATATATAATTTAAAATATAAAATATTAATACCACAAAAAAAATTATTTGTTAAAATTCTTAAAACTACTAATCAGTTATAAATTTATAAAATATATTTTTAATTTTATTTTATGATTAGATCGTTTTTGTAAAATATTAATTTGTATTTTTAAAAAGTCGAGTAGTTTCCTTTAAATTTAACCAAATTAGCTTAACTTAACAGATACGCGTACTTCGTTATAATTTCGGATTTCGTCTACTACCTAATTGCAGACTTCTTCAGTGTTTGTACTCGAATGACTAATCAGTTGTACTAATCAGTTTTAAATTTCAAAAAAAATATAATTTAATTTTTTATTTAAATATTGAAGTTTTTAAAAGTTAAATATGAAAGTTCTTAAAACTTAAATTAAAAAAAAAATAAATTTTTTAATTATGCAAATGATATGGCAATATTGTATTGCTTAACATACACATCTTCATAAAAAAAAAAAAAAAATTAACTCAAATATTGTACGAGTATATTAATAATTTGATACTTGGTTAAATGGTTTGATACAGTCGGAAAATTCAAAATTCTATTTTAGGTATAAGAAATTATAACTAATAAATAAGTTTTATTTGAAAAAAGTAATAAAAAATAAAAGAAAACAGAGATTAAATCATTAAAGTTTAATAATCGTATTATATTTATATTTCATACATATTCCACATATTTTTTGATACCTAGAAAAACTATAAAGACAAACTCTATGAATAGTGGAAGAAAGCATTAGTGAGAAAGAAATAGCATATGGGGCAATGGTTTTAAGAAAAATTTAAGAGAATTTTTATTGACAATTTTTGTTCTACTTGCGTTTTCTATATATGTATAATTTTTGGTCTGATATTGCAACAGGTGCAAATTTAAAAGAAGTTGTACAAGATCAAAATAAAGAGATAATTAAAAATGTAAGACGAGGTGCAGTTCAAAAACTCAATGAAATGTATGGACAAGGGAAAATTAAAAGAAGAAACCTATAAAAAGACCACTCATTGATAATTTAAATTTGGAGAATCCATCAGCCATAAAATTTGTTTCATTAGGTCATACCTATATGTATCCATAGGGATCTCTCTTTTGCATATCTAAAATTAAAGTTACAAATTTTAAAAAAAGATGGAACCCAATGGAATAATGATAAAAACACTGAAGGAAAATTCATTTAACAACCAAGTGTAGTTAATAATCTTTTACATTCATTAATAAAACAATGTAACGTACAGCTAAATTGAAAGAATATATCTCCATCTGATGGAAATTATCATTATAGAGCTTAGATTGAATCATTATTAAATTATGGTACAGATGCCGCTACTACTCATTTGGAATGCGCGGGATAGGATCTCGATAAACCAAATATTGGAAAACATGATAATTATGGTTCGTCAATAGAAAAAAGAACGTCAAAAATTATATGGAGTAGAACTTATGGGAAAACTACATTTAGACATGTTTAATCAACCTACACTTCTCATAAATACTGTTGATATTAGAATTCTTTTAACACTTCTGACGAATCTTAACTGTAAATTTTAGAAGCTACTTTATTTATGTTACATGTAACTATTAATCCAAGTGTACTATTAGCACACAATGCGGTATTAAAAAAAACTAATGCCAAGTACAGTTACAAACTGTTATGGAATAAATTTATATATTAATATGTAATGAATTAAAACTCTTATTAAATTTTAGTTATTTTATATAACTTCTTTATTGTTATGAACACATTGTAATCTGTTAATATATATTTTAGTACATTCAGTCTTAACTGAATGACTATTAAACTCTGACTGACTAGTGCATTTCTTTTAACATTATTAGGTAGTTTTTTTAAAATAAGGAAAAGAAAATAAAAGAAAAAGAAAAGCTTTAGTCAAAAGATATCATTTTTAATTTTGTCATTGTGCATTGCACATTTTAAATGCTATCTTTTGTACCTTCTATTTTTATATTGAAAAATGAATAAACTGACCTGTTCCAATTTTAAACATAATAAATTTATTTGTTACTCTAATATGCTTAACATTACTGAGTCATAATATTGATTTTAGTATGTTATATTTAACTGTGTTACTTAGGATCATATTTCAATAACAAACAAAGTGAATAAATGAATTAAGGTTATTGAAATATGATTTTTTTAATTACTTATTATATTTTAACATTAATGAAGAAGAGTATCATAAACCTCAAATTTGGTTCATAACATCCCCCTCCCCCATACATTGCTCATTATCTGAATTACTGAGAACTATGTATCGATGTAATTCATCGTTTATGGCTATATAATCTGCTTTTAGGTCTATAAAATAAAATGTGTTATGTTTTGATTTGACTGGTAGACTAGTTACTTTATGCAGGTTATATATTTCTGGGACCAGAGGGATGGTTACTTGAATCATTAAGTGGTTTTTAATGTGTATAGGTTTGACAGAAACTATTTTATTGAGAAGTGGTAGGTTTAATCTATTGATGCGAAAAGGTAAATTTAAATGATCATTATTTTCTAGTTGAATATCTTTTATTGCTTCCAAAAAGTATTCTGAATTGAAAAATTTATGGGAAATTTTTCCCCAACTGTGATTTTTGCAAAGTATCTAAAAATTCTTCCTGTTGTGATATAAGCTTATTGGCAGAAATTGATAGTATATTGGCTGTTTCGTCAAACAAGTGAAGGGTGTTCTCAAAACCCTTGTAAAAGTTTAGGTTTTCGGTAAGTTCATTTAGTTTGTCTTTTATTATAGCGGAATTGGTATTTAATTTTTGTTGAGTTTCATTAAAGGTTTTAAATAAACTGTGGATAACAGATGTATGGATTTCCGAAATGTGGTATAAATTTTTGGAGTTATTTTCGATATTCTGTAGTGCCAAATCAATACGTTCAGCATCCTCAGAATCCATAACACCAAATAAAATTTTTTGGATTTTTCCTAGACCGTTAAATAGTGCTCTTTTTGCTTTCGATCCACTATTTGATTTATGAAGTTTTTCAATTATTACATTATTCATTTTTATTTCATTAAATAATTTTAAAGTTAATGTTAAAGTAACTTTACAACGGTCCAAAGGAAATAATGTTAATGTTTTGTTACAAAGATCTTTTAATATGTTGATATTAGATTCTATAGTTAATGTTTCTTATTCGAAAGATGTGTGATTCAGGAAAAATAGGAATTTCCAACTAGTCAAGGAATTTTGTAATTTTCCAATTTGTTCAGAATAAATGCCTGGTTGAGAGATTGTTGTATGCTCGCCTATACATAGCGATGGAATTAATAGTAGGATTGTTAGAATCATTATTGAGCAGCAAAATATTTTCTGAAAAAAAATTAGTATATTAAGAAAAACATAAATGATTTATGTAATATAAGGTTTTAGTAAATTATTATGGACAAGTTTTTCTTTTCGTCCAATTTTAATAATAGAGTTAACCGGTGATTTTATTTCAACTATTTCATATGGGCCTTTATAAGGTTGGGTAAGTTTTTTATTAGTCCTATGCCTAATTTCTAATAGGACTTTATCGCCTATATTAAATTTTACCTCTTTTGTCTTTTGATCATAATGTAATTTTGAATTTTCTTTAGCCTCTATTTGTCTTTGACGGACTTTCCCGTAAACATTTTGTAAACGATTTTTCAACTCACTCACGTAATTATCGTAATTATATATTGGTTCTGCGACTCAAGTTAACGATGAAGGAATTTCAGCTTGAAATCCAATTAGTACTTCATAGGGTGAAAATCCGGTCGCAGTATGAGGTGTTGTATTATAACAAAATGAATAATACTCTAGTAAGGTGTCCCAGCCTGGAGTACCGTTTACGTAAGTTTTGTCGGTAACATAACTACGAAGGTAATCACCTAAACTTCTATGAGTTCGCTCAAGTGCTCCATTTGACTCAGGATGGTTAGGGACTTGTTTTGGATTTTCTTTATTTTCAATAATTTACAAGTATTTTTAAATAAATCGTTAAAAAAATTTTAACCTTGATCGGTAAGTAAATATTTTTGGTATTCCAAATACGCATACGATTTTACGTACATAAACATCATCTTGAAAAGTTAGAATATAAGAATTTCTATAATACGAGTTTTGTAAAGGTCCCATTATATCCAGTGCTACTCTTTCAAAAGGGTTTTTAGACGTTGTTGTAATTATCATAGGCATTTTAATTTTTGTATATGTTTTATTCTTTTGACAAGTGTCACAAGAGTTGATATAGTCTTTTATATCTTTGAACATTCCCTTCCATTTATATTTAATTTTAAGTCTCTGAATTGTTCTAGCTATACCTTTGATGATCCCCCAAAGGTGCATCATGGTATTCATAAAGGATTTTCTTAATTTCTTCCGGTGTTGTAAGTTCAATTAGATGTTGATTTATTGGGTTTTGTGATTGGTTCTTTGTATTAAAATTTTCTTTGTTTATAGGTGGACTTTCACTTTCTACACTATCAAATGGTGTATCATTTTTTAAATTAGCTTTACTTCTTGTTACGATTTTTACTCCTTTTACGACTTCAACTTTTGAGTTAAAAGTTTCAAGTCGAGAGAGAGCGTCTGCATTTGTGTTCAGATATCCTGCTTTGTGTTTTACAGTAAAGGTGTATTCTTCTAGTTTTATTCGCCAGCGAAGAATTCTAGAAGTTGGATCTTTTAGGTTAAAAACCCAAACCAAAGGATTATGATCTGTTATAACTGTGAATTCTCGCCCATCAACATAAGGACGGAAATGAGTCACAGCCCACACCATTGCCAGAGCTTCCTTTTCTATAGCGGAGTAGTTCTTTTCCGCTTTATTCAGAACTAGACTAGCATATGCTATCGGTAAGTCTAATTTTTGAGGGTTGCATTTTTGTGATAGAACTGCTCCTATTGCAGTATTACTAGCATCAGTTGTTATAAGAAAATGTTCAGAAAAATTTGGATACTGTAAGATAAGTGGTTTCCCCATAGCTTCCTTTAATTTTTGAAACGATTCTTCAACGAAAGCGTGTCAAACAAATGGCACATCTTTCTTTAAAAGTTTGTTTAATGGCTGAGCTAGCTTATAAATTTCCTATAATAACCCGCCAATCCTAGGAAAGATTTGACTAGTTTAGGTGTAGTTGGAGGAGGTATATTTTGTATAGCTTGAATTTTTTCAGGAACAGGTTTAACACCTTTATCCGAAAATACGTGCCCTAAATACATTATCTCTTTATGTAGAAATTTACATTTTTCGGGTTGGAATTTTAAATTATGATTTGCAAGAGCTTTTAATACGTCTATTAATTTTTTATTATGGTCTTCTAAATTTTTGCCATAAATTATTATATCATCAAGATATACTAGACAACGAATTCCTTGTAAACCGGTTAGAACTTTATTCATCTATCTTTGAAAAGTAGGAGGTGCATTACGTAGACCGAATGGCATACGGTTAAAATAATAATGACCTTGGGCAGTACTAAAAGCTGTTTTAGACCTATCGGATTCCTTCACTTGTATTTGATGAAATCCATTTGCCAAGTCTAAAGTCGTAAAATTCTTTGAATCACCCAGTTGTCCTAAAATATCCTCGATGTTTGGCAAAGGGAAAGCGCCTGGTATGGTGATTTCGTTTAATTTTCGAAAATCTACCACTACCCGCGATTTCTTTTGCCCATCTGGACCGGGTTTTTTAGGTACAACTAATAGAGGTGAATTCCGAAGGACTAGAAGTTGGTCGCACTATTTCACTAGAAACCATTGCATCTACTTGTCTTTTAATTTCCTCTTTGTGAATTTCAGCTAACCGATAGGGTCTAGTATTAATAGGTGTTTTATTTGGTTCTATTTTAATTTCATGGTTAATTACTGGAGTCATGGTTAATAGGTCACTGTCCAGGTAGAACAGGTGATTGTATTCTCTACATAGATTAATTATATAACACTTTTCTTCGAATTTTAAGTGGTCCAGCTTGAGTTGGTTTTCTAGTATTTTTAACTTGTTTTCAATGATACTACTCGAAGGATTTTCTTTTAAATTATACACATTAAATGTTTTTAGAGTTTAATTGGGATATGTTTTCCAATCTCAACAGAATGAGTATTGGTATTTAAAGTGCTAATATGGATAAATCCTTCTGTGGGTTGTACAATAGCATTAGAGATAATAATTCCTTGTTCATTCATCTCTTCAAGATTTAAATGAACTAAAGGGCCGTATTTGATTAATTTTTCTGTTCTAGGTGGTATTATCATTTTGTTTTCAATTATATCGAAATGAAATGTATAACTTACATTATTTAATTTAAAGATAGCTTTATTATTTCCGTAATCTATTACGGTATTTGTTTCTTTTAAGAAATCTTCTCCAATTATTCCATCTTGTGGAATAGGAAAATTTGAAGGAACTATGTATATGAAATTTAATGGGATAATGATGGTTATCAGCCTTGAGTTGCAAAGTTGTTGTGCCTAAAGTTTTAATAGGTATTTCCGAAATTCCTGTAATTTCAATAGTATCTAGTTCAACATATGTATTATCATGTAATGAATGAACTTTTATTAAAGATACGTTAGCCCCTGAATCTTTCAAAAATTTGCTTTTAATATTTTCAGTTCCTTCCAAAGTTAGAGTCAAAATACTAGAGAAGGTTTTGTTATCAGGTTTGTTAAAGAACACATATGGATAAAAGTCCTTATTTTGTTTAAATAGTTTATATGTATTTTGATATAAATTTTTATTTTGATCTAGATTTTCTTTAAAATATAAATTTTCTTTTGGTTTTAGGTTTTGTTTTTTGTTTTGATTTAGATTTTCTTAAGAATATAAATTTTTTTTTGGATTTAAGTTTTGTTTTTTATTTTGATTTAGATTGAGAAGGATTATACTTTTATTTATTTCAATTCGATCGCCTGGAGTCTCTCTCTGGACGGTCCAGGCTGTGGGGAGTTTCCCGAATCATTAGAGTGTATATTCATTTCCCTTTTTGATTTGTTATATGTTAAACATCGGCACTCTTCTACCTTATGCCCGCGTTTCTTGCAATAATTTTTGGTGATAATTAGTATTAATTTTATAATTACTATTATTGTACTTGGTACTAAAAGGTTTAGTAAATGTATGGTTAGTTCGTCTACAATCCTTTGTATTGTGCGTTGTAGACTTGCAGTTACTGCAATAGGTCTTTTGACCTGACTGTTGGTTATTTTTCGAGTTTATTTGGTTAAGTTTTTTCTCTTCAATAGCTGTATCTATAGCACTGTAGAGGTCTTTTGGTCTTGCTGACCGGAGAATTACACGCAATGGATCTTTAAGTCCATTGACGAAATTATTTAATATAGACTTTTAATTTTGTTCCCTAATAATTTTTCCCGCTTCTTCTTCAATTCCAGTTGTATCTGGGAATCACATTGTACGCACGTCCTATCAGTTTTGATTTTATTATGTCTAGAAACTCTTTTTCGTCATTGTTTGTATTAGTACGTTTGTATTGTATTTCAGCCATTTGAAAAAATCGGTGGAGATCCACTGGTTTTCCACCAAATTCCGGGATCATTTTCATTGCTTGGCCTACATCGAATTTACTTTCAGAGGTATTCTCTGGGGAAATAGGATTGTCTTTTGTAATTGTTCTATCTTTTCACATTTTGGAATTTGTTTTTGTATTTTGTTAAACAGTTAAAACTTTGGGTATTTGTCTACTTCGTAGACTTAAGTTTATGTTCATATATTTTAGTTAAATATTTAAAATATATTTTTACAAGAAATATGGGAAAAAGTACTAAATAAAAAAATAATAATATTTATCAAATATTTATACAAGAAATATGGTAAAAAGTACTTCTCAGGTTGTTTGTCCAGAAAAGGAGTCAGAGTATATATATAAAAATTTATTTAGGTTTTAATATTTATTTAGATTTAATTAAAAAAAAAAAGAAGAGAAAAATAGAAATTTAGCAATCAATAATAACATCTATTTAATTTATTTTTTTTTTTTAATTAAAAAATTTAGTAATTAACTAAATTTACTTCTTTTATTCTATATATATTTTCTTATTTTTTTTTGAAATTGAAATTTCTTTTTTTTTTTTTTTTAACTTAAAATTAGAATTTGTTTTATTATTTTACTCACTTACTTGTATTTTACTCACTTACGCTGGTAACTGCCGTTAACTGGTGTTATTGTTGAACGCTAGTAACTGCTGTTAAACACTCAAATAGAACTTTTCTTTTATATTTGTTATACCCTACACCTATAGAATAGGTAAAGGGGTATATTAACTTTGGTATGGTGTTTGTAACCACCTAAAGGAAGCGAGCTAGATATGGAAAAGCATATATATTTGTGATCAGCGTGACCGCCTGAGTCGATATACCCATGTCCGTCCGTCCATCCGTCTGTCCGTCCGTCCGTCCGTCCGTCCGTCCGTAGGCACGATAACTCAAAAAATAATGGAGCTATCTTGATGAAATTTTAACTGTAGATTACTAGGACTGAAAGTACGGCGGGGATTGCATTTGGGCGAAATCGGCCCATTGGTTCGGATTCTGGACCTTTTAATCGATCGAAGGACTAAAGAACATATATAAAAAATCACGATAACTCAACAACTAATGACGCTATCTTCATCAAATTTGTGCTGTAGGTTACTAGTAATGAACCTACTTCGGGGATTGCGTAAGGTCGGGATTGGACCATGGGTTCGGAACCTAGAACTTTTTGATCGAATTTAGGCCAAACGAGCATAATTCCGAAACCAATGAAGATAGAACCTCCAAATTTGGTATCAGGGTGTCCCTTCCTATTTCCTAAGTGTCTTGGGAATTTGGGTTCATTGGAGTACTGGGTCGGGGATCAGCCACACATTTCCGAAGACTTTAAAGAATATCTTTAAAATTAATAAAGATAACAACTTGAAAAAATTTAGAAGCTTCCAATTATCCACAAGGATGTTCTTTACTATCTCCTGCGTGTTCCCTTAATTTGAGATCAATTGGAGAGGTGGTTCAGTACCCCTCTCAGACCTCCCAAGTTTTAAAAGCTTATAATCGAAATTACTAAAAATAGTTACTTAAAATTAAGATAGACCGTTCAAATTGTGTACAAGGGTTATCTACCAAATTCTATCATTGGAGTACTGGGTCGGGGATCAGCCACACATTTCCGAAGACTTTAAAGAATATCTTTAAAATTAATAAAGATAACAACTTGAAAAAATTTAGAAGCTTCCAATTATCCACAAGGATGTTCTTTACTATCTCCTGCGTGTTCCCTTAATTTGAGATCAATTGGAGAGGTGGTTCAGTACCCCTCTCAGACCTCCCAAGTTTTAAAAGCTTATAATCGAAATTACTAAAAATAGTTACTTAAAATTAAGATAGACCGTTCAAATTGTGTACAAGGGTTATCTAGTACTATAAGTAAAGCGCGGGCTGTATAAGGGCGAAATCAGCCCATGGGTTCGGATTTTGGACCTTTTAGTCTGTGTCAGGGATAACGAACATATATTAAAAATCACGATAACTCAACAACTAATGAGGCTATCTTCATGAAATTTGTGCTGTAGGTTATTGGTAATGAAACTACAGCGGTGATTACGTACGGTGAGGATTGGACAATGGGTTCGGAACTGAGAACTTTTTGACCG
Source organism: Dolichopus griseipennis (assembly GCA_963082915.1). Lineage (NCBI taxonomy): Eukaryota > Metazoa > Arthropoda > Insecta > Diptera > Dolichopodidae > Dolichopus > Dolichopus griseipennis. The sequence continues at coordinate 114,184,576 of OY720443.1, forward strand.
AATTTAGGCCAAACTAGCGTGATTTCGAAACCAATGAAAATATAACCTCCAACTTTGGTATCAGGGTGTCCCTTCCTATTGCGTAAGTGTCTTTGAAATTTGGGCCCCATTGGACTAGTGGGTCGGGGACCAGCCACTCAGTTCCGAGGACCTTAAAGCATATTTTCGAAATTAATAAAAATAGTAACTTGAAACAAATGTAGAAGCTTCAAATTTGGCCCAGGGTGTTCTTAACTATTTCTTCCGTGCCCCCCTAATTTGGGATCATTTGGACTGGTGGTTCAGGACCTCTCTTAGAACACCCAAATGTGTAAAAGCTTATCATCGAAATTAATAAAACTAGTAACTTAAAATTAAGGTAGAACGTTCCAATTGTATACAAGGGTTAACTAGTATTGAAAGTATGACGGGACTGCATATGGGCGAAATCGTACCATGGTTTCGGGTTCTAAAACCCTTGACAAGTTCAAGGACTAAAAAACATATATCTTAAAAACACCATAACTCAAAAAATAATGCCGGTATTTTGATGAAATTTAAACTCTAGGTTACTAGTAATGAAAGTACCATGGGAATTGGTTGTGGTCGAGTTTAATTTCAAAGCCAAAGAATATATTTCCTATGTCCTATGTGTCTCCGAAATCTAGACTTAATTGTAGTGGTTCAGCTATGTTCAAAGGTACTTGCTGCATTTATGTAAAATTTATTTGAATATTTAAATGAATTATATGAAAAGGTCTAAATTTGTAATTGTATTTTAGAAATACATTTATTGCATATTTTGCGTTTATAAGCTTTTCTATTAGGTATATAAACTAACCATTTAAAATAATTGCAATTTTGAAAAATTTGGATTATTAAATATATTATGCTTTGATTATCTTTTTATCACAAAATTTAATAATTAGAATTTTTTCATTTTGTAATTGAATTGGAATAAATATATTTTCATTTATAACAAGTTTTTTTGTTTTTTAATATTTTTAAATAAATAAATTAGTAAGAATTTGTAATATTTTTTAAGAGATAGTGTAATTAGAAAATGTTTTTAGTATTATAAAGTTAATTTGGTTAGCTATGTCTTACGATCAAATTAATAACAGCTTTTATGGTGTTAAAATGACTTATGGATATGTCCTTAAATTTGAACCAAATAGGTGTAGGGTATTTTTGAGTCGGTTGCACCGACTGACTGTTTCTTTACTTGTTTTGTTCTTTCTTTGTAGATATTTTTTTCACTTGGTTAATATAATTATATATTTTTTTAATTTAAATTTTCTTTTTAAAGTCATAACTGGTACTTTTATTTTATTGTTTTTTTTTTTCTTTAAATACACTTTACTTTTATATTTTAAACTATCGCTAATATTTACAGAAGTGTTTGTCTCTTTTTTTTTTTTTAAACCCTTTTATTATATTTTTAATTTTATATTACTTTTTTTTTATTGATACAACAGGCAGATGCTTTATCCTGTTGTATCCCACCACTGCCACCAAAAATGTTATGGAATAAATTTATATATTAATATGTAATGAATTAAAACTCTTATTAAATTTTAGTTATTTTATATAACTTCTTTATTGTTATGAACACATTGTAATCTGTTAATATATATTTTAGTACATTCAGTCTTAACTGAATGACTTAATAAACTCTGACTGACTATTGCATTTCTTTTAACATTGTTAGGTAGTTTTTTTTAAATAAGGAAAAGAAAATAAAAGAATGCCAAGCGTTCCAGTTTTTAAGTGGTCATTAGTTCGATCGTAAATCTTTAGTTTAATCGTAAGACATAGCTAACCAAATTAACTCTATAATACTAAAAATATTTTCTAATTACTTTATCTACTCAAAAATGTTACAAATTCTTACTAATTTATCGATTTAAAAATATTAAAAAGCAAAAAAACTTGAATCAACTGAAAATATATTTATTTCAATTCAATTACAAAAGTGAAAAAATTTGGATTATTAAATTTTGTGATATAAAGCTAATTAAAGCATAATATATTTAATAATTTAAATTTTTTAAAATTGAAATTATTTTAAATGGTTAGTTTATATACCTAATAGAAAAGCTTATAAACGCAAAATATGCAATAAATGTATTTCTAAAATACAATTACAAATCTCGACCTTTTCATATAATTCAATTACAGCAAGTACCTTTGAACATAGCTGAACCACTACAATTAAGTCTAAGTTTCGGGGACACATAGGAAATAGGAAATATATTCGTTGGATTCCTAAATTATACTCGTTTGCCTCAAATCGATCAAAAGCTTCTAGAATCCGAACGATTTTGCCCATATGCAGTCCCCGTCATACTTTCAATACAAGTTAAACATTGTACACAATTGGAACGTTCTATCTTAATTTTAAGTTATTATACCCTACACCTATAGAATAGGTAAAAGGGTATATTAACTTTGGTATGGTGTTTGTAACCACCTAAAGGAAGCGAGCTAGATATGGAAAAGTATATATATTTGTGATTAGCGTGACCTCATAACTCAAAAAATAACGGCGCTATCTTGATAAAATTTTAACTGGAGGTTACTAGGAATGAAAGTACGGCGGGGATTCCATATGGGTGAAATCGGCCCATTGGTTCGGATTCTGGACTTTTTAATCGATCGGAGGGCTAACGATCATATATAAAAAATCACAATAACTCAACAACTAATGACGCTTTCTTCATCAAATTTGTGCTGTAGGTTACTAGTAATGAAACTACTTCAGGGGTTGCGTAAGTTCGGGATTGGACCATGGGTTCGGAACCTAGAAATTTTTGATCGAATTTAGGCCAAACAAGCATAGTTCCGAAACCAAAGAAGATAGAACCTCCAAATTTTGTATCAGGGTGTCCCTTCCTATTTCCTTAATGTCTTTGAAATTTGGGCCCCATTGGAGTAGTGGGTAGGGGACCAACCATACATTTCCGAAGACCTTAAAGCATATCTTTAAAATTAATAAAGATAACATAAAAAAATGTAGAAGCTTCAAATTTGGCACAAGGGTGTTCTTTACTATCCCTTGCGTGTCCCCCTAATTTGGGATCAATTGGAGTGGTGGTTCAGTATCCCTCTTAGACCCTCTTAAGTTTTGAAAGCTTATAATCGAAATTATTAAAAATAGTAACTTAAAATTAAGATAGAACGTTCAAATTGTGTACAAGCGTTAACTAGTGCTTAAAGTTAAGCGTGGGCGGCATAAGGGCGAAATCAGCCCAAGGGTTCGGATTCTGGACCTTTTAATCGGTTTCAGGGCTAACGAACATATATAAATAATCACGATAACTCAACAACTAATGACGCTATCTTCATAAAATTCGTGCTCTAGGTTATTGGTAATGAAACTACGGTGGCGATTGCGTTTGGTAAGGATTGGACAATGGGTTCGGAACTTAGAACATTTTGATCGAAAATAGGCCAAACCAGCATAATTCCGAAACCAATGAAGATAGAATCTCCAAATTTGGTTTCAGGGTGTCGCTTTCGATTTCCTTAGTGTCCTTGAAATTTGAGCCCGATTGGAGTAGTGGGTGTGGTCCAGCCACTCAGTTACAAGGACCTTAAAGCATATTTGCGAAATTAATAAAGATAGTAACTTAAAACAAATGTAGAAGCTTCAAATTTGGCACATGTGTGTTCTTTACTATTTCCTGCGTGTACCTTTCTTAGACCCACCAATGTGTAAAAGTTTATCATCGAAATTAATAAAACTAGTAACTTAAAATTAAGATAGATCGTTCCAATTGTGTACAAGGGTTAACTAGTATTGAAAGTATGACGGGGACTGCATATGGGCGAAATCGTACCATAATTTCGGGTTCTGGAACCCTTGAAATGTTCAAGGGCTAACAAACATATATCTTAAAAACACCATAACTCAAAAAATAATTCCGCTATTTTGATGAAATTTAAACTCTAGGTTACTAGTAATGAAAGTACCATTGGAATTGGTTCTGGTCGAGTTTGGTCAATGAGTTCGGATTCTAGAAGCTTTTGATCGATTTGAGGCCTAAGGAGTATAATTTCGAAGCCGAAGAATATATTTCCTATTTCCTATGTGTCCCCGAAATTTAGACTTAATTGTAGTGGTTCAGCTATTTTCAAAGGTACTTGCTGCATTTATGTAAGATTTATTTTTATATTTAAATGAATTATATGAAAAGGTGTAAATTTGTAATTGTATTTTAGAAATACATTTATTGCATATTTTGCGTATAAGCTTTTCTATTAGGTATATTAACTAGCCATTTGAAATAATTGCAATTTTGAAAAATTTGGGTTATTAAATATATTAAGCTTTGATTAGCTTTTTATCACAAAATTTAATAATTAGAATTTTTTCATTTTGTAATTGAAAATAAATATATTTTCATGTATAACAAGTTTTTTTGATTTTTAATATTTTTAAATAAATAAATTAGTAAGAATTTGTAATATTTTTGAACAGATAAAGTAATTAGAAAATGGTTTTAGTATTATAAAGTTAATTTGTAATAAAATAGCTATATCTTACAATCAAATTAATAACAGCTTTTATGGCGTTAAAATGACTTATAGATATGTCATTAAATTTGAACCAAATAGATGTAGAGTATTTCTATGTCGGTTGCACCGACTGACTGTTTCTTTACTTGTTATTATACCCTACACCTATAGAATAGGTAAAGGGGTATATTAACTTTGGTATGGTGTTTGTAACCACCTAAAAGAAGCGAGCTAGATATGGAAAAGTATATATATTTGTGATCAGCGTGACCGCCTGAGTCGATATAGCCATGTCCGTCCGTCCGTAGGCACGATAACTCAAAAAATAATGGAGCTATCTTGATGAAATTTTAACTGTAGGTTACTAGGACTGAAAGTACGGCGGGGATTGCATATGGGCGAAATCGGCCCATGGGTTCGGATTCTGGACCTTTTAATCGATCGAAGGGCTAACTAACATATATTTTTATTTTTTTATTTATTTTATTTATTTATTTATTCATTTATTTAGTTTAAAAACTAGTTTAACAATTATCACATTTTGTTTTTATAATCTTTTTTAAATATAAGAAATATTTTCTTTAATATACTTAATAATTAATTTTTTATAAACTTCTAATTTTGATTCTATTTTTATTTCATTTGGTAAGGCATTATACATTTTTAATCCATTGTAAAACAATATTTTTTTATTTCTTTCATTTCTTACTACATCTAATCTAAAATCTAATCTATTTCTTAAATAATAATTATGAACTTCATTTACATACAATAATTTTTCTGATAGATAATTAGGTAATAAACCATATTTAATTTTAAATACTTGAATTAAAACATTCATTATTACTTTTTGCCTTACGCTTAACCACTTTAATGTATTTAACATATATAATCTAGCTGTATATCTATTAACTTTTAATATAATCCTCATTGATTTATTTTGCAGTTTTTGTAACCTACTCATCATACTTTGGTTTGACATAAAAATTATTGAAGAGCAATACTCAAAGTGTGGTTTTATAATAACATTATATAAATTAATTGCACAAGCTAATGTGATATTCTTTCTAATTTTTGAAAAAAAGTAAATTTTTTTAGCAATTTTTTTACAAATGTAATCAATATGCGATTTGAAATTTAAATTATTATCAACAATCACCCCTAAATATTTTATTTCATTAACTATTTCTATATTTTCATTATTAAAAACAACAAGGTTATTATTTAATTTACTATTAATTATCAAACATTTAGTTTTATCAATATTTATTTTTAGTTTGTTCATTTGGAACCATTCATTTAAATTTTGTAAATCTAAGTTTATTTTATTAACGCAATCATTTACATTATCACCTATTATATATAAAAGAGCATCATCCGCGAAAAGTGCAATTTCATTAAATTTAATGCATTTCTGAATATCGTTGATGTATATTAAGAACAAAAATACTCCAAGAACTGATCCTTGAGGTACTCCAAGCTTTGTGTCTATTGCTTCTGAAATGCATTCTTTTACTTTTGTACATTGCTTTCTATTTTGTAAATACGATTCAAACCATTTTATTTCAGTACCAGTAACACCATACCTTTGAAGTTTTTTTAATAAAATTAATCTATCTATTGTTTCAAAGGCTCTGCGTAGGTCGAGAAATACTGCAACAATTGTCCTTTTATCGTCTACTGCATCCTTCCAATTAGTTATAACCAGATTAAGTAGAGATTCACAACTGTGTCCTCTTCTAAAGCCTGATTGCAATTTAGCGATTAAATTATTTTTTTCAAAATAGTTTGTTAATTGTTCAAAAACAATTTTTTCTAATATTTTTGATTCAATGCAGTTCATATTCACAGGACGAAATTCTTTACAATTTTTTGTTCCAGCTACTTTCGGAATGGGAATTACAACAGTTTCTTTCCAAGTATCAGGGAAAGTACCTGATTTCAACGATTCATTAACAATAGTTAAAAAATTCTCTCCAATTAAATCAAAACATTCAATAAAAATATTCTTATTCATCATATTAAGATCTCTTTTGTTATTTAATGATTTTATAACTTTTTTTAATTCTTCAATACTAATTAACTGTAATTTAAATTGATAAGAATAGTTGTCAATGATATTACTATATTGCTTAAATGCTATACTACTATTTATTTCACTTATACTATCTACAAAATATTGATTAAATTTTGTAGCAATCTCAGCCTCTTTTGAATATATTTTACTGCCGAAACAAACTTCTTTGATTTCATTCCTTGGTTTTCTTAATATATAACTTTTTATTTTAAGCCACATAGATTTTTGGTCTCTTGCATTTTCAATTTGATTATTAATAAAACTATTTTTTGTTTCAAAAAGTTTGTTGGAATAAATATTTCTAATATGTTTATACCTATGCCACTCATTTATATTATCTATCAAAATTGCTCTCTGGTATTGTTTAACTTTTTCTATATTCATAATTCTTAGTTCTTCTGTGTACCATTGACAACTTTCCCTTATGGTTTGCTTTTTTACAAATTCTTTTAAAATTGTAGTTAGAGATTTACTAAAAATATCAGCTTTCAAATTACAATTTGTATAATATACTGTTAGCAATTCACTTTGGCATACTTTTGCCCTAAATATATTCTTATTGTATTTAAAATATTTAATGTTTTTTTTAACATCCATAGTATTTTCATTTTGTATACTTATTACTATTGTTTCATGATCACTAATTTTTAACTGGTTGTCCACCATTACCTTAACATTATATTTGTCATTTACCATTACCAAGTCAATAAGTGTTTTAGAACGCATGGTGATACGTGTTGGTTGTCTCACTACCTGTTTAAACCCATTATCATGAATTATATCTTCTAAAAAATTTTTTGAATTACTGTTCATTAGCCAATTTATGTTAAAGTCTCCCATAATAATAGTTTTTCCTGTATTTTCTCCAATATCTTCAATCCATTTTGAAAAATTCAGATAAAAATCTGAATTGATATTTATATATTTTGGAGATCTGTATACCACCACTATATTAATATATCGATTTTGTTTATATATTTTTACATTTATCCCCCACCAATTCAATGCTGAGCTAAAGTAGCTTATTATCTCATAATTCCAACATTTTTTTAAATAAATTAGTATACCACCCGTATGTTTTGAAGTTGAATCTACTCTTATAATATTATAATTCTCTATATAAATTAAACTATCATCATCATCCTTCGTTAAATGAGTTTCAGTTAATGAAATAAAATCGTATTTTTTAGGAATAAGTACCGATTCTATTTGTGCAAAATTATTTATCGTACCTTGTATATTAAGACAAACACCTTCAACATTCTTTAATTGTTAATATGCTGTTTTACTTCTTGCAACATTTAATTTTTTTACATAACTAGGGCATGATACACTTCTGGAGTCGTGTTCCACATTCAAGTCTGTAAGACCTAATTTAATCTTAGCTCTTATACAATTTACACATTTTTGAACAGCTTCCTGACATTCATTTGATTTATGATCAGTTTCACCACATTTAAAACAACAAATTCCATTTTTACAATCTGTAGCCTTATGATTAAAACCATAACAATTAAAGCACCTTAAAATTTGTAAATGTTCATATACCTTACAACGATCCCATTCTATATTAATTTTTCCAATTTCCATAATTTTTTTAAATGCATTTCCATCCATTTCAACTATTGCATTAAAATAATATTTTTTATTTTTTTGAGCCTTATATACCTTTAAACATTTCACCTCACTAAATTCTATACTATTTTGCTTCTTTATTGCATCCACAATTAGTTCTTTAGATATTTCTTCACTCATTCCCACAATTAATATCTTGGGATTTATTTCTTTAGTTACCTGAATATCATAATTTTTACCTAATTTTTCTTTTATTGCATCTTCTACTATTTTAACAGATTCTTTATTTTTACAAGTAATAGCAATAGCACCATCATTTTTTAATTCTTTTAATTTTTCGATTTCTACTTGCAATGTTGAGGGAATAATTTTTGATTTTATTTCATTTTTTGTTACATCACTTTTTTGTTTATTATCTTTTGGTTTCACAATTATTGGTAATTTCAACGTATCAGCATAACTTGTTGATTGTAAATTTTTTTTTAAATTGTTTTTTTTATTATCTTCTAATTTTTTAATTTCTTTTGATATAAATACTTTATGCTCACCGAATGCCTTATTTACATCAACATTACCATCTTTAATGTTTTTATTATTTTCACTCATTATTTCTCTCATTTCTTTTAATTCTAATGATAATTTTAAAACAGTTTTGTTAATGTTTTGTAAACCATTTTTTGAGCATAAATCACAACTATATTTTATATTTTTATTTGTATTTATTAAATGAATTACACTATTATCCAGCTTAGCACATTTTATATGTATAGCTTTACTACACCCATATGCACATATTATATAGCTCTCATTATTCTTAATTGGTTTATTACAGCTTTCTAATAAGCAAATAACACTCATCTTGGTTTTTTTTTTTAATATTTGCTATTTTCACTCAATAGAAAAATTTTGAGTAATTATTGCCAAAAAAATTACAAAAAGAAAAAAATTTGCATTTGCATTTTTTACAATAAAGAACTTTTTATATCGATATTTTATAATTTATTCAGTTTGACAATTAAAAAAGAAAAAATTTGAAGTGTTCTTTATATTTCTTTATCACTTAATAAAGTTATTTTTCACAATTATCTTCTGTTAATATATTTTAATTTATTTTTTAAAGTTTATTATTTTCACTCAAGAGAAAAAAACTTTGAGTACTTAATGTCAAATAAATTATAAAAAGAAAAAATTTGCATTTGCATTTTTGCAATAAAATGTTTTTTATAATGCAGTTTTATAATTTATTCAGTTTGATTGACCAAATTTTTAATTTAAAAATTGTTCTTTATAGTTCTTTATCACTTAAAAAAATAGAATTCCACCATTATCTTCTGTTTATATATTTTTAATTATTTTTTAAAGTTTTAACTAAAATTTCTCATCCACCCACGATATTTTAACTCATTTTTTTCCGTATATATAAAAAATCACGATAACTCAACAACTAATGACGCTTTCTTCATAAAATTTGTGCTGTAGGTTACTAGTAATGAAACTAATTCGGGGATTCCGTAAGGTCGGGATTGGACCATGCGTTCGGAACCTAGAACTTTTTGATTGAATTTAGGCCAAACGAGCATAATTCCGAAACCAATGAAGATAGAACCTCCAAATTTGGTATCAGGGTATCCCCTCCTATCTCCTAAGTGTCTTGGGAATTTGAGTCTCATTGGACTACTGGGTCGGGGACCAGCCACACATTTCCGAAGACCTTAAAGCATATCTTTAAAATTAATAAAGATAACAACTTGAAAAATGTAGAAGCTTCCAATTTGCCACAAGGGTGTTCTTTACTATCTCTTGCGTGTTCCCTTAATTTGGGATCAATTGGAGTGGTGGTTCAGTATTCCTCTCAGACCTCCCAAGTTTTAAAAGCTTATAATCGAAATTACTAAAAATAGTTACTTAAAATTAAGATAGACCGTTTAAATTGTGTACAAGGGTTAACTAGTACTATAAGTAAAGCGCGGGCTGTATAAGGGCGAAATCAGCCTATGGGTTCGGATTCTGGACCTTTTAGTCGGTGTAAGGGATAACGAACATATATTAAAAATCACGATAACTCAACAACTAATGAGGCTATCTTCATGAAATTTGTGCTGTAGGTTATTGGTAATGAAACTACGGCGGTGACTACGTACGGTGAGGATTGGACAATGGGTTTGGAACTGAGAACTTTTTGATCGAATTTAGGCCAAACGAGCATAATTCCGAAACCAATGAAGATAGAACCTCCACATTTGGTATCAGGGTGTCCCCTCCTATCTCCTAAGTGTCTTGGGAATTTGGGTCCCATTGGACTACTGGGTCGGGGACCAGCCACACATTTTCGAAGACCTTAAAACATATCTTTAAAATTAATAAAGATAACAACTTGAAAAAATGTAGAAGCTTCCAATTTGCCACAAGGGTGTTCTTTACTATCTCTTCCGTGCCCCCCTAATTTGGGATCATTTGGAGTGGTGGTTATTTGGAGTCATCGAAATTAATAAAACTAGTAACTTAAAATTAAGATAGAACGTTCCAATTGTGTACAAGGGTTAACTAGTATTGAAAGTATGACGGGGACTGCATATGGGCGAAATCGTACTATAATTTCGGGTTCTGGAACCTTTGAAAAGTTCAAGGGCTAACAAATATATATCTTAAAAACACCATAACTCAAAAAATAATGCCGCTATTTTGATGAAATTTAAACTCTAGGTTACTAGTAATGAAAGTACCATTGGAATTGGTTCTGGTCGAGTTTGGCCAATAAGTTCAGATTCTACAAGTTTTTGATCGATTTGAGGCCGAACGAGTATAATTTCGAAGCCAAGAAATATATTTCCTATTTCCTATGTGTCCCCGAAATTTAGATTTAATTGTAGTGGTTCAGCTATGTTCAAAGGTACTTGCTGCATTTATGTAAAATTTATTTTTATATTTAAATGAATTACATGAAAAGGTGTAAATTTGTAATTGTATTTTAGAAATACATTTATTGCATATTTTGCGTATAAGGTTTTCTATTAGGTATATTAAATAAATAATGAAATAATTGCAATTTTAAAAAATTTGGATTATTAAATATATTATGCTTTTATTAGCTTTTTATCACAAAATTTAATAACTAGAATTTTTTCATTTTGTAACTGAATTGGAATAAATATATTTTCATTTATAACAAGTTTTTTTGTTTTTTAATATTTTTAAATAAATAAATTAGTAAAAAGTTGTAATATTTTTTAAGAGATAGTGTAATTAGAAAATGTTTTTAGTATTATAAAGTTAATTTGGTTAGCTATGTCTTACAATCAAATTAATAACACCTTTTATGGCGTTAAAATGACTTATGGATATGTCATTAAACTTGAACCAAATAGGTGTAGGGTATTTCTAAGTCGGTTGCGACTGACTGTTTCTTTACTTGTTTTTATTAATTTCGATGATAAGCTTTTAAACCTTGGGGGGTCTAAGAGGGGTACTAAACCACCACTCTGATTGATCCAAAATTAGAGGAACGCGCAGGAAATAGTAAAGAGCACCCATGTGCCAAATTTGAAATTTCTAAATTTGTTTGAAGTTACTACCTTTATTAATTTCGTAAATATGCTTTTAAGTCTTTGGAACTGTGTGACTGGTCCTCAACCCACTACTGCAATTGGTCCCAAATTTCAAGGACACTAAGGAAGTAGACAGAGACACCCTGATACTATCTTCGTTGGTTTCGGAATTACGCTCGTTTGGCCTAAATTCGATAAAAAAGTTCTTCGCACCCATTGTCGTTTCGCCACCATACGCAATCACCGCCGTAGTTTCATTACGAGTACCCTACAACACAAATTTTATGAAGATAGCGTCATTAGTTGTTGAGTTATTTAATTTTTTATATATGTTCGTTAGCCCTTAGACCGATTTAAAGGTCCAGAATCCAAACCCTTGGTCCTAGTAACCTACAGTTAAAATTTCATCAAAATAGCTCCATTATTTTTTGAGTTACGACTTTAATCGACTTTGGAGGTCACGCTAATCACAAATATATATACTTTTCCATATCTAGCTCGCTTTCTTTAGGTGGTTACAAACACCATACCAAAATTAATATACCCCTTTACCTATTCTATAGGTGTAGGGTATAAAAAGTAAAATAGTTTAAAAAAATTTAACTCATTATCTAATAATTTTTGCTTAAGAAAAAAAAAAAACAACAAAAAAAACACCATAAAAGAAACAAAAGAAAAAATATTTTAATTCATTATCCCATAATTTTTGTTAAAAAAACTTTTATTTATTGTTTTTTTATTTAGTATTCACAGGTTCAGAAAAGTGCTTAGCACTTGTGGCGAACCCTTTAATTGTTTTTACAATAATTAACACTTAACACTAGGCAACAAAATTATATTAATAACAATAAGTTCTTATATAATTATATAAAAAATTTGAATTAGGTAAAATATTTTTTTTTCTTTTTAAGTTTTGAAATACACAATTATAAAGGATTAGATAGTCATAAGATATTTTCTTAATAAGCGTTTAAATACGTGCATAGAATCGGTGGATTTCAAATATAGATGCAAATTCTTGTAATTAGATTTAATTTAATCGTGAATCAACTTATAACATAATGTACATAATTCGTAAACTTTTAATTTATCAACAGATAACAATTTTTCACTGTAATGTGTGTTGGATGGGGTTTAAAGAGGTAAACGGTTTATTGCCTTTACTGCCTTATTTTGCAAAACTTGTATTTCATGTAATTTATATGCGGGAGAAGTCGACCATATTAAATTAAGATAAATAAACTGGGATGTATTTGTGCGAAATATATATTTTATATAGAGTCGATTTTGGAAGAATGTAGCGTTGTCCTTATAAAGCTGCTACTTACGGAATAGCTTTATTTTTATCATGGTCAATGTGATAAGTCCATTTTCCCTGAAGGATTTCACCATTCACAATTATTTTGAAATTATTTGGCACAGGTTTTTTCAACACCATGTATTTGGTTTTATTTATATTAATTATACCCGTTTGACTGAAGGATTTCACCATTCACAATTATTTTGAAATTATTTGGCACAGGTTTTTTCAACACCATGTATTTGGTTTTATTTATATTAATTATACCCGTTTGACTATATATAGTCAATATAGTCAAAGGGTATTATAAATTTTCCATTACGTTTGTGACGCAGAGAAGGAGAGGAGGTAGATATAGACTCAAGTGTATGGATCGTATCAGAATCGAAAAATAAATCGATTTAGCAATGTATGTATGTCCTTCCGTCCGTCCGTCCGTCTGTCGGTTCGCACGATAACTCAAAAACTAATGGAGCTAGGATCTTGAAATTTTCACAAATTAGTTTTTTTGCAATAGCCGTCATCGTTATTTAAATACAGCCATTTTGGTCCATGGGTTCAGGTAGCTGCCATACAACTTTTTTTTTGAGTATGAGTATTACTCTGTACCTATTACAGCTGCGTGTCTGAAATTTTACCAAAAGTAGTTTAGTTTAATGGCCAAAGTTTCTGCAAAATTTGTTTGGTCTACTGCAGTGGGTTCGAGAAGCTTCCATACAACTTCTTATTTTATATGAGCATTGCTCTCCACCTAATGAAGCTGCGTGTCTGAAATTCTGCTAAAAGTAGTTTAGTGTAATGGCCAAAGTTTCTTTAAAATTTGTTTGGTCTACCGCGCAGATTTCGAGTAGCTGCCATACAACTCCTTCTTTTATATGAGAATTACACTACACCTAACGAAGCTGAGTGTCTGAAATTTTGCCAAAAATAGTTTATTGTAATGGCCAAGTCACTGAAAAATTTGGCTGGTCTACTGCAGAGGGTTCGGGTAGCTGCCATAAAACTCCTTCTTTTATTTATGTATTCCACTACACTTAATAAAACTGTATGTTTGAAATTTTGCCAAAAGTAATTAACCGGATGATATAATAATATGTTACGGTCATACGGGTATCCCTGGTTTGACACAGTCTACTCTACTACACTCTTCCTCGTTTTTAATTTGTTATTGCTGAAATATGCATGTAATGTATTTAAATCGATTTGCATGCTTTCATACGCTGCTGCCATAGAATCTTCACTGTAAATAAAATTATAGCTCTTTTACAAGGGAGTTCAAAAATGTCATTTATGTATACTACAAATAGTAAGGGACGCAATATAGAGCCTTAAGATACACCTTTTTTTACCAAATTAAAATCTAAAATACACAAATTTGAACATATTGTTTCCTATTGGTAAGGGCGAATTTATATATTGTACGCCGTCATTTGAAAAGTTTTCAGCTGCTTTAAGTTTCATTAGCAGAATGTCATGATCAATTGAATTAAATGCCTTTTGGAGATCAATACTTATTAATGAAGTTATTTTTTTTCGAGACATTGACCCCTGAATCATGTTAATAACTTCGATGCAGGCTGAAGTCATACTTGATAATGGAATAAATCCCAACAGGTTCTTATTGAAGAAATTGTTCATCGCAAAGTGTGTCCACATTTGATCAAAGATAATTCGTTCAAATGGTTTTGAAATTACCTAAAGGACAGATATGGCTCTGTAATTATTAGGATCTCCCTTAGGTCCGGGCTTATGTAAAAGTTTAACCTTAGCTATTTTTAATTCATCTGGAAAAGAGCATTCAACAACCGAATCGTTAAGCATTTTTGTGAGCAGGATGATCTTATCATCTGAAAATGCTTTAAGATCTTTTGCAAACATTCGATCATAACCACTCGCAACATTATCCCGAATATTCTTTATGTGTTTACTCATGCCATATTATTGGTAAATTGAAAACAAAAAAATTATGTTCATCAAATAAAAGATCTAAATTGTATTCATTATAATTCTATACAATTAAACTAGATTGATTCCAAAAGTATGCAACCGAAAGAAAATGATTATTAAAATAATTTACTATATTCTGTGGATTACACACAATAACACCATTATAAACGATATTTTCTGGTACATAATTACTAAAAATATTAGGTCTATTATAGAGAGAATAATTTATAATTTGCCACAATTTTTTTGGATTTTTTAAGCTTAATAAACATTGATTATCAATAAATGTTTTTTTTTTTATTTTTTTTTATTCTCAAACTGGTTTTTTTTATTTTGTATGGCAGCTGCCCGAAAATGAAGCCGTAACATTTTGAGACTTCATTTGAATGCTTGATTGATTATAAAACTAACCGTGTGTAATTTTCATCCTCGTAGTATATTTAGTTATGAAGAAATTCATGTTGGGGCAAAAAAGTTGTATGGCAGCTCCCCGAAGCCTTGGTCCGATTTGAACCAAAAACAATAGGGAACCTAGAAATTGTCTAAAATTGACTTTGTGTGAATTTCAAAACTCTAGCCTTTTTAGTTTTTGGGTTAGTCCTTAGTTTTGAGACAAAAACTAAAAGAGCTAAAAATTCACACAAAGTAATTTTTAGACAATTTCTAGGTTCACTATTGACACGGACGGACGGACGGACGGACAGACACACATAGCTAGATCGATTTACTTTTCGATGCTGATCCGATACATACCTTTGCCACTATATCTAGCTCGGCTAGATCGATGGGTTACAAACGGAGGAGCAATTTTATTTTACCCTATGCCATATATGTATGCACGGGTATAAAAAATTTAATATTGGTAAGCATGTAGAAAATGACAAATTAATTATAAATACCTTTCAAAGGCTTTTTGAAATTTACAATTCTTTACAAGCTTGTGTTCCTAAAACGTAACTATAAACAAGTAAAGAAACAGTCGGTCGAGGCAACCGACTTAGAAATACCCTACACCTATTTGATTCAAATTTAATGACATATCCATAAGTCATTTTAACGCCATAAAAGCTGTTATTAATTTGATTGTAAGACATAGCTAACCAAATTAACTTTATAATACTAAAAACATTTTCTAATTACACTATCTCTTAAAAAATATTACAAATTCTTACTAATTTATTTATTTAAAAATATTAAAAAACAAAAAAACTTGTTATAAATGAAAATATATTTATTCCAATTCAATTATAAAATGAAAAAATTCTAGTTATTAAATTTGTGCTAAAAAGCCAATCAAAGCATAATATATTTAATATTCCCAATTTTTCAAAATTACAATTATTTTAAATGGCTAATTAATATACCTAATAGAAAAGCCTATACGCAAAATATGCAATAAATGTACTTCTAAAATTCTAAAATACAATTACAAATTTACACCTTTTCATATAATTCATTTAAATATAAAAATAAATTTTACATAAATGCAGCAAGTACCTTTGAACATAGCTGAACCACTACAATTAAGTCTAAATTTCGGGGACACATAGGAAATAGGAAATATATTCTTCGGCTTCGAAATTATACTCGTTCGGCCTCAAATCGATCAAAAGCTTCTAGAATCCGAACTCATTGACCAAACTCGACCAGAACCAATTCCAATGGTACTTTCATTACTAGTAACCTAGTTAGAGTTTAAATTTCATCAAAATAGCAGCATTATTTTTTGGGTTATGGTGTTTTTAAGATATATGTTTGTTAGCCCTTGAACTTTTCAAGGGTTCCAGAACCCGAAATTATGGTACGATTTCGCCCATATGCAGTCCCCGTCATACTTTCAATACTACTTAACCCTTGTACACAATTGGAACGTTCTATCTTAATTTTAAGTTACTAGTTTTATTAATTTCGATGATAAACTTTTACACATTGGGGGGTCTAAGAAAGGTACAGGAAAGGAAATAGTAAAGAACATCCATGTGCCAAATTTGAAGCTTCTACATTTGTTTCAAGTTACTATCTTTATTAATTTCGAAAATATGCCTTAGGGTCCTTGGAACTGAGTGGCTGGTCCAGACCCACTACTCCAATCGGGCTCAAAATTCAAGGACACTAAGGAAATCGAAAGCGACATCCTGAAACCAAATTTGGAGGTTCTATCTTCATTGGTTTCGGAATTATGCTAGTTTGGCCTAAATTCGATCAAAAAGTTTTAAGTTCCGAATCCATTGTCCAATCCTCACCGTACGTAGTCACCGCCGTAGTTTCATTACCAATAACCTATAGCACAAATTTCATCATGAAGATAGCGTCATTAGTTGTTGAGTTATCGTGATTATTTATATATGTTCGTTAGCCCTGAAACCGATTAAAAGGTCCAGAATCCGAACCCTTGGGCTGATTTCGCCCTTATGCAGTCCACGCTTAACTTTAAGCACTAGTTAACCTTGTACACAATTTGAACGTTCTATCTTAATTTTAAGTTACTATTTTTAATAATTTCGATTATAAGCTTTTAAAACTTAAGAGGTCTAAGAGGGATACTGAACCACCACTCCAATTGATCCCAAATTAGGGCGACACGCAAGGGATAGTAAAGAACACCCTTGTGCCAAATTTGAAGCTTCTACATTTTTTTAAGTTATCTTTATTAATTTTAAAGATATGCTTTAAGGTCTTCGGAAATGTATGGTTGGTCCCCTACCCACTACTCCAATGGGGCCCAAATTTCAAATACATTAAGGAAATAGGAAGGGACACCCTGATACAAAATTTGGAGGTTCTATCTTCTTTGGTTTCGGAATAATGCTCGTTTGGCTTAAATTCGATCAAAAATTTCTAGGTTCCGAACCCATGGTCCAATCCCGAATTTACGCAACCCCTGAAGTAGTTTCATTACTAGTAACCTACAGCACAAATTTGATGAAGAAAGCGTCATTAGTTGTTGAGTTATTGTGATTTTTTATATATGATCGTTAGCCCTTCGATCGATTAAAAGGTCCAGAATCCGAACAAATGGGCCGATTTTGCCCATATGCAATCCCCGCCGTACTTTCAGTCCTAGTAACCTACAGTTAAAATTTCATCAAGATAGCTCCATTATTTTTTGAGTTATCGTGCATACGGACGGACGGACGGACATGGCTATATCGACTCAGGAGGCCACGCTGATCACAAATATATATACTTTTCCATATCTAGCTCGCTTCCTTTAGGTGGTTACAAACACCATATCAAAGTTAATATACCCTTTTACCTATTCTATAGTTGTAGGGTATAACAAGGAAATAAAAATACGTAAAATGGCTTTAATTTGCTAACAATCATAATACATGGATCAAAAAAAAGATATTGTTTAACTATTCAATATTATATTCTTTATTGTTTTAAATAAATATATATATACAAACAAATACAAACACATATTTTATTGTATCTTTTGTCTCTTAAACCCATATGGAACTGAACTGCCATCTTCATTGAATTTCCGTTTTTCTGATTTTGGTTGATATTTTTTTGTTTCTTGAACAGTTAACACTTTTAATTTTTTGGGAAATGTCATGAATCTCATTACAGTTATTATACCCTACACCTATAGAATAGGTAAAGGGGTATATTAACTTTGGTATGGTGTTTGTAACCACCTAAACGAAGCGAGCTATATATGGAAAAGTATATATATTTTTGATCAGCGTGACCGCCTTAGTCGATATAGCAATGTCCGTCCGTCCGTCCGTAGGCACGATAACTCAAAAAATAATGGAGCTATCTTGATGAAATTTTAACTGTAGGTTACTAGGACTGAAAGTACGGCGGGGATTGCATATGGGCGAAATCGGCCCATTGGTTTGGATTCTGGACCTTTTAATCGATCGAAGGGCTAACGAACATATATAAAAAATCACGATAACTCAACAACTAATGACGCTATCTTCATCAAATTTGTGCTGTAGGTTACTAGTAATAAAACTACTTCGGGGATTGCGTAAGGTCGGGATTGGACCATGGGTTCGGAACCTAGAACTTTTTGATCGAATTTAGGCCAAACGAGCATTATTCCGAAACCAAAGAAGATAGAACCTCCAAATTTTGTATCAGGGTGTCCCTTCCTATTTCCTAAGTGTCTTGGGAATTTGGGTCCCATTGGAGTACTGGGTCGGGGACCAGCCACACATTTTCGAAGACCTTAAAGCATATCTTTAAAATTAATAAAGATAACAACTTAAAAAAATGTAAATGCTTCCAATTTGCCACAAGGGTGTTCTTTACTATGTCTTGCGTGGTCCTCTAATTTGGGATCAATTGGAGAGGTGGTTCAGTACCCTTCTCAGACCTCCCAAGTTTTAAAAGCTTATAATCGAAATTACTAAAAATAGTTACTTAAAATTAAGATAGACCGTTCAAATTGTGTACAAGGGTTAACTAGTACTATAAGTACAGCGCGGACTGTATAAGGGCGAAATCAGCCCATGGGTTTGGATTCTGGACCTTTTAGTCGGTGTCAAGGATAACGAACATATATTAAAAATCACGATAACTCAACAACTAATGACCCTATCTTCATGAAATTTGTGCTGTAGGTTATTGGTAATGAAACAACGGCGGTGATTACGTACGGTGAGGATTGGACAATGGGTTCGGAACTGAGATCTTTTTGATCGAATTTAGGCCAAACTAGCGTAATTCCGAAACCAATGAAGATATAACCTCCAAATTTGGTATCAGGGTGTCCCTTCCTATTTCGTAAGTGTCTTTGAAATTTGGGCCCCATTGGACTAGTGGGTCGGGGACCAGCCACTCAGTTCCGAGGTCCTTAAAGCATATTTTCGAAATTAATATAAATAGTAACTTGAAACAAATGTAGAAGCATCAAATTTGGCCCAGGGTGTTCTTTACTATTTCTTCCGTGCCCCCCTAATTTGAGATCAATTGGAGTGATGGTTCAGGACCTCTCTTAGACCCCCCAATGTGTAAAAGCTTATCATCGAAATTAATAAAACTTGTAACTTAAAATTAAGATAGAACGTTCCAATTGTATACAAGGGTTAACTAGTATTGAAAGTATGACGGGACTGCATATGGGCGAAATCGTACCATTGTTTCGGGTTCTGGAACCCTTGACAAGTTCAAGGACTAACAAACATATATCTTAAAAACACCATAACTCAAAAAATAATGCCGGTATTTTGATGAAATTTAAACTCTAGGTTACTAATAATGAAAGTACCATGGGAATTGGTTGTGGTCGAGTTTAATTTCAAAGCCAAAGAATATATTTCCTATGTCCTATGTGTCTCCGAAATCTAGACTTAATTGTAGTGGTTCAGCTATGTTCAAAGGTACTTGCAGCATTTATGTAAAATTTATTTTTATATTTAAATGAATTATATGAAAAGGTGTAAATTTTTAATTGTATTTTAGAAATACATTTATTGCATATTTTGCGTTTATAAGCTTTTCTATTAGGTATATAAACTAACCATTTAAAATAATTGTAATTTTTAAAAATTTGGATTATAATTAGAATTTTTTCATTTTGTAATTGAATTGGAATAAATATATTTTCATTTATTTCAAGTTTTTTTGTTTTTTAATATTTTTAAAAAGATAAATTAGTAAGAATTTGTAATAGTTTTTAATAGATAGTGTAATTAGAAAATGTTTTTAGCATTATAAAGTCATTTTGCTTAGCTATGTCTTACGATCAAATTAATAACAGCTTTTATGGTTTTAAAATGACTTATGGATATCTCATTAAATTTGAACCAAATAGGTGTGGGTATTTCTAAGTCGGTTGCACCGACTTACTGTTTCTTTACTTGTTTTTTTTTTTAATCCAAAAGTTTAGTTTTACCTAATATACCTTTGAATTTTTTTTTATTTTACTCTTCCAATTCTATGAAAACATATTTTCTTACTACTTTTTCATGTGCACATATTACTTTAAACCAAGTAAACAAAGTTGTTTATTAATAGCTAACCTACCTTCGGGTGCCCTAATTCCGGAGGACTTGGTCCTTAATCAAAAATATAGGTCAAATATGTCGTGCAATATGGGCGGGCGGTGCGATTTTGCTTGATTTATTCCCAGGACAAAGTGTCACAATACCTACTGAAATTAAATTGATCTTAATCTTAATATCTATTATCTTAATCTTAATACATAACCCGAATATGGAGATAACACTTCGCAGAAATCAGTCACACCAGCGACTCTAATCAAGAAGAAACCACGCTAGAAAATCGCATAAATAATAACAATTACAACTTCAGAATAAGTAAACCATCCAAAGCACAGATAAAAGAGGCAATAAGGAAGCTAAAAAGAACAAAAGCAACAGTCTCCCAGCTGAAATTATAAAAGTAGATATAGAAACATAAGCCGAGCTACTAGAACCTCAAATTACAATAGCATGGGAAGAGGGTAGATTACCGGCCACATAGAAAAATGGAATAATCGTTAAACTTCTTGAGAAAGGTGACCTTACCAAGTGCGACAACTGAATATGCATAATAGGGCTAAAAATAATATACAAAATTATGGCAACAGTAGTAGAAACAAGGCTACAGGAGAAACTAGACAATCAAATAAGAGATGAACAAGCAGTTTTCCGCCCACATAGATGCTTTATAGACTAGGTTAATACGCTCGGAATCATCAATGAACACTTAATAGAAAGGCCAGCCCCACTTTATCTGGTTTTCATCGATTTCAAGAGAGCCTTTGATTATGTATGCAGAAAACCCATATGAAAAGCATTTAGAAATCGAAATTTACCCGAAATAATTTATATTATGATTTGATGAACGAATTTTTATTTAAAATTATTTGTAATTGAATAAAATTTACTTTGTTTAAGTTTTAATTTAAATTTGTTTAAATTAATAATATTTTTTAACTTTGAATTGAAAAATTCTCGAAATATAAATTTAAAAATTAATAAATAAGGTTATGTAATTTATTTTGTCAAAACATATAAAAAAATTTTAATATATGTGTGTAAATACAATCACTTAACTCAACTTTTTGGTTTTGTCATTTGCTCATATATTTACAATAAAACACGGTTATAGTCACTTCCTAAATCCCAATTATATTTGTGACTAAAGCGTTATATGCCTATAAACGTAGTAACAAAAAAAATATGCTTCTTATTAGAAATTATACTTCTATTTAAAAATTATAAATTTTATTATAAAAATTATAAAATTCATTTTGCTAATATGTATGTACATAAAACCAACATAAAAAGCTATTCTGCTTATAACAAAAAACATATATACATATAGTATGGATGCACATGGTGGGATGATTCTGGATCTTAAACCGCAGTATTTTTTATTTTAAGAAATCAGTTAAAGTTGTCAGTTTTAGTTTTAAAGTGAGATCCAAATTTTGATTTTCTAAATTAGTAAAAATGTATAAGGAAACCAACCAAAAAATTTTTTGTACATGGGTGATTATCAAAAAATTTATATATTTATATGTCAAAAAATGGACAAGTCACTAAAATCTTTAAAAATAAATAAAATTAATTTATTTTTTAATTAGTAAGTTTTTTATGCATGTCTAAAAGTGGAACGTAATAGTTTTCTTATTTTTTTTGCCTTTTTCAATTTTTTTGAAAACAGGGGAATAATTTGTTGACAGGGGAATGGTTGTTTTTAATGGCATACAGGGGAATGATGTTCCAGCGGAATTTTAATAATATTTTTAGATAAAAGTCATAATATGGCGTACTTTACTTTTGGGCGATTGTACAAAATTTCATTATGAATTATATTTGAAAACATTTAAAATGTTTTCTTATTAAAATTTGCCAGGGGAATGATTAATTTTCCGTTCCAAATAAAAATATTTTTTTATAAACACCTAGAGCACTTGATAGACGCACCAAGAGAAGTGAATATGCACTGACCGTAAAAATGACATTTTTTTGTACAGTAGGTAAAGATTTGTTTTTGTTTTTTTTTCTCTTTTTTCATTTTTGCATAGATTTTAAGTAAGAACGGAACAGGCACAGGGTAATGATGTTTGTTTCAGAGACATAAGAAAATTATGAATTTTTCTAAAAAAAAGTAAGAGAAAGATAGGGGATGAAAGATAATTCATATTCTCATTTAATTTCGTCGTTTTGATTTCTCTTATGTTTCTTGAAAATGAAAAAATTTTTATAGACATGTCAAATTTTGTGTTAAAGACATGCCAGGAGACTGATAATTTACACGTTTAAAGTAAAATTTGATGAAAAATATTATCAAATTAAACGTTTTCTTAAATAAACAAAATTAATAATGATTTTTTAATTTATAATATGAGGAAAAAACGAATAAGTTATGTGATTATATTTAAAAATTTAAAGGTGGACATTAAATATATACATTTTTTGATAATCACCCACATATGTACATATGAAAAATATGTACATATGAAAGGCGCTGTCTGCATATGACTATAAACGATACTTTGGTGTATAAAATTTATTAGTTAATTAAAAAAGTTGACAATAACAGGATTGGGACTATAACCAATATAAATTGCATGAAAAAGTTGCAAAAAATCTAGTGCTAATAAAATTCTTGACTATAAACAAATTGTGACAATAAACAATAGTGTATATAATCTATTTTCATTGTATTAATAATGGCCCGTTAGTTGAATAAAGCGCTTTTCAGTTATTAAATCGCTTAAAACAATTTTTTGTTGAAACGGTTTTTAATAACGCGCCTTATTAAATAGCCTTATAAATTTTGTAGCATAAAAAACAATACGCTTTACCTGGGATTTTGCAACGAACTATGTGCATTTCATCGCATCAATTTATCATTTGCTGCATTGAATTGAACGGGACCAATATTAACAAAGAATATCAAACTGAAATCCAAATCAAACATTGTTAAAAGTGAAATTAGAAAATTATTTTGAGCTACCGCTAAAAAAATGCAGCAACGGCATAGTAATTAGAGCATAAAATATTTTCAAGCCATGTCATAAAGATCGAAAGGCATTGTAGAAAATGTACACGTAATCTTATGGGAGCTTTAAAAGGAATCAAGTTATAATTCTTTATAGCTCGAAAACGATTCATTATACCCTGGGAAGTCCATTAGTCATTTTAAAACCATAAAAGCTTTTATTAGTTTGATCATAAGACATGGCTATCTAAATTTACTTTATATAACTAAAAACATTTTCTAATTATTTTACCAACTCAAAATTATTTACAATCCTTACTAATTTATCTATTTAAAAATATTAAGCAACAAATAAATTTGAGATAAATGGATTCGTAAAATGCAATTACAAAATTACATATTTAAAACTTGTATCCAATTCAATAAAATTTTACACATATGCAGGAATTATTTCTTTTCAGGATTTTTAGCTGTAGTGTATTTACTGTTTAATGATTTAGTACCCTTGATTGATTATTTCAATTTGAAATAATATTTATAATTTTTTCTCTTAATTTACTTATTTTTTAATGTTTTAGCTATTGTAATAATTCAATAAAATATAGATATGATATAATAAAAATTAAAAACAAAAAAAATTTCGTCGTTTGTTAAAAAAATATTTTGATTTTAATTTATAAAATATAATACATAATATGTTTTATTGTAAAACTCTTAGCCTTTTTAAAATATAAAAGTGTTAAATGAGAACGAAAATAGGAAATAGTGTATCAAATTTGAAGTTTCTATCTTTATTAATTTCGAATATATGTTTAAAGGTCTTGGGAGTAGGGGGGTGGTACGCAAACCGCTATTCCAATTCATCCAAAATTTCACGAACACAAAACAAATAAGAAGAAACGCCTGTGCCCAAATATAACGTTCCATCTTCTTTGGTTTCGAAATTATATTCGTTTGGCCTCAATTCGATCAAAGGCTTCTAGAATCCGAACTCATTGTACGAACTCGACCAGAGCCAATTCCAATGTTACTTTCATTAATAGTAAGAATTTAAATTTCATCAATATAGCTTTATTAGTTTTTGAGTTATAGTGTTTTTAAGATATATGTTTGTTAGCCCTTGAACTTTTCAAAGGTTCCAGAATGCCAAACCATGGTACGATTTCGCCCATATGCAATCCCTGTAATATTTTCAATACAAGTTAACCTTTGTGCACAATTGGAACATTCTATCTTAATTTTAAGTTACTATTATTAATTTCGATGATAAGCCGTTGAACCTTGGGAGGTCTAAGAGAGTTACCTAAACCACCACTCCAATTGATCATAAATTAGCCTATCTTATTTAGATTCGGAATCACGCTCGTTTTGCCTAAATTCGATGGAAAAGTTCCAGGATCCAAACCCATGGTCCGATTTCGCCTGTAAGCAGTCCGCGCCGTTCTTTCAATACTATTGAACCCTTATACACAATTGGAAGGTTCTATCTTAATTTTAAACTACCTTTTTTATAAATTTCAATGATATGTTTTAAGGTCTTCAGAACTGGGTGGATGGTCCTCAACCCGCTACTCCAATTGGTCCTAAATTTCAAGGACCCTAAGAGCATAGGAAGACGCACACTGATACCAAATTTGAAGGTTCTATCTTCACTGGTTTTGGAACTATGCTTGTTTGGCCCAAATTCGATCAAAAAGTTCTAGGCTCCGAGCTCAAGGTCCGATCTCGACCGTACGCAATCCGAGCCGTAGTCTAATTACTAGCAACCTACAGCACAAATTCCGTGAAGGTAGCGCCATTTTTTTGAATTATTCTTATTTTTTTTATATGTTCATTAGCCCTTAGAACGATTGAAAGGTTCAGAATCGGAACCCATGGGCCGATTTCGCCCATATGCAATCTCCGCCTTACATTAGGTTCTAGTAACCTATAGTTAAAATCTAGATAGCTCTATTAGTTTTTGAGCTATCGTGCCTACGGACGGGCATGGTTATATCGACTCAAGAGATCACGCTGATCACAAATATATATACTTTTTCATATCTAGTATTATAAAATTAATTTGTAACTATGTTTTACGATCAAACTTTTATTAGTTTATGCTTTATGTTTCTAAAATTAAATTATGGACTTCGCATTAAATTTGAACAAAATAGGTGTAGGGTAGGGTATTTCTAAGTCGGTTGCACCGACTGACTGTTTCTTTATTTGTTTTTTAATATAATTAACTACAATTTCTTTTTCAAATACTATTTAAATTTGTTTTTAGAAGCAAATATTTAAAATTAAAAGTAAATTAAATCAAATAGTGAATATTTGTATACTTATTAACTTACAACATACAAACACTCCAATCCAAATGTATTTCAAGGTAAAAAAAACTAATGAGAAACTGCTTATTAAACATTTAACTTTAAATAATAACAGAAGAAGTACCCGTACCATTTGTATACGCATAAGAAAATTCATAAGGAGTTTTTTGTCTGAAAACATGTGGATAGGAAATAAAATTATTTTAAACCAAAATTTTAAAATAATATAAGTTTAAAACTACAGGTCTCTTCACGAACAAATAATTAAACTTTTCAATTAAAATCGTTTGTCTCGTGAGGATATTTTTTGTCAAAAAAATTAATTGAGTTATATTAGTTTGGGAAACAGCTGATTTTGAAATTCAATTTTTTTATATTAATTGCTAACTTACATGAAAAGCGTTGATATATAAGACTTTTTTTTATTACTAATAACAAATATATTCGGGTATGTATATAAATAATTTTCAAATTTAATAAGTATGTCAAAGAAAAGTAAATTAATTTTAAATTGATTAAAAAAAACAAAAAAGTTATAAAAAATTTTAATTACAAAATTATAATTTTAGAAATTACTTTAAAAAATTTAACTTTTATTTATTAACATGAAAAGTGTAAATATTTACCTTTTGTTTATAAACTAACTGGTTGTCGTCAGTTGTCAAAGTAAAATAACTCAATTAACTTTAATTGAATTATTTAAGAACTAGTCCTGAAGCTTGTTATTTTTGAAATAATTGAATTAAAACATTCCGTTCATTTATTCCATTTGTTTGAAAAGTGTAGCAAACTTTTTATATGGCAATGTCATTTTTCTGTTTGGTTCAAAAAGCAAACTAATCATATAAACAAACTGAATTGAAATGTCAAAAAAATAAGTTAATTGAATTAAGTTTAATTTTTTTTTCGTGAAGAGACCTTACAATTTTAATTCAATTTGTTTCGTCTTTCTACTTTCCACCCTTTCTTTTTTTTGGTGCTCAGTTTTTGTTCCTTTTTTAAATAATAAAATCTTATTACAATAATATTATCCTACCTCTTATGTAGCCCATACATGGAGGACTAGATTTTCAAATTGGTACGCGGACATGTTTACAAACCTTACCATACACTGTTCAACCTACCTTCGAACCATCGTACAAATTATTATTTTTTTGTTTTGAAAAAAATTTTAAATGTCAAAAGAATGTGATAATTTTAAATTTGAATTTTTAACAGTTTTTATTAAAATATATTGTTCTGCCTATTTAATTTTTTTCTTCTAAAATTATATTTAATTTTTTTTTTATATTATAAAAAATTTTTCTAACTTAATTTTATAATTATGTATTTATAATTCTTTACTTAATTATTTGTTATTTTATACATTATAGTTATTTTTTCAAATCGGAATATCTCAACGTTCTTTCATGTCAAAAAATGAAAAAAAAAAAACAAAATGACATTTAAGTTGTTCAACTTGCCCATGCACGATAAAACTAAAATGCAAACAAGACTCCGCCCACAAAAAATCAAAATATTTTGATTTTCTTCCAACCAACTTTTCAACCTTCAAAATGGTCTTTCAACTTAGCCATACACGATTCAACCTCGCAAGTACCAGTACCAAGTTGAAGACCCGGTCCATCGTGTATGGGTTGCATTACAATTTTCTTATTTGTTCTGTTTTTTCAAGATAGCAAGAGCAAAAATAAAAATGGGTGACGTTAAACAGTGGCTTATCTTATTACAAAACGAACATAAGAAAAGTCCAGAATTTTTGCTTTGAATTAATTATATACATATATGTATGCATAGCAAGTTAAAAACTATGTATCAGTAAAATGTGTTGTATTTCCGTCAAGGATATATAGATTATAAATTAGTTTTTTTATTATGGATAAATTTATAATTTTATTTTTTATAAATGAATGAATTTATTAATAAATTGTTCCATTAATAAAAAATAAATTGGTTATACGAAAAAAATTAATAAGTCACAGAATTTTTAGTAGTTTTCGTAATTTTAATTAAAATCATTCTATGACAAATTTTTATAAAAAGCTCGAAATTTAACAGCGGATTTTATTGTCTCCAAAAAAAATTGTTATAGTAAGTATTAATATACATACATATATGTAATAACTGCACGTGCGTAGAAAAATAAAATCTCAGAAAAAATTTTCAATTTTAATAATTTCAAATATTAATGACTTTCAAGATTTAAAAAAAGCAGCAAATAAACTTAAATTAATATACGAAATCTATTTTAACTACATTGAATCTAACCTACATATATGTAGTTTTTTTAAAAATTAACAGAATTGGAACACCCATTTTAATAGATAGTTTAATTAAAAAGAAAATCATGAAATACAAAAACTAAGTTTCGATTACACTGCTAATATTTCTTAAGCCATTATTGTATATACACTTGATTTGAAACAGCGCAATAAATATGACATTTAGATTTTAGACCGTCATTAACTATTTCTTTAACTCGATCTCGTAGTTTAAAAGTTTGAACTTTACAATTACAAATGCTATTTAACAATTTGTTGTTTTTCTCAAAAACATTTCAGTTCACGATTCACGACGTAGTACATATCTACATTGTATGTACATTATTTACATGTATGTAAATGTCGATAGAAAGTTCCTAGAATCATTCATACTCATAGTGTGAAATAATTTAATTAAAATTTTTAAAAAATTGTTTCATTATATTTTTAAATTTTAATTTTCATTTTGGAAAACATCCTACATATTTTCCCACTCCGAATTTTAAACTTTAAAAACTATAAGTAGAAGACGTTTTCAAGTTTTAAAATATTTTCAATAATCTATATTTGAACTGCTATAATAAACAAAAAAATATTTTTTTTATAATACCAACATAATACATATTTACATATATTAAAATTTATACTGATAATAATTATATAAATTAAATTGAACTTTATAGTATTAATATATACATTTAGCATATGTGCACCATTTATGGATACCTACTAAATACTATCAAATTTATAGGGATGTATAATGAATACGGAAAATAAACTTGTTTTGAATACATAATTATTGACATTATACGAATACGTTATTTAAATGTATCAGATATTCATAGATGCGATTATAAAATCTATGGTTAATAAGGTATACTAATTTCTTTACTACTACAATGTGAAGCCAATTGCCAAAACAAAACGAACAGTTAAGGTTTTATAATCTGACAATTTGTTATTTAGTTTTTATTAAAAAATGTTCCAGGATGTACTTTTGTATTGGTGGAGGTAATGTAAACATTAATGTTAATTTTTTAATGTATTTTTTATTATGTAGTTATTTTCTTAAATCTTATGACTGTTATTTTTATATAGTCACACAAACACAGCCGCATTTGCAATTGCAACTATTATTGCAAGATGAATTGAAACAATCAGAAAATTATCAAAACACATGTGTTTGACAGGACAGATATTTGCAGATTTATTTTTAATCAACTTTATATAAATTAAAATTTAAAGTATACATATTTAAATATTTATTTAAATAATAAAAATATTACTTTGTTGAAAATTTGTTTTTTTCTTTTCCAAAATTTTAATTTTTGCTGGGTACATAAGTATTTTCTATTTACTAGGAACATAGAATTTATATTGTGTTAGCTTTTAATTAATTGTTACACAAACCATAAGTTAATTATTGCAAATGGGTACTATCCACGTAGGACCGAACCAATAAAAAACAATTATGTGTATACTACCTATGTTTTTTTTAAATCTTTACGGATGTGTGTTTTGTTTACAAAAATAATAAAGTGTATATTTTATACAACACACATACACGCATATATATATATGCGATTACACATTGCATAGAAGGTAAATATGAAATTTGGATTAACAAGTTATCTAAAATATTAACTAAAAAAAGCAAATTGGTACCTAAAAAAGTAATTTATTTCACTACTTAAAATTTGTAGCTAGAATAATTACCTTTTATAAATAATTTTTATATTATTTTCAGCCAGCTTTGACTAATCCTATTTTTTTTTTAATATTTGTTTCCTGAAACTTCGATAGCTTCAGAATTAAGCTATATAACGTATGAATGTGTATGAATAACAATCATATGAACAATAAACTTAGTATTTATAACATATGTTGTGTTTGTGTATGTGCAAATGAACTCTTAGATTTTCCAAATTAATTGGCTAAACCTGCTGAAATGCAGGAATTTTTGTTGTTATCTATCACTCTTTAATTATCTTTATATTTACGAAGTGCAGTTTTATTAAAAAGTCTGTTTCCAATTTGTAAAACTAAAATCGTATAACCGCTTAAGTCTTCAATCTACATCCATTTATAGAAATAAGAACGCAATCGGATGTATGTACGTACATATGTACATCAAAAAATTAACACAACTCTCAACTGTATTCTTTTAACTTTTAAAATTTAGTCCGAAGTACCTATTAATATTATTTAAAAATAATTTAATATTGATTTATTTATCAATTTGTTTTTTACCTATATGTGTTGCTTCCTGGATAGTATATATGTGGTATATATCTTAATTTAGAAATCTGCCATTTATAAAAAGTTGGAAAAACAAATAAACTTTTTTTATTAAACATATTTCTATCTTTTTTATTTTCATTAATGAAAATATTATTTTGACAAATTTTATCTTTGGTTACAAATACAAATACAATACAATATTTTGAGCTTTGAAGATACCAAGGTATACTTATTTAGATATAAAGAATTTTTAAAATTTTTATCTCACTCTACAATAATATCTGACTTATATTCTAAATTTCTACATAACATTTTGTTCTTATAATAACAAAAGTAAAAATTAATAATAATTATAATAAAAAAAAAGAGTATTCTTTTGTCAATATCAATAATTGCTTATAGAGAGTATTTATACTAATATGGCTTAAATCGGTTATATCCCCCTCGATACATAGCTGTCGTATAACCAGGTATAGGTCCTATACCATGCCCTAAATAAGGATCAATATATTCCCTACCATAACCTGGAACAGCAGCAATTCCAGCTCCAGTAACGGCTGTTTGTTGAGTTGCGGCTGCAGCACCATAGGCAGCTAATGCTGCAACGTCAGAATATGTTGCGGCAGCCGCTGCTGCAGCTGCTGCTGTATGTGCGTGTTGAGTTTCTTGCTGACTTGCCGTTATTGGCGTTTTTAATAAGGGTGCAGTAGATGTTAAAATATTCGGTGGAAGCTGATGATGAAAACGTGTAACTGGATTATTATTTAATGTAGCTACAGCGGCACGAGGTTGAAAACGTAAATTCGGATCGGCTGATGCAGCCGCAGCTGCTAAAAATGGATCATAATAAAATCTGGGTGTCGTATATCCAAGTAAAGTTGCGTTAGCTGCATTAGTAACGGCACCTAATGGTGCAGGAAGACGTACAAATGATGCTACAGGTATTACAGGTCTTCTTTGTATAACAACACCACGCAAAGCCGCAGCAGTTGGCACGATTGGAGTCTTCTTTATAGTTTGAACTCTAACAGTTGCATTATTTACTTCAATTTTTCTACCTTCAATGACAGTACCATGAAGACGTTCACGTGCTCTTTCAGCATCACAACTATTAGCAAATGTAACAAATCCAAAACCTTTACTACCACGCTCATTAAAAATAATTTCAACATCTAATATAGAACCAAATTGTCCAAATAAGGCTCTTAAATCAGGATCTCGAAATCTAAATGGAATATTTGATACATGTAAGCGTTTCGGTTGATTTTTTTGATCATTTCCTGTCACTCCTGCTACTCCCGCCACACCTGTAACACCGGTTGCTCCAGCAACTGCAGCTACGGCAACTGCTTGTTGTGCTGCTGAAGTTAATGATGTTGTAAGCGATGTTACGACTGATGATTGTGCGGTTGTAGCGTCTGATAACATTCTGCTACAAACACTGCTTAAAGCTATCTACACCATCCAAATCATCAGAAAATCACTTTTGTGTCTTAATTGAAATGTTCTGAATTTATATAAATATTTTAATAATAACTTATTAGTTGATGAAATTGACTACAATTTCAATGCTGGTCAGCTCTCTGCTGCAGTTGTTGTTGCCAATTAAGTAGATGTCGTAGTATAGTATATGTGCTCATACTTCCCGCATTCGCCCAAGACGAAAAATATTATACTAACACTATCGAGATTTTTTAATTCAAGTTGCTTCTAAATTCTGATTGTTATGTTATATCAAACAAATACACATATCAATGTAATTTGTAAATGATGATAATACTGCTAAAATTAAAAAATTACTCTTTTCTCTTTTATTTTCTACAAACACAATTAAACCTACAGAAATAGTACCTATGTGACTACACCGTTTTAAGTATTGAATAGAACTGAGGATGTATACTTCTTTTCTTCTTCTTATGTACATAAATAAAATGTGCGATGCTGAATTTTTTTATGAAGGCTGTACGCCATCTGGGTTCATCAATTTAAATCTGTTTTATGCGTAAAAATTGTTTCTGATTGTGATAATTATTTCAACGAAATAGTGAAATATTTAGTAAAATATATTGCGAATGCTTCACGTTTTTTTTTTTTATTTTTTTGTAATATAAGCATAAAAGTTCACAATTTCTTAATTAACTACATATTTAAAAAATGTATAAACAAAATTAAAAAATTCACTGAACATATTTTACATACGATGTACCTCTCTTTACCTACTGCGCTGTACGACTGTCGACTACACTACACAGTACAGAGTACAGCTAGTTAGCTACTTTGTAAAAAGTATGAATGAATACAGATTCTACCTTTTCAGAAACCAAAAGAAGTGCAAAGCAAAATATAAAATACAATTTTTATTTGTCTACCAGTGATGTTAATTAATTAACAAAATTTTAAATTGCCAATAAAATATTTATTTTATTAAATTAATATTCGACCGGCTTATAATATTTTATACAATTTATTTTTACTTATACATATGTTCTCAGTTCTCACTGAGGAACATCAAAATGTACGAAAAAGCTCAAAAGTTCACAAAACATAAAAGTATCTACAAAATAAAAGAGAAAACTGAACTAAACAAAAGTTCTTACACCATAAGGCAAAAAACTTGAAGTTAGTAAAAAAATATTACATATTCCATATATTTACATACAATGCAATAATTTCTAATTTAAAAATGTTTGTATTTATTTACTCTTATTTAAAGTTCTAAATTATATTAATGGAAATAAAAATGTAAAATTTGAAATAAATTATATTGAATTTCAATATAAGAAAAAAGTCGTAAAAAAGTAGATTAATTTTAATAAAGCTTTTTGTTAGCCTAAAGATTTTTTGAATTAAACTAATTGGTTCATTATTATATTTATAATTTTATAATATTTATGTATATGCATGTACCAACTACCAAGTCTACCAACAGAAGTAATTTTTCGATGCTTATTTAAGCCTATTAAAAAGAAATATACATACATATTACATACATGTATTATGTAAATTAAGTATATAAATCAGAATATCACTGGCTTAAGATTTTTTTTGAAGATGTAGATAGTAGCATCCATATAGTATAGACCATATAGATATAGTATACACCATATAGGCATAGTACAGACCACTATGTTATTACATTAAATTGAATGATGAAGAGTTTAATTTTGGTCTAGCGAATGAAACCGCAATAATTTTATAATGATAAAAAATTCTTTTGTTTTAAAGCAACATAAACCATTTATAAAAAAGAAATACTTAATATGTAATAGGTATATATTTTTGGAATAGGTACGTACTACGAGATACAGCGTTAGATATGTTATACAGTTTTTGCAGAATTTACTTACAAACTGTTGGCGTTTTAAAGTACAAAAAAATTTCTAAAAAGAACGACTTTTGATACATGACATATACATATATATATATGTATGTATGTATATTACGTAAACATGTACCTATTTGTTTTGTTTTTATTTTAAAGAACTTTGAAAAAAATCGTGAAAACAAGAGAACTTAAGTTCTTAATTTTAACTTGATTTTAATATTCATTTATATATAAATATAACTTATAAACATAAATATCTTACTCATTAGTCAATACAATACTCATAATAATAGCAATATTAATGGCTGTAAATTCAAACAATTAAAATGCATACATAAATAGATTATAATAGGATTTATCCATACGCAGAATCAAAAAAAAGCTTCGTTTATTCTCCCATTTGTTTGGTTTTGCTAGATGAATATTTGAGCAATTGCGTATAATGTAAGTTTGTTTATGACATGGAGGTAAATACTCGTATGTATGTACATTATAGTATATCGTCGGTATTTTATTGTATCGTTCGGTTGATAATGGTTGATAAATGCTTAATACGTCCAGATTTTGTCAGTTTGTGATTTGAGATGTGATAAAAAAAATGCTTGTAAAACGAAATTCAATACTAACATCGTAGTTTAAGTCTCTTTTAATATAACCTCGTTTGGTATAATGCGTAAGATTATTACAGATGAAATCAATAATTCAGTTTTCATGTTAGCTGGAAGAGCCCTAACTGAACTGAGTAACTGTAAACTAACTATGGACATAAAAAAAAGTAATTTATATATACATACATACTTCCATCTTTGAAATATAAGCGAAAAAAGGGTTGGATAAGAAGTCAAAAAAATAAACCAATTCAGAGAAGAAATATACATATGTATGTATGTATGTATATATGTACATATATAAGCCATAAATTTCAAATAATTTTTTTTTAAGTTTTGAAACAAGATGCAGGTTTAACAATTTAAAATAATTGCAATTTTGAAAAATTTTAATTATTAAATATATTATGCTTTGATTAGCTTTTTATCACAAAATTTAATACCCAATTTGCACCATGGGCCGATTTCACCCATATGCAATCCCCGCCGTAAATTAAGTCCTAATAACCTACAGTTAAAATTTCATCAAGATAGCTCCATTAGTTTTTGAGTTATCGTGCATACGGGCGGACCGGCATGGCTATATCGACTCAGGAGGTCACGCTGATCACAAATATATATACTTTTCCATAGCTGGCTCGCTTCCTTTAGGTGGCTAAAAACACCATACCAAAGTTAATATTTATTATTGATTAATTTAACTTATATAATAACCAAAATTAATTACTTGTTATATATACAATTAGTGGCACTAGCAACTGGAGGCCTTCGGCCATTTTTTTTTTTTTACAAAGAACATTATAAGAGATATTTTTTTAACCAAATTTATAATTAATGAATTTAAGTTACTTCTTATTATTGTTTTTGTTTCTAAAGGTATTTGCTATTATTGAATGTTTTTTTTTTTTTTTGATAAAACAAATTTTAATTTGTGGAACAGTATGTTTAATGTCTATTTTTTATATTTTATTGAAAATTTTTAGTGTTCTTAGAAAGTTTGAGAACGTTGTGATATTTTGCGATGTGGTTTCACTCAAAAGTAAGTGTAGCGGTTGTACATTTTGTTGGATTCTTTTGGCATCAATTGCTGTACATTCATTAATTATGTGCTTAGTTGTGATAACTTGATTGTTACAAAATGTGTAAATTGTGTGTGGGTTGATGTATTTGTAGAAATGAGTGTAGTTTGCTCAGCTAAGTAAAGATTCCTGTTCCGTAACCCTTTCAATTCTGCGATTAGATCTGATTTATTCAGAGGAAGTCCTGCCTCTGCAAGGATGATGTGTATTGGCGTGAATCGGAAAGCCCCTAGTGCTGAGCGTATTGTTTTAATTTTTTGTAGCTCCGCTTTTGCTGCTGTACCATGGATGGGAAGTCCATATTCGATTTTGGAGAGAATAACCGCTTTAACTACATCTAAAGATTTTGTGTTGTTTTCTAGATATTAGCTACCTAAACATTTTATACAATCAAATCTATTATTTAATGAACTACATAACATTTCTATATGACTGTTCCACAAGTATCTAGAGTTAAAAACAAGACATAATATTTTTAAATTTGACACATTTTGAAAGTTTAAGGAATTAGTGTTTATTACAAAATTATTACTATTGTGTTTTTTAAAAATATGTAAATGTTTTGATTTTATTACAGATGTTTTTGAGCCACTGAAGTTTCCCCAATTTGTGGGTTTTGTTACTAAGTTTGATTTTAAATTGTGCAAAGTTT
This sequence comes from Dolichopus griseipennis, assembly GCA_963082915.1. Taxonomy (NCBI): domain Eukaryota; kingdom Metazoa; phylum Arthropoda; class Insecta; order Diptera; family Dolichopodidae; genus Dolichopus; species Dolichopus griseipennis. The sequence continues at coordinate 114,220,914 of OY720443.1, forward strand.
TTAATGGTGGAATACACTACAAGATCGTCTGCGTATAGTACGTGCTTAAAATATTTTTGATCGTCCATAATTTTACTAAGTTGATTATAGGCAATTAAAAATAATGGAACTGATAATGGGGATCCTTGAGGGATTCCATTGTTTAGTGGCCAAATCTCTGAATAGAATTTATTATTTTTGACTTTTATTTTTCTGTTCGACGGGAAGTTTTTTACGTAATTAATTATATTCCCCCAGACTTTCCATTGAGTTAGTTGTTCCATGATTGAGTGTATACCCACACGATCAAAAGCTTTTTCCGCATCGATGATATAATTGAGATATGATTTTTTGCGTTTAGGCTGTCCGAGATATTTTGATCTAATAGGAGTAGTGCGTCCATAGTTCCTTTGCCTGATTTGTCGGCCGTTTGCTTGCTTGTTACTAGATTTCCTTCTTTAAGCAACCAAAATAGTCTTTTTGCTACAACTTTTTCTATGACTTTGCTAGCGCATGGGAGTAGAGATATCGGGCGGTAACTAGATGGACAGTATTGGTCTTTTACTTCTTTGAATATGGGAACTATTGTTGCGATTTTCCACTGTTGGGGAAAAGCATTTATAAGGAGAATGATATCATATAGTTCATATAATTCAGATTTCGCTTCAATAGGAAGGTTTTTTAAAATAGGGTATGATAAGCTATCATAACCTGGGTTCTTGCCTTTTAGAGAGTACAAGCAAGCTTACAGCTCTAATACTGAAATTGGTTGTTCGATCTGTTTAGGGCAATTGCTGGGTATGTACGACGGAGTAATCCGGGCTGGAAGCGAGTTTTTCTCGTTTATAAATGAGTTAGAGAAGTTTTCATCCCTTGAATATTGTGACCAGAAATTACCCAAAGTGTTGGCTATCTCTACGGGATCTTGTGTTAGCGAGTTATCGGGCTTTTTTATATACGAAATATTGTGGTGCATAGTTTTGTTGGAAAGCAATCGAACTTTTGATGATGTGTTGGGATTTATGTCTTTTGTGAAATTAATGAAAGATTGGCGTTTGGCAAGTTTGACTTCTCTTTTGAAATGTGCATGTGCATAGTTTTTGTTTCTCCCTTTGTACGAGCGATAATGAATTGTAATGAATCCTAATTGTTTTGTTTTGTGTTCTTGGGATAGTTTTATTAGCGCTACTGATTATTAGTTTTTAGAATTGACATACGGATTGGTTGATATTTTTGTTTGTAAATTGGAAATGTTTAAGTTTATTGTTGATTGAAATTTTGAATTTTGACCAATCTGCCTGGTCTGTTTTGAATTTGGGTTTGTGTTTAGGTTTCGCTGGGAGGTGGATGGAGTTGAAGATGATAGTATCCATGAAGATGATAGATTTAAAGGATGGGTGCAGAAAGCTAAATCGACATGAGTGAAAGTAGAGTGAGTTGAAAATGGAGTGAGTGTCGGTGTATTTGTGTTTAAAATTATTAAGTTGCTATTTTTTATAAAGTTGGAAATAATTTTGCCTTTTTTATTGTATTTAGGGGAACCCCACATAGGGCTCCAGGTGTTAAAATCTCCGACGATTAGGGTTGGTTGTTTGAAATTTAAGAGAATATTGTGTAGGTAATTTTCGTTTAATGATTCGTTGGGAGCGCTGTAAATATTGATAATTGCGAATGGTAAGTTGGTATTGATTTCGGTGGCTACTGCAAGGATATTTGTATTTAGGTTGATTAATTTCTGTTTAATATGTTTTGAAACCAAAAGTTCTATCCCGCTACTTGCTTTGTCGTTTTCTGTTATATCGTTTTTATTGTAGAAGGAGATGTTCCGTGGGATTTTCAATGCATTAGAGGATGACAGTAGGTGGGTTTCCTATAAAGCAATGATGTTTGGATTTTGGTTTTTAATTATCAGTTGAAGCTCGTCTAAGTTGTTGTAGTAGTCATTTAGATTCCATTGCAGGAGACTGATGACCATTGAGTTTGGCTTAAGTGTATAAAAATTGTATTTATATAAAAATGGACGGAAAACCTAGAAAGTAGAGAGAGTGTTGAAAGTATGTTATATTGTTTATGGGAGGTTTCTTGTTCATCTGTTTTTTATAATAGTCTTTATTATTCGAATTAAGAATAATAAGCATTATGTAGTAAATAATATTAAGAGGAAGTTTAAATTGTAATTGTTGTTTGAATATTGTTATATTATATAGCATGTTTTTTTTTTATTATGTAATAATTCAAAATTGAAACAAACTTGAATTGAAATTTAATTACAAATAACAAAAAGTACTTCAAATTAACAGTCGTAAGAATCTGAAATTTCTAAGGAATCTGTGTTTATTATGTTTGATAATGTTTTGGTTTGATTGGATCCATTAACTGTGTCAGCTGTTATGTTTGATTGTTTGGAATGTTCGTTTGCGTTAAAAAAATTGAGATAAAAGTAGCTGGGGTTGGGAGAAGAGGTTTGATTGATTGGAATATTTTTTGTTGGGTTATTGTTTTCTCTTTTAGTGCCAATTTCATTAATTAGTGGTTCTTTTTCGTTTAAATTTATGTTGTTGTTATATTTAGAAGAGGACAAGTCTATTTTGTTTGAAGTAGAGGTTAGGTTATTGTTAAAATTATTTGTTAAATTTCCGCGTTGTTCGTTTTTTTGAGAGGTTGAGAGAGAGTTGTTGTTGTAGTTAGAGGAGGATAGGTCTATTGTATTAGAAGTAGAGGTTACATTATTATTGGGTTTATTTTTTATGTTGATCATTGTTGGAAGAAATTTTAAAAGAATTATTAGATATTAAAGTTTTTTCTTTCGAATTTTGTATTGCATTTTCTGTGTTATTATTTATTATTGGTGACAGAAGAATAAGTTACAAAATTAGGTTGCATGAATTAAGGTCGAAAAACATTAAAGTCGAAAACGGTAAATGAATTAAAGTCGAAAAAAAATTGAAATTTTTTTTCGACTTTAATTCATTTTACATTTTTCGATTTTATTTCATATGCACTAAAGTCGAAAAAAAAAAAATGAATTAAAATAGAAAAAATAATTTTCGACTTTAATTCATTTTTAATATTTTCGATTTTAATTCATATGAATTAACGTAGAAAATTTTCAACTTTAATTCATTTTTAATATTTTCGATTTTAATTCATATGAATTAATGTAGAAAATTTTCGACTTTAATTCATTTTTAATATTTTCGTTTTTAATTCATATGAATTAATGTAGAAAATTGTTTTATTATTTTTAATCATTTGATATAGCTAAATAACTTACATATTTACATATATTCTGGAAAAAGCGGCAATCCTGATTTGAATCCAACTCTAAAATCCTTCCTAATTCAGAATCTTGCATATACATAATAAATATTCTGGAAAAAGCGGCAATCCTGATTTTGAATCCAACTTTAAAATCCCTCCTAATTCAGAATACCACATATACACATACTTAAATATTCTGGAAAAAGCGTAAAACCCTGCTTTTGAATCAAACTCTAAAATGTGGGATTCCGAATTACGAGGGATTTTAGAGTTGGATTCAAAATCAGGATTGCCGCTTTTTCCAGAATATTTATTATGTATATGCAAGATTCTGAATTAGGAAGGATTTTAGAGTTGGATTCAAATCAGGATTGCCGCTTTTTCCAGAATATTTATATATGTGTATATGTGGGATTCTGAATTTGGAGGGATTTTAAAGTTGGATTCAAAAGCAGAGTTTTACGCTTTTTCCAGAATATTTATATATGTGTATATGTTTTACGAAATGTTGATTTTATGTCCATTATAAATTTTTTTCAAATGGTCATAATGTCAATGGACATTATGACCAATTCAATCATGGACATTATGACCATTTTCAAGTATTTCACAATGGTCATAATGTCAAATTTTCGACTTTAATTCATTTTTAATATTTTCGGTTTTAGTTCATATGAATTAAAGTAGAAAATTTTCGACTTTAATTCATTTTTAATATTTTCGGTTTTAGTTCATATGAATTAAAGTAGAAAATTTTCGACTTTAATTCATTTTTCAAACATAAAAAAAATTTTTCGATTTTATTTCATTTTTAAATTTTTTTAAATTTTACCATTTTCGACTTTAATTCATTTTAATTTTTCGACATTAATTCATATGAATTAAAGTAGAATTTTTTTCGACTTTAATTCATTTACCGTTTCGACTTTAATGTTTTTCGACCTTAATTCATGCAACCACAAAATTATGTACTGGTAGCGGATTATACTGATTATATAATTTACGGGCATCTGAAAGAGAGCATTTCTTTTGTGTTTTTATTTTTAATATTTCTTTTTATTGGATAAATTTTGGACATTTATTGAAAGAAGATGGATGCTCTCCAAGGCAATTAGTACACATTGTTCTTGTACATTGATGCAATTAGCACATATTGAGGAATTTTTACAATTATTGCGTGTACGACCAAGTTTTTGACAAGTTTTGCATCTCATAGGATTTGGATAATATTCTTTTACTTTTACCTGGTACCAGGCTTTATCAATTTTTTCTGGCACTTTGTAGGTATTAAAAGTAAGAAGGATCAGGCCCGTATGAATTGTTTTGTTATCGATGAGGCGACTGAATTTGTGCACTTTAATAACTCCTTGTTTTTTTAGGTCACATAGGATTTCTCCCTCACTGTTGGAATGAGATTTTTATCGAAAATTGTGCCTTTTGTGGAGTTTAGCTGAAATATTAAATAAACCACCGAAATTTGTTGTTTTTTGAAATTTATATGCCACTTTTTCGGATTCAACAAGTATAAGAAGGTTTCCATCTCGAAGGAGGCTGACAGATTTGTTTGCTTATTCTATCAAGAGCTTTTTTTTTAGCAAAGACGCTGAAGGAAGAAAGTGGGTTGTCCATATCCGTGGACTCTATTACGACGAATTTAGGACAGTTTTGCTTTATATTTACCTGTGGCAAGGCTGGGAAAATATCGTTTGTGATATCTGTACCTCTTCCTCTCATTGGTCTTGGACCTGGCTGACAAGTATCGTCGGGCTGGCCGGTGTCATTGTCTGGCAACCCGGCAAACCGACTCCCCGAAGGGATCGGTCTGGCACCTGGCATTCTCAATCACTTATACACTCAGGATTTAGTTGCACTTGTACTTTAGATTGTATGAAATATATTTTTATTGTATTTATTTTTTAGGTTATGTTTTTATGAAATGATTGGGAAAAAATTAAATCTCAGTTTTCTAAGGAAAGAGATTGGAATATTTAATCGAGAGAAAAAAAAAAAAAACGGAAAGGAGTAATAAAGAAAACGGAAAATTAGTATGGCAGAAAGCACGTCTATACTAAGCAAAGGTTAGTTGATGACTGTGTCAAAGTTAATATACTCCTTTCTATTTCATATATATAAAAATATAAAATATTTCCATTTATCACATCATAAATTTAAAATTCAAAATAAGTATGGGCATATTTATGCGACAACACGTGAAAATTCAAAATAAACTAAAAATTAATTTTTGTATTCAATCTCTTATCATATATTTTAATTTTTCCTCTATTTAAGTTATATTGAACAAATAAATAATTAAATTTAATATAAGATTGCTCTATGGGTTAGGGGTAAGCGTTTGGCTTATGAAGGCTGTTTGCTCGATTTAATTGAAAAAAAAAAAAATTATTGAAAAATAATTTTACCTTACATATGTCCTTGGTTACCAAAAATAATTTAATAATGCCTCTATATACTAAAGGTCTCAGTGCAGTGCTGAAATTTTTTCCGAAGCTAACTCGAAGTTTTTTTAAAGTTATCTATTCGTGTACAATATCATCTCAATAATCACAAAATTACAAATATTCTCAATTAATTTATTGAAAAACAAGGAAAAGAAAACATAAAATATATTAAAATAATTTCACTGAAATAAAAGAAAACAAAAAAAAAAACATTAAATCTGGCGAAAAAAATGTAAAACAGCCACAAAGAATTTATTTAATTTAAAAACTTATACTTATCTGAAATCCTGCAGTCAGCAGTGGCAGAATCTGAAATAAGAAATAGAATAAAACAACATTTAATATTTTATTTTGTATCATACTTACATTGCTTACTTTGTATTGAACTTATATTTTATATCTAATGTCAAATGAATTTTTTATATTCTCTAAAACATGTAAGAAAGGGATAACATGATTAGTTAGAGTAGGTTGAATGTAAATTTTATTTCAAATAGAAAAGTATATTTTTTTCATGCGAACAGTAGAGAAAAGAATATCGTTAAAAAAATAGATTTATTACGATAATAAACAGCGTGTTTTATTCATTTTAATAAAATTATAAAGCAGTGCGTTATTTAAGTTTAAAATAAATCAACCAGTTCTTGGTATTGAGCATATACATTTTTTGGTCGTTCGAACCAGATATATTTAAATTTTAAACTTTGTGATAAAATTTTAAATTTGTAACTGTGAATTTATAATTACTAAAAAAATAATAATTGAATTTTTCTTAAAATTTTAAATTAATCAGAAAAAAAATTTAATAAAAGTGTGCTTCGTGAACTTTTTTTTACAAAAAAAAAAAGAAAGAAATTATATACGTAAAAAACTAAAGAAAATGAATGAAATACAGAAAAATATATTTAAATTTATTAAAATTTATTAAAATCTAATTGAATGATAAATTAGTGTGGCTTATTACTTTTTAAATTATTAAAGACAGTGTGTGCTAATAAAAAGATAAACTGATAAATTTAATTTTAACAGTACGTTGAAATAAGAGACTTTGTTATAACAGTACCGTCTATATCAGTGTAAGAAAACTGTTACGCAACGCGAACGGTCAAACTGAAAAGACAACAAGCTAAATTTTTCATGCAAGTCTGTTACAATTATTACCTTAAATTAATATTATAATTAGATTCTTAATTAACACAGAAATACAGTTAAATAATTATTTATAATCGAATATTGCACCAAGGTTACAATTAAATGTTCTATTAATTTACAATAAATATTACATATAATGGTTGTGCAATAATAAATATATATTTTTTAATTAATTAAATTATCATGCGTATTATAAATTTACAATTAACATAGGTTTTTTACAATCAAACATTTATTTGGTGTCTAAAACTAACCAAACCATCGACACAAACGTTAATGCATTTCAAGATATGGCGAAATCTTTTGATGCATTATGTAATATTTTTAGTAATCACATTGAGCATAATTTTTCATATGCTCTTCATAAAATTAAAGGTGATATATTAGCAGCTCTTCCAAATCAATTAAACCGACTTTAAAGAAACCTAAAGCACTCACTTCAGACTGGTCCATCATATCTTGTATCTGAAGTATCGGTTATTGAAAGATTACTTGCTGATCAACATAATTTATTGATTCTTAAATGGAATTTTTTCATAGTATTTTTTACCAAACATCTTTCTTAATTATGCAGAACAGCTTTATGTATTAAATCAAATCAATCAACGGATCCAATCCCATTATGCACAACTGTTGATATTGGAACTCAAACTAGATCAATTACCATTCATAAGCTTGGAGTTCAGTGGTCTGAAGAGGATTTAAGTCATAGAATTATGATATTAAAGATAAATAATAATTTCTCTATAGATTTCCTCTTCAACAACAAATAAATTAAATAGTTAATCAAAATCATTAATCAAGATGGAGTTTCTCGTTATTTGTAAATTGTATGGTAATTGTATGTACTCGTTATATGTAAATACTAAATTCAAGCAATAAATATAAATGAAAGAAAATTGGTGCAACTGTTAATGATAGTAAGCCCAAAATTGGACACATCACATATTCATCTAAAAGGCAAAAATCAATAACTAAAGTAAGTAACACTTCAAATGACATGAGTACAGATTTTATAAATAATAGACATAATATAATTAATAGTAATAAAAATCATGATTCTAATTTAAATTTTAACAATAATTATAATGAAAATTCTACTAACTTACCAAACATGAAACAGTCCACTACTAACCCTTTTTGCCCTTATACACTAAATACCAAAATTGAAAGTCTACTCGATTTACAAATTCCTCCTATTCAACCAGTATCACCTAATTTAGCTACTAAAAATCTTTCTTTAACAACAAAACCTATTAACTCTAGTTATACTCCCATTCTTATTTTATAGTCAGTACTGTTAAGACACACTCTTTTGCTTTGTTTTAAATTTAATATTTTAATTAAAGAATTTAGTGAATTATTTTAAATTTACTATTAATAACAAAACTATAACAAAAACATAATCACATTTAAATTTTAAAGTGCTGTTATAATTTAATTTTAATAAACATTTATTTATTTTTTGTGTTTCTTAATCTTTACGTTTAAAAAAAAAAAAATAAGAAAATTCAAAAATAAATATAAACAATAACAACAATAAACTAATTTTGCCATAGTAATTTTTTTGTTGGATACAAATGTTATTTTGCTAATGCAAAAATGTTAAGATCAAGAATCTTATCAAGGAAGGCGAAAATGACAATATATAAATCTATTATAAGGCCTGTTGTGACATATGGTTCAGAAAGCTGGACTATGACGATGCAAGATGAAAACACCTTAAGAATATTTGAAAAAAAAATCTATGGACCTATCAGAATAGACGAAAATAATTATAGAATTAGAACAAATGCAGAACTGAATGATATAATTAATAATGCGAACATTGTGAAATTTATAAAATCGCAAAGAATTAGATGGATAGGCCATGTACAAAGAATGGACGACAACCGTATGCAAAAAAAATTATTAAATGGGCAACTGAGTGGTACAAGGGCTAGAGGGCGACCACGGAAAAGATGGTTGGATGATGTGAATGAAGACCTAAACACAATCGAAGTCAGAAATTGGAGAGATGCTGTGAGAGATAGAGATATCTGGAGAAGAATTGTGAAGGAAGCCAAGGTCCACACAGGACTGTAGCGCTACTGATGATGATGATGAATTTTTTTGTTTGTTTGCTTTTAAATTTTTTTTTGATAATTACAATGTCACATAAAATATTAAAATCGTTAACAATAATTCTTCCGCATTTAAATCATGTCATGTGCCGTAATTATGACGCAAAATTGGATTTGTTGAAATGCAAAGGTTTATTTGGAACAAAACTACATGAAACTAACAATATGCGCTGGTTTAGAAAGAAACTGGCATCCTTGTAGACTTTGATAAAATTTCGTATACTTAATATTTTTCACGACCTGTTAATTAAAATGATTAATAAAAATTTAACAAGCTTGCTTTACATCAAAGATGACCAAATGCAAGTGCTAAACAAAGCAATTAAAGTTATTGACAATACCAACAATTTCTTATTGCATCAACGTCTCAAATATAAAGAACGAAGTTGTACACAACCTAACAGAAATTAAATCAATCTTAAATCGACAAATTAGAGAAATTATAGTACTGACAGGCTAGAAGATGAAATCTCTTCTTTTAAAACGGATGTAAGAAATCTTTTTGTCATTGGGTCTAAAGCTTCCAATTCATCTATAAACAATGTATACAAGCTGCAAGATGGGATCTGTTCATTAAAAGCTGATATAGGCAAGCTTTATGAAAAATCGAAGCCGGCTGTAATGTGACTAACAAACCCTTTAAAGCAAATACAAATAAAAACAAGGCGTAAAAGAAGCTTGCTCTAAAACGGATCAGTTTGTAAGTTTTATTTTTTATCTAAATACTACTACTACTACTCTACGACCTGAGTACTTAAAACTGGCATCAACAAAACCGGCTACTTTACCAAACAACGTTTCCCACAACTTTTTTAATCAATCAAAACTCAACGGCTCGTCTAGTAGCATTGCCCTCTACTTTTCAAAAGTCTATCATATACAACTGTAAGTAATCTAAATAGTTTTTTAAAAAATAAGTTTAAATGTATAAATATTAGTATTGTTAACATAACACCAACAAATTTAAAATATAAATTATTTCTAGTTAAAGTTGATCATATAATAGCTTATAAACACTAGAAAAATGGTACCATAGTTCAACATTTTAAAGAGTCTACACTTAATAAATCAAACACTAATTCAAACAAAACTCTTCTTAATCCATTTGCCATCTCTTTTAACACTGCTAAACCAAAAACAGTTCATTTCAGCATTCAGACAATTAACACAGATACACAATAACATAACATTAGTTACAATACTAATAATAATATCAACAATAACAACAACGACATTAGTAATTTTAATAATAACGACAATAAAAATAATAATAAAAACAAGTAAAGAAACAGTCAGTCGGTGCAACCGACTTAGAAATACCCTACACCTATTTGGTTACAATTTAATGGGAAGTCCATAAGTCATTTCATTATATGCAATAAATGTATTTCTAAAATACAATAACAAATTTTTAATACAAAAACAAGTTAAGGAACAGTCAGTCGATGCAACCGACTTAGAAATACCCTACACCTATTTGGTTCAAATTTAAGGACATATCCATAAGTCATTTTAACACCATAAAAGCTGTTATTAATTTGATCGTAAGACATAGCTAACCAAATTAACTTTATAATACTAAAAACATTTTCTAATTACACTATCTATTAAAAAATATTACAAATTCTTACTAATTTATCTATTTAAAAATATTAAAAAACAAACAAACTTGAAATAAATGAAAATATATTTATTCCAATTCAATTACAAAATGAAAAAATTCTAATTATTAAATTTTGTGATAAAAAGATAATCAAAGCATAATATATTTAATAATCCAAATTTTTCAAAATTGCAATTATTTTAAATGGTTAGTTTATATACCTAATAGAAAAGCTTACAAACGCAAAATATGCAATAAATGTATTTCTAAAATACAATTACAAATTTAGACCTTTTCATATAATTCATTTAAATATTCAAATAAATTTTACATAAATGCAGCAAGTACCTTTGAATATAGCTGAACCACTACAATTAAGTCTAGATTTCGGAGACACATAGGACATAGGAAATATATTCTTTGGCTTTGAAATTAGACTCAACCAGAACCAATTCCCATGGTACTTTCATTACTAGTAACCTAGAGTTTAAATTTCATCAAAATACCGGCATTATTTTTTGAGTTAGGGTAATTTAAGATATATGTTTGTTAGTCCTTGAACTTGTCAAGGGTTCCAGAAACCCAAACCATGGTACGATTTCGCCCATATGCAGTCCCGTCATACTTTCAATACTAGTTAACCCTTGTACACAATTGGAACGCTCTATCTTAATTTTAAGTTACTAGTTTTATTAATTCGATGATAAGCTTTTACACATTTGGGGGTCCAAGAGAGGTCCTGAACCACCACTCCAAATGATCCCAAATTAGGGGGGCACGGAAGAAATAGTAAAAAACACCCTGGGCCAAATTTGAAGCTTCTACATTTGTTTCAAGTTACTATTTTTATTACTTTCGAAAATATGCTTTAAGGTCCTCGAAACTGAGTGCCTGGTCCCCGACCCACTAGTCCAATGGGGCCCAAATTTCAAAGACACTTACGCAATAGGAAGGCACACCCTGATATCAAATTTGGAGGTTATATCTTCATTGGTTTCGGAATTACGCTAGCTTGGCCTAAATTCGATCAAAAAGTTCTCAGTTCCGAACCCATTGTCCAATCCTCACCGTACGTAGTCACCGCCGTAGTTTCATTACCAATAACCTACAGCACAAATTTCATGAAGATAGCCTCATTAGTTGTTGAGTTATCGTGATTTTTAATATATGTTCGTTATCCCTGACACCGACTAAAAAGTCCAGAATCCGAACCCATGGGCTGATTTCGCCCTTATACAGCCCGCGCTTTACTTATAGTACTAGTTAACCCTTGTACACAATTTAAACGGTCTATCTTAATTTTAAGTAACTATTTTTAGTAATTTCGATTATAAGCTTTTAAAACTTGGGGGTCTGAGAGGGGTACTGAACCACCACTCCAATTGATCCCAAATTAAGGGACCACGCAAGAGATAGTAAAGAACACCCTTGTGGCAAATTGGAAGCTTCTACATTTTTTCAAGTTGTTATCTTTATTAATTTTAAAGATATGCTTTAAGGCCTTCGGAAATGTGTGGCTGGTCCCCGACCCAGTACTCCAATGGGACCCAAATTCACAAGACACTTAGGAGATAGGAGGGGACACCCTGATACCAAATTTGGAGGTTCTATCTTCATTGGTTTCGGAATTATGCTCGTTTGGCCTAAATTCGATCAAAAAGTTCTAGGTTCCGAACGCATGGTCCAATCCCGACCTTACGGAATCCCCGAAGTAGTTTCATTACTAGTAACCTAGAGCACAAATTTGTTGAAGAAAGCGTCATTAGTTGTTGAGTTATCGTGATTTTTTATATATGTTCGTTAGCCCTTCGATCGATTAAAAGGTCCAGAATCCGAACCCATGGGCCGATTTCACCCATATGCAATCCCCGGCGTACTTTCAGTCCTAGTAACCTACAGTTAAAATTTCATCAAGATAGCTCCATTATTTTTTGAGTTATCGTGCCTACGGACGGACGGACGGACATGGCTATATCGACTCAGGCGGTCACGCTGATCACAAATATATATACTTTTCCATATGTAGCTCGCTTCCTTTAGGTGGTTACAAACACCATACCAAAGTTAATATACCCCTTTACCTATTCTATAGGTGTAGGGTATAATAAATTTTACAACTTAAGTATCGTACACAATTTCTTAATTATATATTACCTGTGGTAATAATTCAATAAAATATAGATATGATATAATAAAAACAAGTAAAGAAACAGTCAGTCGGTGCAACCGACTTAGAAATACCCTACACCTATTTGGTTCAAATTTAAGGACATATCTATGGTGATGACTTATGAGTCATTTTAAAAGCTGTTATTAATTTGATCGTAAGACATAGCTAACCAAATTAACTTTATAATACTAAAAACATTTTCTAATTACACTATCTATTAAAAAATATTACAAATTCTTACTAATTTATCTATTTAAAAATATTAAAAAACAAACAAACTTGAAATAAATGAAAATATATTTATTCCAATTCAATTACAAAATGAAAAAATTCTAATTATTAAATTTTGTGATAAAAAGATAATCAAAGCATAATATATTTAATAATCCAAATTTTTAAAAAATTGCAATTATTTTAAATGGTTAGTTTATATACCTCATAGAAAAGCTTATAAACGCAAAATATGCAATAAATGTATTTCTAAAATACATTTACAAATTTAGACCTTTTCATATAATTCATTTTAATATTCAAATAAATTTTACATAAATGCAGCAAGTACCTTTGAACATAGCTGAACCACTACAATTAAGTCTAGATTTCGGAGAAACGTAGGACATAGGAAATATATTCTTTGGCTTTGAAATTAAACTCGACCAGAACCAATTCCCATGGTACTTTCATTACTAGTAACCTAGAGTTTAAATTACATCAAAATACCGGCATTATTTTTTGAGTTATGGTGAAACCATGGTACAATTTCGCACATATGCAGTCCGATCCGAGTCATATTGGAGCATTCTATATTAATTTTAAGTTACTATTTTTATTAATTTCGATGATAAGTCTTTCAACCTTTAGAGGTTTAAGAGCGTTACCTGAACCACCACTCCAATTGATCACATTAAGGGAGCACGTAGGAAATAGTAAAGAACAGCCTTGTGCCAAATTTGAAGCTTCTACATTTTTTTGAGGTTACTATTTTTATTATTTTCGAAAATATGCCTTAAGGTCTTTGAAACTATGTGGATGGTTCCCGACCCACTATTTCAATTTTTTAATTGCATTTTATGAATCCATTTATCTCATCTTCATTTGTTGTTTAATATTTTTAAATAGATAAATTAGTAATAATTGTTGATATTTTTTGAATTGATAAAATAATTAGTAAATGTTTTTAGTATTATAAAGTCAATTTGGCTAGCCATGTCTTACGATTAAACTAATAAAAGCTTTTATGGTTTTAAAATGACTTATGGACTTCCCATTAAAATTGAACTAAATAGGTGTAGGGTATTTCTAAGTCGGTTGCGCGGACTGACTGTTTCTTTATTTGCTATACCCTACACCTATAGAATAGGTAAAGGGGTATATTAACTTTGGTATGGTGTTTGTAATCACCTAAAGGAAGCGAGCTAGATATGGAAAAGTATAGGTGTGGTCGTAAATGTAAACTTTTTGACGTAAAATATGCCATTTGACATTTATTATGATTTTAAGACCAAACAATTTGCAATCAGTAGACATTCAATTTACAAATAAATTTTTGTGGTCGTAAAAGTAAATTTTTTAGTTTTGCAATGAATATAAAATCAACAGACTGTTTTTGTTTTCCACTTTTAAAATAGTTTCCATCGCTAATCTTGTACAAATTAGTAGTTTTAAGGTGAATGTGTCCCACAACAAACTTTGTGACTCACTTTCAGTTTCACTCCTGTTAATTTAAATTTAAATTAATTTACAAAAAAAGACATAATATTTTCTTACTTACATTATTAATCATAAAAATAAAACAACGCTGAACGCTCAAAAAACTGTACCTTACTACTTGGTAAACTGATTGTAAATAAAAACAAGTAAACAAACAGTCAGTCGGTGCAACCGACTTAGAAATACCCTACACCTATTTGGTTCAAATTTAAGGACATATCCATAAGTCATTTTAACACCATAAAAGCTGTTGTTATTTGATCGTAATACATAGCTAACCAAATTAACTTTATAATACTTAAAAACATTTTCTAATTACACTATCTATTAAAAAATATTACAAATTCTTACTAATTTATCTATTTAAAAATATTAAAAAACAAAAAAACTTGAAATAAATGAAAATATATTTATTCCAATTCAATTACAAAATGAAAAAACTCTAATTATTAAATTTTGTGATAAAAAGTTAATCAAAGCATAATATATTTAATAATCCAAATTTTTCAAAATTGCAATTATTTTAAATGGTTAGTTTATATACCTAATAGAAAAGCTAATAAACGCAAAATATGCAATAAATGTATTTCTAAAATACAATTACAAATTTTGATCTTTTCATATAATTCATTTAAATATAAAAATAAGTTTTACATAAATGCAGCAAGTACCTTTGAACATAGCTGAACCACTACAATTAAGTCTAAATTTCGGGGACACATAGGAAATAGGAAATATATTCTTTGGCTTCGAAATTAAACTCGACCAGAACCAATTCCCATGGTATTTTCCTTACTAGTAACCTAGAGTTTAAATTTCATCAAAATAGCGGCATTATTTTTTGGGTTACGGTGTTTTTAAGATATATGTTTGTTAGCCCTTGAACTTTTCAAGGGTTTCAGGACCCGAAACCATGGTACGATTTCGCCCATATGCAGTCCCCGTCATACTTTCAATACTAGTTAACCCTTGTACACAATTGGAACGTTATATCTTAATTTTAAGTTACTAGTTTTATTAATTTCGATGATAAGCTTTTATACATTGGCGGGTCTAAGAGAGGTACTGAACCACTACTCCAATTGATCCAAAATTAGATGGACACGCAGGAAATAGTAAAGAACACCCTGGGCCAAATTTGCAGCTTCTACATTTGTTTCAAGTTACTATCTTTATCAATTTCGAAAATATGCTTTAAGGTCCTCGGAACTGAGTGGCTGGTCCCCACCCACTACTCCAATTGGGCTCAAATTTCAAGGAGACTAAGGGAATCGAAAGCAACACCCTGATACTAAATTTGGAGGTTCTATCTTCATTGGTTTCGGAATTATGCTAGTTTGGCCTAAATTCGATCAAAAAGTTCTAAGTTCCGAACCCATTGTCCACTCCTCACCGTACACAATCGCCGCCGTAGTTTCATTACCAATAACCTACAGTACAAAATTTCATGAAGATAGCGTCATTAGTTGTTGAGCTATCGTGATTTTTAATATATGTTCGTTAGCCCTGAAACCGATTAAAAGGTTGGGAATCCGAACCCTTGTTCTGATTACGCCCTTATACAGTCCGCGCTGTACTTATAGTACTAGTTAACCCTTGTACACAATTTGAACCTTCTATCTTAATTTTAAGTTACTATTTTTAGTAATTTCGATTATAAGCTTTTAAAACTTGTGAGGTCTAAGAGGGGTACTGAACCACTACTCCAATTGATCCAAAATTAGGGGGACACGCAAGAGATAGTAAAGAACACCCTTGTGCCAAATTTGAAGCTTCTAAATTTTTTTTAAGTTGCTATCTTTATTAATTTTAAAGATATGCTTTAAGGTCTTCGGAAATGTGTAGCTGGTCCCCGACCCACTACTCCAATGAGGCCCAAATTTCCAAGACACTTAGGAAATAGGAGGGGACACCTTGAAACCAAATTTGGAGGTTCTATCTTCATTGGTTTCGGAATTATGCTCGTTTGGCCTAAATTCGATCAAAAAGTTCTAGGTTCCGAACCCATGGTCCAATCCCGAACTTACCAATCCCCAAAGTAGGTTCATTATTAGTAACCTACAGCACAAATTTGATGAAGATAGCGTCATTAGTTGTTGAGTTATCGTGATTTTTTATATATGTTCGTTAGCCCTTGGACCGATTAAAAGGTCCAGAATCCGAACCCATGGGCCGATTTCGCCCATATGCAATCCCCGCCGTACTTTCAGTCCTAGTAACCTCCAGTTAAAATTTAATCAAGATAGCTCCATTATTTTTTGAGTTATCGTGCCTACGGACGGACGGACGGACAGACGGACGGACGGACGGACATGGCTATATCGACTCAGGCGGTCACGCTGATCACAAATATATATACTTTTCCATATCTAGCTCGCTTCCTTTAGGTGGTTACAAACACCATACCAAAGTTAATATACCCCTTTACCTATTCTATAGGTGTAGGGTATAATTTAGTTTACATAGTTGACGTTTACTTTACACATATTTCACATTTACGACCCGGTTCAGTTAGCAATGATTTTTTACATAATTTTTGGTCGTAAATTCAAAATATGCATATTGACAGCAAATTTACATTTACGACCATAAGATGTATATATTTGTGATCCACGTGACCTCCTGAGTCGATATGACCATGTCCGTCCGTCCGTCCGTAGGAATTATAACTCAAAAAATAATGGAGCTATCTTGATGAAATTTTAACTGTAGGTTAACCAAGGGTTCGGAACCTAGAACTTTTTGATCGAATTTAGGCCAAACGAGTATAATTCCGAAACCAATGAAGATAGAACCTCTAAATTTGGTATCAGGTTGTCCCTTCCTATTTCCTTAGCGTCCTTGAAATTTAGGTCCCATTGGAGTAGTGGGTCGGGGACCAGCCACACATTTCTGAAGACCTTAAAGCATATCTTAAAAATTAATAAAGACAGTAACTTGAAAAAATGTAGCAGCTTCAAATTTGGCACAAGTGTGCTCTTTACTATTTCTTGTCTTCATTCAGATTCAAAGTTCAATAACGTGTTTTATTTTACTTAGTTAAAAAAGTTTTAACAACAAAAATATTTTATTTTATATTAATTTCAATTTTTGTTAACGGTTGCAATTTTTTAATTTGTTTTAATTTAAAAAAAAAAAAAAATAATAATAATAAATTTCACAATTTCTCATACTTCAGACTTTATAATATTTACAAAGAAAAAAAAATTTTACAAAATCTGCTGATAATTAATTTATTGACCTGCCCCAATTAATTTTTTAAAATTCAATAAAAAAAAACAATAAACCAAAACATGGAATTCAAATGCAATGCTAAAATTTGTTTAATCAATGACGCAAAAACTGAAACTGTTACCTGTAAAGGTGCTTGTCATTTAAAATTTCACGGCACATGTATAAATGCACCCAGAAATTGGTATTGCACATTTCTTGCTAAATATTTTGTTTGTGAGAATTGTTTGATACAAAATAACAGTTTTCAACAATTTTATAGTAAAATCTTTGATGTAATCAACGAAATTAAAAATGATCATCAAGGAACGGTAGCAAAACTAACTACCGTTATTAAGAACAATGCTGCAAATTTCCAGGAAATGGAAAAAAATTTTGAGTCATTAAACAATAATTTTAGCATTTTCCCCGGTGATATAAAAAAATATATAAACGTACAATTAATGGAGTTAAAAAGTGAAATATTATCACTTAAGGGTATTGTTGAGCCTCTATCTGCACAAAAAAATTTCAAACAAGAAGAGTTTAAGAATTTGGTAGAAAGTTTGAATGAGCAGTACTCATCTGTAAAACAAAGTATTGCAGTTCATGATATATCAATGAGTTTTAGGGATGTCGTCTTAGCCGATTTAGATTTAGTGAAAACTAAACTAGAAATAATTCAGGACAACTTTAGATCTGACAATCTAACCGTGGTTCCTGAACCGGCTAATAGTGTATCTTTATTGGAAGAATTAAGGATAGCTGACTGCTTAGATGAAACACTTGCAAAAAACAATACTCAGATATCAGACCCCATTATGGTTCCATCGTTAATACCCATCGTTGAGAAAAATGATCAAGCACCAGATGTAGTTCTTCAGCCGAATTTTAATTTGAGAATTTCAAATTTGAGCACTAATACTACAGAACAGCGTTTGGTTGATTTTATAAAGACAACATTCAATTGTGAAGATATTTGCTGTAAATCAATTACTCCACGAGGGTTAAAATTTCAGCCGAAATATTTTACGTATAAAATCAGCGTTCCATCATCAACGGTGAAGGCTATCAAAAAATCTAAGGCATGGAAACCAGGTACGATAGTGACGGATTTTAAGGATTGAAGAAAGAAAATTGTAAGTAAAAATATACAAGTAGAACAAAGTAATTCAAATCTAAAAAATAAAAATAAAAAAAATGAAAAAAATAAAAACAAAAATTTAAATTCTAAAAATGTAATAACAAACCAAAATAAAAAAAAAATAGTAAATAGAAATAATAAATTAAATAAAAATACTAAAATTAGTCCTAATAAGAAACAGGTTAGTTTTAATAGTCACAATGAAACAAACACTCATACAGAATTATTTACAACGTCACAACAAAACAACACTAATTTGAATACTTCTATTCTATCTGATAACAATTTTACTTTCCGCACCTCACCACACTATGAAAAACACCGTTTACTACCTTCTTTCAACAAATCCACATTTTTTAGTACTAATTTAATGTTACCGATTAACAATAATATTAATAATGTTGTTAATGATAGTGTTGATACTATTAGTATAAATAATGATAATAGTATTATAAGTACTGATAATAGCAATACAGACAATAGTAATAATAATACTAGCTCTTTAAATACTTTAACTTATTCGACTTCGAATAATAATAGTTCTTTAACTTCAATAACTTATTCAACTTCTTCTATTGATAAAAATAAAAGTAAGTACTCTAATTTTGTACATGGTGGTATCCACAATAGTAAAATTGACAATGGTAATAATATTACCAGCTATGCAAATGTAGCCATTAATTCGGTTTCACCTACAGAAGTACTTGAAAAAAGTCATTCTAATACTGTAAATGATGGTACAATAAAAAAGTCGTTTGTTAAACCTCTTCTGCCACCCATTACTAGAATGATTCATGAATCACTACTCGGAGAGGGCGCTTATGCTCTTTCAAGATTTAGGGAGGAACGAGTTTATAATAACGTTAGGTTATTTTTAGCTTACCTTCACAATGATTCGTATAATCGTGTCCTAGAAGGTAAAACTCGTACTAACCTTAAAGTTTTAATTAATAATAAAGGACTCCCAACTAAATATGAAGACCTATATAAGTTATATATTAAATTTCACAATTCTATAGATGTTTCGGAAAAAGATGTAAAAGATGATCTTAAATCTTATCGAAGTCACTGTGAGAGTAATTATTATAAACATTTAAACTCAGCTCGTGAAAGTTATATTAAGTTTTTTCTCCCCAGTGCCTCGAAATAATCTTCTCAAGGTATCTATCAACCGTAACTTAAATAAAGATAATATGTCTTTTTATTATCAAAATGTTAGAGGCTTGAGAACAAGGACTAGAGATGTTTTTCTAAATTCATCTATTTTAAATTTTGACGTATTTGCATTAACTGAAACGTGGTTAAATCCAACCATATTGGACTTAGAACTTTTTGATAACTGTTATACAGTTTTTAGGAAGGATAGATATTCTGATCCATCCGATTACCCAAATGGTGTAATTCCTGAAGGGGTGGAGTTTTAATTGCGGTAAAAAATAACTTTAATGCAAATCAAGTCAATGTCCCTGGATTAGAAGACCTTGAAGTTATTATTGTGAAAATTGAACTTCCTTCTAAAAATTTATACCTTGTTAACTGCTATATTCCTCCTTCGTCTGATTCTGATATTTATAATTCTGTAGGTAAAACGATAGATTTTATTTGCAATGACTTTAGCCCTAAAGATGATTTGATTTTATGTGGTGATTTTAATCTACCCAATCTTAAATGCGTAAAGCATGACGAGGAACATTTTATGATTCCGAAACATATTAGGACCGAATGTGAATATGTATTTATTGATAAATTAAATACTAATTATTTGCAACAAGTCTCAGAAATTTGTAACTTTCAGGGTAAACAACTTGATTTAGTGTTTACTTCTGAATGGAACAATTTAATTTTCTGCGAAAATACCTTCCCTTTAATAGGTATTGATAAGTTTCATCCACCATTAAGTTTTACTCTTTGTGTTAAATCACCAATAAATTCTGATTATTCTAATTCTTATAGTTTTAATTTTAACAAAGCTAATTTTGCTGCTTTAAATGAATTCATTAGTTCCTTTGATTTTTATTCTGTATTTAATAATACAGATGTTAATATAATGACAAAAAGGTTTTATGAAGTTATTTTTGAAGGCTTTCGGCAATTTGTACCAAAATCTAAGAACCGAAACCCTTTATTAAGTCCGCCATGGTTCAATTCGGATTTGAGAAAACTCAGAAATAAAAAGAATAAAGCTTGGCGTTGTTATCTTAAATCGAAGAATTCGCATGACTATAATAGATTTAAAATTGTTTTTGATGAATTTAAATTATTGTCTGAATTACTCTATAACGATTTTATCTCTAGTACATCTTCAAAATTAATATCAAATCCAAAATGCTTCTTCAAATTTGTTAATTCCAAGAGGAAAAGTGACGAGTTTCCCTCCCATATGAAGTATAATGGTGTTTCAAGTAATGATTCTAAAATAATATCTAATCTCTTTCGTGAATATTTTTGTTGTTCTTATAGTAATTCTATTTGTACACCAAATTATAATGATTTCGCTCATTTGGATACTTTTCCGAAAACTACTTGGTCTAATATAAATATTAATGAAGGTGTAATTAAAATGTATTTAGATAAACTTGGGAATAATACTCTTCCTGGACCTGATGGTATTCCGGAAGTTATACTCAAAAAGTGTTCAAGTGCTTTAGCTATTCCCCTTTCAATACTATTTAACTCTTCTTTAAATTCAGGAGTTTTCCCGTCTATCTGGAAACACTCATATGTTAGACCTATTCATAAGAAAAATGCCAAAAATGAAATTATTAATTATCGACCAATTGCGAAACTTTCTTCACTTCCAAAACTGTTCGAATTAATAATGTATGATTCTATTTATAGTCACTGTAATTCTTTTTTAGTTCATAATCAACATGGATATATGGATAAAAAATCAACAGTTACTAATCTTGTTGAGTCAGTTTCAACTTTTACAAAAAATATGGAAGAAGGTTTTCAAACCGATGTTATCTTTACAGATTATAGTAAAGCATTTGATGTTTTACCACATTCTATAATACTGATAAAGCTAAGAAAACTTGGTTTCCCAGATATTTTTGTGAAATGGGTTGACTCATATTTATCTGATAGGACCTACAGTGTTTTATTTAGAAACATTACTTCTAAACCTTTTAACGCCAATTCCGGAGTTCCACAAGGCAGTCACTTAGGTCCTCTTTTTTTTATAATCTCGGTAAATGATGTTTCTTCAGTTATTGTTAATAGTGAGCTTCAAATATATGCGGATGACATGAAAATTTTTAAGAAAATGGAGTCACTAAATGATGCTTTACTCTTACAAAATGATTTAGATAATTTTTTTATTTGATGTAAAAACAATAATCTTCTTCTAAATGTAAATAAATGTGCACTTATGTGTTTCACACGTCGTCTTAATCCGATTTGTTTTAATTACTGCTTGAACGGAATTAGTATTCCTAAAACGAATTCTATTAAAGACCTAGGCTTTTACTTCGATGATAAGCTTAACTTTAAACTTCATTTCTGCTATATTATAAATAAAGCTAATTCTATGATTGGTTTTATAAAACGTTGGTCTAAAGAATTTAATGATCCTTATGTCCTTAAATCTTTATATTCTTGTCTTGTTAGACCTAATTTAGAATATGCTAGCCAAGTTTGGTCACCATTTTACGAGGTACATATTAATAGGATAGAGGCGGTGCAAAGAAATTTTTTAAGATTTACTTTGAGAAATCTTCAATGGTCAAACCCGCTGATCCTACCTCCTTATGAAAATAGATTGAATTTAATTCACTTGAAAACTTTAAAATTAAGACGAGAAGTTGCTGATGTTATTTTTATTACTGAAGTTATAAAAGGTAACATTTCTTCTCCTCAAATCCATTACAACATTAAGATTAATTCAAATAATCGTTTACGTAATACTAATTTATTTACGTTGAGTTTTCATAGAACAAATTATGCCAATTATGAACCAATTCATAGGATGTTGATAATGGTTAATAAACACAAGAACAACATCGATTTCACACTTTCAAAACAAACACAAAAACTTAAATTGTATAAATAGAAATATAAATTCTTTTTTTTTTATATATATTTAGTTGTTTTTATTGTTCACTTAAATTTTAATTTAAGAAATATGAAATTGTAACTTAATTCATAAGCTATTTTTTTTATATGTTGTATAATAATAATTGTTAAAATTTTTGTAAAGTTTGAGTTAAACTAATAATAATAAATAGTAAATAGTTTGTGTGTCGCCCTAATTTGGGATCTATTGGAGTGGTGGTTGAGTACCCCTCTTAGACCTCCCAAGTTTTAAAAGCTTATCATTGAAATTACTAAAAATAGTAACTTAAAATTAATATAGAACGTTCCACTTGTGCATAAGGGTTAACTAGTATTTAAAGTACAGCGCGGACTGCATATGAGCGAAATCAGCGCAAGGGTTCGGATTTTGAACCTTTTAATCGGTCTAAGAGCTAACGAACATATGTAAAAAATCACGATAAGTGAACAACTAATGACGCTATTTTCATAAACTTTGTGTTGTAGGGTACTGGTAATAAAACTACGGTGGTGATTGCGTGCGGTGGGGAATGGACAATGGGTTCGGAACTTAAAACTTTTGGATAAATTTAGGCCAAACGAGCATAATTCCGAAACCAATGAAGATAGAACCTCCAAATTTAGTATCAGGGTGTCGCTTTCCATTTCCTTAGTGTCCTGGAAATTTGGGACCAATTGAAGTAGTGGGTTGAGGACCAGCCACACAGTTCCGAAGACCTTAAAGCATATTTTCGAAATTAATAAAGATAGTAACTTCAAACAAATTTAGAGCTTTCAAATTTGGCACATGGGTGCTCTTTACTATTTCTTGCGCGTTCCCATAATTTTGGATCAATCAGAGTGGTGGTACAGTACCCCTCTTACACCCCCAAGGTTTAATAGCTTATCATCGAAATTACTAAAAATAGTAACTTAAAATTAAGATAGAACGTTCCAATTGTGTACAAGAGTTAACCAGTATTGAAAGTATGACGGGGATTGCATATGGGCGAAATCGTACCATGGGTTCGGGTTCTAGATTCTTTGAAAACTTCAAGGGCTAACAAACATATATCTTAAAAACAGTATAACTCAAAAAATATTGACACTATTTTGATGAAATTTAAACTCTTGGTTACTAGTAAATAAAGTACCATGGGAATTTGTTCTGGTCCAATTTGGACAATGAGTTCGGATTCTAGAAGCTTTTGATCGATTTGAGGCCGAACGAGTATAATTTCGAAGCTAAAGAATAAATTTCATATTTCCTATGTGTCCCCGAAATTTAGACTCAAATGTAGGCTCCTAAGAAATCCCAAAATTAAAAAGCGTATCTTCGAAAATCATAAAGATAGAAACTTTAAATTTGATACACGAGGGTTCTTTCCTATTTCCGTTTTTATTTAACACTTTTATATTTTTAAAGTCAAGTCTCACCTTCACATTGGTCCCCCCTGTTACGTCGAGTAATCCTATCGGAAGATCTGGTACCCAACCCAGGTGGAGTATGTAGGATCGACAAACCAACGAGATTTTGGCGGGTCGAGTTTTATGTATTCAAAACATAGGCTTGATTTAGGAGCGTCTGCACCAAGAATTGGCGGCTCCAAGCAGGTGTCTTACTTGAAACAAGCTGCTCGTTATATAAACCTGTGTGAGATGTGTCTGTTCATCCAAAAGGCAAGTGTGCCTACAGACATGAGCTTATGGGGTTATCAACTATATCTCATAAAACACTAACTGTATAAAATATGCAAACAAGAACAAAAATGCGAATTGATATATTTCCCCAAGGGGTAATCATAGTAATATGGTGAATCCTCCTTTGACTTCTCCAGTCAATGTAAACTGCACATCGGATTTGGGGGTGTAGATAAATTCATGTTTAAATACAAACACGACTTCGACGAATAGTAAAAACTTTTGGCTACAAGAAGCAGACGCTAATCGGAGCATGGAACGTGAGAACACTATATGGTGTTGGGCGATACGAGCAAGCCGAGAGTGAAATGTTACGATTTAATATTAACATACTTGGCGTCAGTGAAACTAAATGGAGGGATTGTGGTGAAATTATTTCAGACAGTAATTTAACTCACATGCTGTACTTAGGAGATGATGAAGCAGAAACAGGAATAAGGCGCGGTGGAGTAGGAATTATACTAAATGCAGAAGCAAGACGCAGTCTTATCTCTTGGAAACCAATATCGCGCAAATTGATGACTGCCAGATTCAAATCCAGGGTCCGAAATATAACCATAATACAATGTTACGCTCCTACCGAAGAAGCAGAAGATGAAGAAAAGCAGAATTTTTACACTCTACTTGGGACAACATATGATAACGTTCCCAGAGCCGACATAAAGATTATATTGGGTGATCTAAACGCGAAAGTTGGAACGGAAAACTCTGGTTTAGAACGAGTCATGGGACGACATGGCATTGGGGTAAGAAACGACAATGGTGGAAGGCTCGTGGATTTTTGCAATTCCCGCCAGCTAGTCATTGGCGGTACGTTGTTTCCGTATAAGTCATGTTATAAGGTAACATGGGTTTCCCCAAATGGTTATAATGAAAACCAAATAGACCATTTCATTGTCCAACAGAAGTGGAGGAAATTTCTTTGCGACGTTCTTAATAAGAGGAGTGTTGACGTTGGAAGCGATCACCATTTAGTTGTTGCGGAAATGCAGTTAAGAACCGCAGCTGTCCAAAGACGAAATCAAGTACCTATCAGAAAAGCACTGTTCGATGTTGAAGCGTTAAAAAATCCCGCAACACATGGAAATTTTGTATAAAAATTCCAAGAAAGGGCATCAACATTGAAGAAGCAGATGAACGAGAGGACGGGGCAGTTTCTATAGATGAAAAGAGGGATAAAGTAAAACAATCATTTATAGAAACTGGAAGAGAAACAATACCCCGATTATCGCAGCAAAAAGCCCCATGGATCTCACGAATTTCGTGGGACAACATAGCCAGACGTAAAGAGCTGAAAAACAAAATAAGCTCTGAACAGGATCCGCGGCTATTGGGTGAGCTTCGCAGCGAGTATAACAGAGCACATAAAATCGCGCAGAGAAGTGTAAGACGAGACAGAAGGAAACAAATAGAAAACTTTGTTACGGAAGCAGAGATAGCCGTAAAAATAGGTGATGGTAAAGCCTTATATAAGATAACAAAAATTCTTTCAGGTTATTCAACAAAGCAGCAAAATATTATCTTATTATAAAAGCAGACATCCCCACAACGGCAGATATACTTCTCCCATTGATTCAGGCTATATGGGAAAAAGAAAAGTACCCGAGTGAGTGGAAACAAGGAGTTATTGTTAAGATGGTAAAAAATGGTAACCTGAAGCAATGCAATAACTGGCGCAGTATTACGTTGTTATCTGAGTTCTCGAAAATAATGGCAAATATTATACGCAAAAGGATCAAAAGCAGGATTAACAAGTAAAGAAACAGTCAGTCGGTGCAACCGACTTAGAAATACCCTACACCTATTTGGTTCAAATTTAAGGACATATCCATAGTCATTTTAACACCATAGAAGCTGTTATTAATTTGATCGTAAGACATAGCTAACCAAATTAACTGTATAATACTAAAAACATTTTCTAATTACCCTATCTATTAAAAAATACTACAAATTCTTACTAATTTATCTATTTAAAAAAATATTAAAAAACAAACAAACTTGAAATAAATGAAAATATATTTATTCCAATTCAATTACAAAATGAAAAAATTCTAATTATTAAATTTTGTGATAAAAAGATAATCAAAGCATAATATATTTAATAATCCAAATTTTTAAAAATTGCAATTATTTTAAATGGTTAGTTTATATACCTAACAGAAAAGCTTATAAACGCAAAATATGCAATAAATGTATTTCTAAAATACAATTAAAAATTTACACCTTTTCATATAATTCATTTAAATATAAAAATAAATTTTACATAAATGCAGCAAGTACCTTTGAACATAGCTGAACCACTACAATTAAGTCTAGATTTCGGAGACACATAGGACATAGGAAATATATTCTTTGGCTTCGAAATTAAACTCGACCACAACCAATTCCCATGGTATTTTCCTTACTAGTAACCTAGAGTTTAAATTTCATCAAAATACCGGCCCAAATTTCAAAGACACTTACGAAATAGGAAGGGACACCCTGATACCAAATTAGGAGGTTCTATCTTCATTGGTTTCGGAATTATGCTCGTTTGGCCTAAATTCGATCAAAAAGTTCTAAGTTCCGAACCCAATGTCCAATCCTCACCGTACGTAATCACCGCCGTAGTTTCGCTGCCAATAACCTACAGCACAAATTTCATGAAGATAGCCTCATTAGTTGTTGAGTTATCGTGATTTTTTATATATGTTCCTTAGCCCTGACATCGATTAAAAGGTCCGGAATCCGAACCGTTGGGCTGATTTCGCCCTTATATAGTCCGCGCTGTACTTATAGTACTAGTTAACCCTTGTACACAATTTGAACGGTCTATCCTAATTTTAAGTAACTATTTTTAGTAATTTCGATTATAAGCCTTTAAAACTTGGGAGGTCTGAGAGGGGTACAGAACCACCACTCCAATTGATCCCAAATTAGGGGAACACGCAAGAGATAGTAAAGAACACCCTTGTGGCAAATTGGAAGCTTCTACATTTTTTCAAGTTGTTATCTTTATTAATTTTAAAGATATGCTTTAAGGTCTTCGGAAATGTGTGGCTGGTCCCCGACCCACTACTCCAATGGGACCCAAATTCACAAGACACTTAGGAAATAGGAAGGGACACCCTGATACTAAATTTGAAGGTTCTATCTTCATTGGTTTCGGAATTATGCTCGTTTGGCCTAAATTCGATCAAAAAGTTCTAGGTTCCGAACCCATGGTTCAATCCCGACCTTACGCAATTCCCGAAGTAGTTTCATTACTAGTAACCTACAGCACAAATTTGATGAAGATAGCTTCATTAGTTGTTGAGTTATCGTGATTTTTTATATTTGTTCGTTAGCCCTGAAACCGATTAAAAGGTCCAGATTCCGAACACATGGGCCGATTTCGCCCATATGCAATCCCCGTACTTTCAGTCCTAGTAACCTACAGTTAAAATTTCATCAAGATAGCTCCATTATTTTTTGAGTTATCGTGCCTACGGACGGACGGACGGACATGGCTATATCGACTAAGGCGGTCACGCTGATCACAAATATATATACTTTTCCATATCTAGCTCGCTTCCTTTAGGTGGTTACAAACACCATGCCAAAGTTAATATACCCCTTTACCTATTCTATAGGTGTAGGGTATAAAAATATACTGAAAAGACATCCAGCTGGTTTTCGCAGTGGTCACTCTTGTGTTGACCATATCAACACGCTACGAATAATGCTCGAGCAAGCAACAGAGTTTTATTAATATATTTTTATATTTTTGTAATTGTAATTTTTTATTTGTTTTTTTTTAAATTAAATTCAAATTATACTTTGTAGCACGATAATAGATTTATATAGCTATTCACATAATATTTATTTATTTATACACTTATTTACTTATATGTACATATATATTTATGCAAGAAATTTATAACTTATTTTTATAAACAAAATTATTTCTGATAACAAATATTATTTTTATTTTTTTTATTTTTTTTTTATTTTTTATTTAATTATTATTATTTAATTTTTATAGGCTATGCTTATTTATTGCATTAGATTTAAAAAGTTTTTTTTCATTTTCACCTTTTGTATCGTTTTTATGACATTTTTTAATATCAACTGGTAGCTTATTGTATATTGTTATTGCTGCATTG
This sequence comes from Dolichopus griseipennis, assembly GCA_963082915.1. NCBI lineage: Eukaryota > Metazoa > Arthropoda > Insecta > Diptera > Dolichopodidae > Dolichopus > Dolichopus griseipennis. The sequence goes on from OY720443.1 coordinate 114,249,582, forward strand.
TATATACCCATAAGACGAAAATGTTTGTCAATTGAATACATGTTATAATGAATGTGACTTGCCGTTCTGGTGTAGTAAACGTGGAGTTCATTATTGTGGATAATGCGTGAGTTAGATGTAATTAAATTATTTGTAACATTGTGTATATGTAGTGCTTGAGTTTTTATATATAAATCAATTGGCAATATTTCTAAAGTCTTATGTATTTCTGTTGTCCAAGCACGTTGATCAAAACCAAACAGATTTTTTATTGCCCTGTTTTGTATCGTTTGTAGCATTTTAGTATTTTTTAAATCAGTTTTTCCCCAGACCATGATACCATATGTGATAGTTGAATGAAATAAACTGTAGAATATTGATTTCTTTGTTTCAGTTGGTATTCGATTCTTTGTGTGTCTAAATAGACCCGCTATACGACGACATTTCTTGTCGATTTCATTTGACTGGTAGTTCCATTTTAATTCATTGTCTATGTAAATACCTAAGTATTTATAGACATGGACTTCGTCAATAAAACAATTTTTAAAATTCACTTGTAATATTAAGTTAAGAGGTTTCTTGAATATCATGAATTTGGTTTTTTTTACGTTGGGAGTAAGCTTATGCTGAGACATCCAGTTCTTAACTATTTTGTTATCAAAGTTCATCATTTTTTCCAACTCATTATATGTTTTCGCCTTGAAAACTATAGCTAGATCATCAGCGTACAAAAAAGCCTTACCTTTTAAATTAAGCTTTGAGAAGCTACTGATGAAGCAGCTAAGTAATATTGGACCAAGCGAACTGCCTTGTATTACACCATATTCAATTTCTTTTAGATCACTTTTTAGCTCCCCACATTCAGCATATTGCTTTCGCTCAGATAGATAGTCTTTGTCTTTGAGATAATTAACTCCTTTGTTCCTAAAATTCGCAAAAAGGACAAGACAACCGAACCTTGGCTGAACAGTGAACTTAGGACATTGCGTAACCAACGCAATAAACTATACAAAATAATTAAAAATTCAAAAGAACCTAATAATGACTTATTAAACAAGTACAAGGATCTTGCTTTTGAATTTAAACAAAAATCTAATTTGGCTTATGATAGATATCTCACTAACGTAGGCGACAAATTAATTACAGATCCTAAAAAGTTTTTTGACTTCGTTAACACAAAACGTAAAACTTATGGTTATCCAAGCTTAATGTCAAAAGACAATACGTTTTCTAATTGTCCTAAAACGATCTGCAATTTCTTTGCTAAGTCTTTTCAAAAAGTTTATCGTCCACACGAGTCTCCAATTAATTTCGATTTCTCTAACTTAATTAATAATTCAAATCCTATTATTACGGACTTATATCTTACCGAAATTGAAATATTTGAAGCAATCACTAAACTTGATACTAAAAAAGGTATAGGACCTGACCTAATCCCACCGACTTTTTTATACAACTGTGTTGGTTATCTAACTTATCCACTTCATTATATTTTTAATAAATCTCTTTCTTCAGGTATTTTCCCTCTTGTTTGGAAATCTTCTTATCTTACCCTATTCATAAAAAGGGAGATAAATCATTCGTCGAAAATTACCGTGGCATTGCTATTTTATCAACTATTCCAAAGTTGTTCGAAAAAATGGTTGTTAACAAAATTACGCCCATCATTAATACAAAACTAAACGAACAACAACATGGATTCAGAAAAGGTCGTTCCACAACAACAAACCTTTTGGTTTATACTTCTGAAATCCTTAATGAAATGGAAAATGGGCACCAAGTTGATGCTATTTACACGGACTTCAGCAAAGCATTCGGTTGTGTTGATCACAAAATTCTACTAAACAAACTTGCAACTTTAGGTATTTCGGGCTCTTTTCTTTACTGGATATTCTCCTATATTTCAAATAGATCGCAAAATATCAAATTTCATGGATTTTTGTCGGACCCAATTAATGTTATATCAGGAGTACCACAAGGTAGCCACTTAGGACCACTCTTGTTTAATATATTCATTTCCGATCTTTCTAGTAAACTTTTCGGTGTGTCACATGTTGCATTTGCTGACGATCTCAAGATTTATCATGTAATTAAAAATAGTTCTGATGTTGCATTACTTCAGACAAATCTTAATTCTCTACAAGAATGGTGCTTCTCTAATAAACTAGAACTAAACATTGAAAAATGCAAGGTTATAAGTTTTATACGTAAGAGATCTACCATTTTATTCGGTTATAATATAAATAATGTAACCCTTGAAAGGGTTAAAAGCATTACCGATTTAGGGATTCTGTTGGATGATAAACTGAACTTCCATCTCCATTATGAGTATATGATTTCCAGGGCAAACAAAATGCTCGGCTTTATAAAAAGAAGAGCTAAAGAATTTAGCAGCATTGCTGTAACTAAAGCTCTTTATTGTTCTTTAGTACGTTCTATTCTTGAATATGGTAATATTGTGTGGGATCCTGCATTTCAAATACATTCTGATAGAATAGAATCCGTGCAAAAGCAATTTCTTCTTTTCGCTTTAAGAAATTAATATAATCCTAGAGATTATTCAATTCTGCCTAGCTATCTCGTAAGACTTAATTCATTGAATATGTTAACGTTATCCTCACGCAGGCAAATTCTTTCTTCCTGCTTTACTTTTGACGTCTTAAGAAAAAACATTGACGTTCGGTATTTATTGGATAACTTTAAAATAAACAATGGTGCGAGAAATACGAGAAGCACTAAATACTTAGTTGAAAATACTCATAGAACTGAATATGGAAAAAATGAACCAATAAATAGATGTTGCATTACATTCAATAAACACAGTCATCTTTATTCTACACAAATTTCTCGATACACTTTTAAACATAAATTAAAATTAAAATTCATTCATGACCTAAGACAATAATTTTAACCTTCATTATATCATATTACACTTCAAGTTCATATTATTTTTTTAATTTAGTTATTTTATACAGTTAGTTAATACAGTTAGTATTCATAAATTTAATTTCAACTGTGTTTTTGCTTTGTATGCATTTTCTACAAATAAACAAATAATTATACTTTTGATTCTTAATGTATTTAAAATTTTTTTGGCTATGTAATCAAATTTCATGTTAATTATAAGTTTTAGTTTTAAGAATTTTTTTGTAAAAACCTTGTTTTGGTTCAAATAAATAAATAAATAAATAAATAAATAAACCATTTGTATTCATTCCCCATGATACCACACCACACTCATATAAGATGTAAAGCAATATTTTTCTGTCGACTGAATCGAATGCTTTGGTAAAATCAAAAAATATAATTGATACTTTCAGTTTTTTTCCAATTCCATCTTGAATATATGTAATCAAATCAAATAGGGCAGAACTTGTATTACTTTTTTCTTTAAAACCGTATTGTTGCACATCTTTTAGGTTAGATTTATTTAAATAATTGACCAACTGTTGACTTACATGTGTTTCTATTGCTTTCTCTATTATTGATGATATTGATATTGGTCGGAAATTACATATATTATTTTTATCGCCATCTCGTTTGTATACTGGGATAACTTTACTAATTTTTAGAATCTTGGCATAATACCTTCATTCAGTGAAGTATTGATTATATCTTTTATATTATTTACTAATTCATCTTTACATATTTTTAGGATTTTTGTTTGGATTTTATCATAACCTGTTGCATTTGTATTCGCCATATTAGTTTGATTGTTTCATTTGTATTTATTTGTTTGAATTTGAATCTATTCGAAGTTTTTATATTTGGAATGTACACTGAATGAAAACTTTTACCTAAATTTTTGCCAATATTAGCATAGTATTCGTTGAATTGATTCAATTTATTGAAATTTTCTATACCGTTGTTATTTTCATTCAAAAAGAATTCATTTTGTTGCTTAGGATTATAATTTAGGATGTTTTTAATATGCTGCCAGATTTTCTTAAGATTGCCATTTGTATTTTGAAAATTTTTTTGATCGAATATTCTACGTTTTTCTCTCTTAGTTGCTGTATATTTATTAAGCCAGAATTTCTATTTATATCCTAAGTACTCATTGTCATAGTTTTTTACCAGTTTCCTATGCCAGTATTGTTTGATTTTATTAAGTCTGACACATTCTAAGTCAAACAAACCAAGCAGGCAAATGTTTTTTATGTACTGGAAGTAATTTTTTATATGTGGCTACTCTAATTTTTGTATTTAAATTTGAAATTAATTCTGTGCATTTTGTGTTGACATCCAAGCTTATTGGGTTATTTACCAGCTGTGATTTTAAATTATTAATATTTAATATGTCACATTTTACATTTGAGTTATTTAATTTCAAATTTAAATTATAATTATTTATCTCGGCAACCAGTATTTGATGATCAGAAATATCTTAGTTTAGGTGAGTAATCTTTATATTTACTTGTAGATTGTTTGTTATAATATGATCTAAACAGGTACCTGATATTGGTCTGGTTTCAGTTTGATCGCAGAAAAAAAAAACCATTACTTTCAACAATAGACTTGTACATTTGGACATCTGGATCTGAATTGTTCATTATATTATAATTAAAATCACCTATTATGTAAGTATGTTTTTTGCTTATATTATTTAGATTCACTTCTAGTAGATCATTAAAACTGCTTACTAAATGTTTATCTTTTTCAGGTGGTCTGTAGATTGCAGTTAAATTAAAATTTGTATTAGAATAATCGATCATAATTGTTATTAAGCTGTTGTATTCATCACAATATATGTTATGTAATTTAAAGTGAAGTGTTTTATGAATAAATACACAAGAACCGCCACCCTTGCGTTTTTTTCTGCATGAGAAAATATTATAATTATTAAGATTAATTAAGATAGTTTCATATTCATCTAGCCATGTTTCGGAAATAACAATTACATGTATTAGTGCGTTCAACGAATCCAGTATATGAGCTATTTCGACTATTTTATTTTTTAAACTTCTCGCATTAAGGTATACCGTTTTTAGTGAATTTGAGTCAATAAATTTGATTTGTGTTGCATGGTTACAACTATTATTTACATGGGTTTTTAGTGGCAATGTAAAATTCTCATTGTAAATCATTTAGATTGTTTTCAGATAACACTCTAATGACCCTACTTTTCTCAGTTTTCCTAATTAAAATTTTGCCATTTTTTAGCCATGCAAATTTTAAGATATTAGTTCTTTTCATATCTCTTGCTTTTTTATAAAGTAAACCAAAATACGACGAATTTTGATTTGCATTCAAAACAATTTACGACATTTTTAGCTGACATTTCTTTGACATCCAAAATAAAAGTATTGATTTGATATCAGAAATTGTGATGGTGCTGTCACTGTTTTCTATATATTGCTCATGTGAGCATGGAGTTACAATTTTTTTCAAAAATGACAAATGACACTGTTTATTATTTTTATAAGTTTATTCATTGTTTATTAAGTTATATAAAAAAAAAAGTTTAAGTTTATTCCTAAAATTCGATTATTATTTTATATTATTAGATAAAATTTAATTGTGTATTATATTTGATTTTATATAATAAAATAGAAAAATATGAAACATTGACTCAAATTATTTGTTTCAATTTAAATTTTATATTTCCACTGTTTATTTAATGAAATAATTGTTTTATTGCAATGCTGTTTATAATAATGTATTGTGATAAAGGTTTATAAACTTTTTAATTAATTTAATTAGGTGTTTAATATATATATATTTTTTTTAATTATTTATGAAAAATGCAGGTGTGTTAATTGATTTGCAATAAATACTTGTTTTACTTATTTTATTTGTTTGATAAATTTTTAAATTTCGGTTAATTTTTGTATAGACAACTATGTAAATAAGCCTGCATTTAAAGATGGCAACCAACAATTTTCACTTCATTAACATTTTCATTTGTTCGATCTTAATAATTCACTTTTAATATATTTATAAATAAAGTATGTAATATTCACTTAGTTCATTATTTGTAAGAATAATTGTTATTCATAAAATAAGATTTGAATCCAAGTTTTTATGTTATAAATTAAATCAATTTTATAACAATTTCAGAAACAGTCCAAGTATTATTATTAAGTTTCCTTTAACCTGATCAGATTTATTAATTAATATTTATTTACATAATGAATTCACTTTCAATAAATTAAGTTTTTGCTTTTGATATTATTCATTTATTTTTATCTTTTTTAATTTTTAATTATTATTGAAGAGCCGACATGTTGTATATGTTGTATTAGAAAAGTAAAACTCATATAAAAAAAAAACAAAAACAAGTAAAGAAACAGTCAGTCGGTGCAACCGACTTAGAAATACCCTACACCTATTTGGTTCAAATTTAATGACATATCCATAAGTCACTTTAACGCCATAAAAGCTGTTATCAATTTGATTGTAAGACATAGCTAACCAAATTAACTTTATAATACTAAAAACATTTTCTAATTACACTATCTCTTAAAAAATATTACTAATTCTTACTAATTTATTTATGTAAAAATATTAAAAAAAAAAAAACTTGTTATAAATGAAAATATATTTATTCCAATTCAATTACAAAATGAAAAAATTCTAGTTATTAAATATTGTGATAAAAAGCTAATCAAAGCATAATATATCTAATAACCCAAATTTTTCAAAATTGCAATTATTTTAAATGGCTAGTTAATATACCTAATAGAAAAGCTTATACGCAAAATATGCAATAAATGTATTTCTAAAATACAATAACAAATTTACACCTTTTCATATAATTCATTTAAATATAAAAATAAATTTTACATAAATGCAGCAAGTACCTTTGAACATAGCTGAACCACTACAATTAAGTCTAAATTTCGGGGACACATAGGAAATAGGAAATATATTCTTTGGCTTCGAAATTATACTCGTTCGGCCTCAAATCGATCAAAAGCTTCTAGAATCCGAACTCATTGACCAAACTCGACCAGAACCAATTCCAATGGTACTTTCATTACTCGTAACCTAGAGTTTAAATTTCATCAAAATAGCGGCATTATTTTTTGAGTTATGGTCTTTTTAAGATATTGTTTGTTAGTCCTTGAACTTTTCGAGGGACACGCAGGAAATTAGAGGGACACGCAGGAAATAGTAAAGAACACCCATGTGCCAAATTTGATGCTTCTACATTTGTTTCAAGTTACTATCTTTATTAATTTCGAAAATATGTTTAAGGTCCTTGGAACTGAGTGGCTGGTCCACACCTGCTACTCCAATTGGGCTCAAATTTCAAGGACACTAAGGAAATCGAAAGCGACACCCTGAAACCAAATTTGGAGGTTCTATCTTCATTCTCACAAAACAAAAGTTCACAAAAAGTTCTAAGTTCCGAACCCATTGTGCAATCCTCACCGTACGCAATCGCCGTCGTAGTTTCATTACCAATAACCTACAGCACAAATTTCATGAAGATAGCAGTTTTCGTTTCGATTTTACCATTAATAAAAAAAAACAAACGATATTTTGTAAAACGGTTTTTTATTATCAATTTTAACTTATTTAATTACATTTACTTTTCTTTAACTTAATTTTAAATTTAATTACGCGGAGCTTCAGTAACTTTGAAATCCAGAACAGAACTTAACTTTAATTAGTTTATTCCATGGTATTTATATTATAATATTTGCTTATTAAGATTTAGGTGTTATATTGCAATTATTCATAATTGCAATTGAAAAACATTAAAATGTCTAGGAATTTTATCTATGAACGAGGAAGAGTGTAGTAGAGTAGACTGTGTCAACTCTGGGATACCCGTATGACCGTAACATATACATTATATCATCCGGTTAATTACTTTTTGCAAAATTTCAAACATTCAGCTTTATTAGATGTAGAGTAATGCTCATATAAAAGAAGGAGTTGTATGGCAGCTACTCGAACCCTTTGCAGTAGACCAACCAAATTTAGCAGTAACCTTGGCCATTACACTAAACTATTTTTGGCAAAATTTCAGACACCCAGCTTCATTTGGTGTAGAGTAATCCTCATATAAAAGAAGGAGTTGTATGGCAGCTTCTCGAACCCTCAGCAGTAGACCAACTAAATTTTGCAGTAACTTTGGCCATTACACTAAACTATTTTTTGCAAAATTTCAGACACCCAGCTTCATCAGGTGTAGTGTAAAGCTCATATAAAAGAAGGAGTTGTATGGCAGGTACTCGAACCCTCTGCAGTAGACCAACCAAATTTTGCAGTTACTTTGGCCATTATACTAAACTACTTTTGGCAAAATTTCAGACACGCAGCTTCCATAGGTATAGAGTAATGCTCATATAAAATTAGAAGTTGTATGGCAGGTACTCGAACCCGTGGACCAAAATGGCTGAATTTAAAACTCGATTCCGTTTTTTGCATAAAAACTAATTTGTGAAAATTTCATAATCCTAGCTCCTTTACTTTTTGAGTTATCGTGATGACGGACGGATGGACATACATAGCTAAATCGATTTATTTTTCGATTCTGATCCGATCCATACACTTGAGCCTATATCTACCCCCCCTCCTTCTCTGCGTCACAAACGTAATGGCAAATTTATTATACCCTTGGACTATATAGTCATACGGGTATAAAAATAAAAGGAATTTTTATGAATAATTGTATTTCATAATTATATTGAAAATGCTGAATTAACGGGAACGTTTAGATTTACTGAAAGTAAATCTATGGGAAAAGAATTTATTAAAATAAAAAAATGATTTAAAAGTAAATAGATTTAATAAAGGAATAATGTTGCAAATGCTGAATTTGCAGGAACGTGTTGGAACATGTAGATTTACTAAAAGTAAATCTATGGGAAAAGAATTTATTAAAATAACAAAAAATTTATCTGAATATTTAAGGTAAATAGATTTATTAAATGAATAATGTTACAAATGCTGAATTTGCAAGAAGGTTTTTAGATTTATTCAAAATAAATCTATGAGCAATAATTATATTTAGAATAATGAAGTTTTATGGTTAGTGGTGCCATTATCATTTATAACACCCAAACCGTTAGTCTGAGGCTCCGACGAAGTATTTATTATGATTTTCTTATGCTTTTTGTACAAACATTTTATTATTAAAATTACAATAATTATAAAAAGCATAAGAAATATATTGATAGATAATTACATAATTTTCATATTTTTTGTTTACAATTTCATTAATATGTTTTCTATTATTTTCTATATTTTTAACATGAATCTCTTCGAATTTTATATAATTCAAAGTTTTATTTTCAATTATTTTTGTATTATAAAAAGGTAAAATTATTTTATCATTAATTTTAGTATAAAAATTTTCATAAGTTTTATTATTTATTTTAATTTTACAATTTTCATATTTTATTAAGTTACTACCTATTATAGTAATGCTAAAGTTATTACAATTTTGTTCTATATTTGTTTTTTCAATATTTTTTGTTATAATTATACCTTTAATTATTTCATTAACTTCTTTATTTATAAATTTTTGCATGTTGCAATGTGCTTTTTCAAACTTAAATATACTATTAATACATTTATTTTCTATAATATTTAGATTTTTCTTTAAATTATTTTCAACATTTGAATTATAAACATTATTTTTATCATCTATAAGAACATTATAATTTTCTAATAATATAGTTTTATTACTTAAATTCGGTATTGGTTCAATGTGAATTTCAGAAAACGGTTTTGCACTATATTCTGGAATTAGTAATATAATAACAATTTGTTCTAAATGAAATTTTACAAAAATTTTAATATCTTGAATGCTTTCAAAGTCAGAAAGAAGATTAAGTTCTTCTTCTGTTAAAATGTTTTTTGATAGTATGCCTAATTTACTTGTCAATACTACTTGTTCTATATCGTCAATGTGAGTTTTAAGCAGGTCTATATCATAATTAATTTGATACATATTTGTATGTATTTTATTTCGTCTTCTATTGCCAAGATTTCGTTATTGGTTTGCATATTAAAAGAATTTAGGTATTGTGAAATTGTTTTTTGTTGATTTTTAATTTGTTTTGTGATATTCTTGATTTGATCAGAAATTTGATTATTAATTAATATTTGTTTATTATTCTCATTAATGAGAGATATGGAGTTTTTAGATAATGCTTCGATGTGTTCGTTAATAGCTTGTTCATCATTGTAGTCCATTGTACCGAATAGGTATTTTAGTCCAGTACCTAATCCGTTAATTAAACCTCTTTTATGTCTTTTATGTGGTTTCAAATTATTTATCTTTTTGTCTAGCAAATCAAAATTATGTTTGATTGTATTGTACATAGGATTAGTAAAATTTGGTTGTATTAGTTCAATATTTTTGTATATAAATTCTCTACTGTTTTCGTATTCTGTTATGTTAATAAGATGTATTATTTTTTTAAAGTCTTTGATAATTTTTCTTCTACCTAGATTTATTGTAATATAGCCATTATTGTTATCAATGTTTTGTACTTCTATTTTTTGTGGTAGTATTAAAGGTATGAATGTAATTAAAAGGGCGAATTTGAACATTGTGATCTGAAAAGAAGTATATAAAAATCTTAAAAATTTTTTTTTCTATTATAAATTTGTAGTTTGATTTTGATTTCGTTTTTTCTTCTTAATTTTTATTGTTTTTGCTTTGATTGATGGGTTATTATTATCTTGAAATTTCTTTTTGGGTTTGACGTGAGAGTTATAATACTTTAGATCAGTATCTTTCTTAGTTATATGATCTTCGTCTAATATTTCTATTTCCATTTTTCTAAATTTCGAGTGGTTTTTTCCACCTCGTGGATCTTTTACAAAATTTAATCCGGGAGAAATTTCAATATCAGTTCTATTTTTATTAAGAGTATTTATTGTTTTCTCTTTAACTTTTAGAATTTTATTACGAATATTTTCATAGTCAGAATCTTTAACTTTACCATTTATGAAGTCGATAGGTTTATGGTTGGTTGTGGAATGAATAGTATTATTGTACATTGCCATAATTTTCAGAATTTTTTCTTCAACGGTGTCTAAATTTACTCGCTCGTCATGTTTAAGTAGTCTAATGTGCTCATTAATAGTGTTGTGGAGACGTTCAACGTCAGCGTTTGAAGTATGATTATTGTTAGAGGTATAATGAATTTCAATATATTGATTTTGAAGAAATTCACGTAAAGGAAGGGCTTTGAACCCTAATTCATTATCAACTACTATTTTTCTTAAAATACCCACAATAGATAAATATTGTAAAACTGCTCTTTTGAATTCGGTCCAGGTTCGAGAATTAATTTTAATTGCTTGTGCAAACTTAGTAAATTTATCTATAAAGGTTAGAAACAATGTTTGATCTAAGCTATAAAAAACGTCAATATGGACAATTTGATTGGGACCTAAAGGTGTTTCTGTTATTTTGAACTTAGTTTTAATGGGGTTCCTTTCATATTTTTCGAGATTACAAATCTCGCAGTTATTTATAAATTGTGCTTCTCTATCGCATAATTTTGGATGGTAGTATAATAATTTTAATTCATTACATACTTCCGAAATACCGAAATACCATTCAATTCATTACATACTTCCGGTGATTGTTTTTTAAATGTTCTTCTTCTATTATTTTAGCAAGTTGTTCTTCATTTGTTATATCTTCTAATAATTTGTTACATTTAATTAATTTTAATTGGCCACTAGATGAAAAATGTTCAAAAAATACTTTTTCTAAAGTTTCAAAAATATCAGAATCTTCTGTATAAATTGCGTTAATAGTTTTAGGGTTAAAATGATTTTTTAAGATAGTAATGGCTGTTTGTTCATCAAAATTTTTAGTGTGCATTACTTTCCTACATTTATTAAATATTTTTAAGTTCCTAATTCTAAGGGAACCAGAGTTTGTTTTATGAATAGAAATTTGATTTTTAAATATATTTAAAGGAGATTTGCTAATTGGTATGTTAATAAGTTCATTTGTCTCATTGTTTTCAGATATTTCTTGTTAATTAAGATTAACTTCTATACGTGATAAAGCATCAGCGTTACCGTTTTGAACGCCTTTTTTATACCCTACACCTATAGAATAGGTAAAGGGGTATATTAACTTTGGTATGGTGTTTGTAACCACCTAAAGGAAGCGAGCTAGATATGGAAAAGTATATATATTTGTGATCAGCGTGACCGCCTTAGTCGATATAGCCATGTCCGTCCGTCCGTCCGTCCGTAGGCACGATAACTCAAAAAATAATGGAGCTATCTTGATGAAATTTTAACTGTAGGTTACTAGGACTGAAAGTACGGCGGGGATTGCATATGGGCGAAATCGGCCAATGGGTTCGGATTCTGGACCTTTTAATCGGTTTCAGGGCTAACGAACAAATATAAAAAATCACGATAACTCAACAACTAATGACGCTATCTTCATCAAATTTGTGCTGTAGGTTACTAGTAATGAAACTACTTCGGGAATTGCGTAAGGTCGGGATTGGACCATGGGTTCGGAACCTAGAACTTTTTGATCGAATTTAGGCCAAACGAGCATAATTCCGAAACCAATGAAGATAGAACCTCCAAATTTAGTATCAGGGTGTCCCTTCCTATTTCCTAAGTGTCTTGTGAATTTGGGTCCCATTGGAGTAGTGGGTCGGGGACCAGCCACACATTTCCGAAGACCTTAAAGCATATCTTTAAAATTAATAAAGATAACAACTTGAAAAAATGTAGAAGCTTCCAATTTGCCACAAGGGTGTTCTTTACTATCTCTTGCGTGTTCCCCTAATTTGGGATCAATTGGAGTGGTGGTTCTGTACCCCTCTCAGACCTTCCAAGTTTTAAAGGCTTATAATCGAAATTACTAAAAATAGTTACTTAAAATTAGGATAGACCGTTCAAATTGTGTACAAGGGTTAACTAGTACTATAAGTACAGCGCGGACTATATAAGGGCGAAATCAGCCCAACGGTTCGGATTCCGGACCTTTTAATCGATTTCAGGGCTAAGGAACATATATAAAAAATCACGATAACTCAACAACTAATGAGGCTATCTTCATGAAATTTGTGCTGTAGGTTATTGGCAGTGAAACTACGTTGGTGATTACGTACGGTGAGGATTGGACAATGGGTTCGGAACTTAGAACTTTTTGATCGAATTTAGGCCAAACGAGCATAATTCCGAAACCAATGAAGATAGAACCTCCAAATTTGGTATCAGGGTGTCCCTTCCTATTTCGTAAGTGTCTTTGAAATTTGGGCCCCATTGGAGTAGTGGATCGGGGACCAGCCACTCAGTTCTTAGGCCCTTAAAGCATATTTTCGAAATTAATAAAGATAATAACTTGAAACAAATGTAGAAGCTTCCAATTTGCCACAAGGGTGTTCTTTACTATTTCTTGCGTGCCCCCCTAATTTGGGATCAATTGGAGTGGTGGTTCAGAACCTCTCTTAGACCCCCCAATGTGTAAAAGCTTATCATCGAAATTAATAAAACTAGTAACTTAAAATTAAGATAGAGCGTTCCAATTGTGTACAAGGGTTAACTAGTATTGAAAGTATGACGGGACTGCATATGGGCGAAATCGTACCATAATTTCCGTTCCTGGAACCCTTGAAAAGTTCAAGGACTAACAAACATATATCTTAAAAGCACCATAACTCAAAAAATAATGCCGGTATTTTGATGAAATTTAACAGTAGGTTACTAGTAATGAAAGTACCATGGGAATTGGTTGTGGTCGAGTTTAATTTCGAAGCCAAATAATATATTTCCTATTTCCTATGTGTCTCCGAAATCTAGACTTAATTGTAGTGGTTCAGCTATGTTCAAAGGTACTTGCTGCATTTATGTAAAATTTATTTTTATATTTAAATGAATTATATGAAAAGGTGTAAATTTTTAATTGTATTTTAGAAATACATTTATTGCATATTTTGCGTTTATAAGCTTTTCTATTAGGTATATAAACTAACCATTTAAAATAATTGCAATTTTTAAAAATTTGGATTATTAAATATATTATGCTTTGATTATCTTTTTATCACAAAATTTAATAATTAGAATTTTTTCATTTTGTAATTGAATTGGAATAAATATATTTTTATTTATTTCAAGTTTGTTTGTTTTTTAATATTTTTAAATAGATAAATTAGTAAGAATTTGTAGTATTTTTTAATAGATAGGGTAATTAGAAAATGTTTTTAGTATTATACAGTTAATTTGGTTAGCTATGTCTTACGATCAAATTAATAACAGCTTCTATGGTGTTAAAATGACTTATGGATATGTCATTAAATTTGAACCAAATAGGTGTAGGGTATTTCTAAGTCGGTTGCACCGACTGACTGTTTCTTTACTTGTTATATTTAATTTCATAGTCAAATTCGGAAAGTTTTAGTCGCCAACGAACCAGTTTTGAGTTAGGTTCTTTTATGGAAAAGAGCCATTGGAGTGGCTTATTGTCTGTCTCAATTATAAATTTTCTTCCGAAAATGTAAGGGCGAAAATATTTTGTAGCCCATACTATTGCCAATAATTCTTTTTCTATTGTACTGTAGTGTACTTCATGCTCATTAAGAGTACGACTAGCGTAACATACGGGTCGTCCGTCTTGTGATAGTACGGCACCAAGAGCGAATTGGATTGCGTCTGTCGTTAAAGTAAAAGTTTTGTTAAATTCAGGATAAATAAGAATTGGTTCATTTATTAGTAGTTTTTTAAGAGTTTCAAAACTCTAAACATATTCAGGATTATCAATTTTTAATTTTACATTTTTCTTTAAGTATTTTGTCATTGGTTTAGCAACCTTAGAATAGTCCTTAATAAATTTTCTGTAGTATCCTGATAGTCCGAGAAATTGTTTTATTTGTCTTGGAGTTTTAGGAATAGGAAAGTTTTTGACACATTAAATTTTTTTAGGATTTGGTCTTATTCCGTCCAATGTTACAATGTGACCAAGAAAATCTGTTTCTTTTTTCATGAATTCCGATTTGTCCAGTTGAATCATTAACTTAGCTTCTTCAAGCCTTTTAAAAATTTTATTTAGTGAATCTAAGTGTGCTGAGAAGATGATGATGTCATCTAAATATACAAAACAAATTTTATTTATGTATTCTTTTAGAACATAATTCATTAACCTTTGGAATGTAGCTGGTGCTGTTTTAAGTCCAAAAGGCATTCGAATGAGTTTATAATGTCCGTTTTCGACAACGGACGCGGTTTTGTAAATGTCGCGTTCGTCAATTTCTATTTGGTGGAATCCTTTAGCAAGGTCCAACGTAGTAAAATATTGGCATCTTCCCAATTTACTTAGAATATCATCAATATTTGGTATAGGGTGCCTATCGTCTAAAGTAATTTTGTTTAGTTTCCTATAGTCAATGACGAGTCTCCATTTTTGTGTCCCACTGGCGTCCTCCTTCTTTGGGACAATCCAGACAGGAGCAGAATATGGGGAACTGCTAGACCTAATAATGGCCTTATCCAACATTTCGTTAATTTGCTTTTGTACTTCCTCTTTGTGAATTTGAGGGTACCTATAAGACTTAGTGAATATTGGAACGTCATTAATAGTACGAATACGATGTTTGATAGCGTTTGTAAAAGATAAATTTAAATTTTCATTATAAAATAGATGCGAGTATTGTTTAATAATTTTTGATAAATGCATCTTTTCAAAATTAGATAAATGTTCATTACGAATTTCGTTTGAGACATTATAGTTATTATTAGTTTCAGAAATTATATTAAAGTTATGATGGCTTACGATTTCAGTTTGTAACGGTGAAATAGTTATGAATTTATTAGTGTTACTTTGTACGTTTAATTTTACAATGGATGTATAGTTCTGTACTTCATATATTCCTTCTTGAATTGTGATTTCGCCATCTGTGGATTTCCTTTCCTGCAGATAAGCGAGACCATCTTTTTGAAGTACTGGAACAGTTAATTCATATTCACCTCTCTGAGTGATATTATATTTTGTTTCTTTATTTTTATTTTCAAAATGTATTTGGATTTCATTATAGATTGTAGTTAAAAGTTGTTGACCTGAGTCAATTTTTGTTTTTAATGGCATTAATATATTATTGCCTATTAGTCCGTCATAATTTTCATGAAAAGGAAAGACATACATTTCAACCTTCTTTATTGAGTCTCCCAATTCTTTGAAAAGCGGTATAACTGCTTTATGAGTTATTTTTACATCTTGATTTATGGTTTTAATATTTATGGGTTTTTGAAGTTCTGTTAAATGCATTGGATGACAAAGGTTTGGATTTATAATAGAGTGTGTTGCTCCGGTGTCTATTATGAATTTAAGTGGTCTAATATTCCCACTAACTAAGATATATGGTAATTGGAATTCGAGGCTGTTAATAGAAAATTTGTTGGTGATTCTGTTTTATCAGAATTTTTCTTAGTTTCTCCAATGTTTATTTCCATTGGTTCAGATTATTATATTATAATTATTTGTAAAATTACTATTATTTACAAATGGATTGTTTATATGTGGGCAGTTGTTACTAGTATTAGGATTGTGATAGTTTGGATTTCGATTTTGAAAAGAAGTCCTATTAATGTTGCTATTTTGATGGTTTCTATTAAAATTGCTTTTATTATTTTGGTAATTTTTATTAAAATTATTATTTTGGTTGTACCTATTAAAATTAGTTTGGTTATTCCTATTAAAATTGTTAGTACTGTGATTTTGCCTATTAAAATTGTTTTGGTTGTTTTTATTAAAATTATTATTAAATTGGTTATTCCTATTGGCATTGTTACTATTAAATTTAGTAGTATTAAAGTTTCTATGATTAGGAGTAGCGTTATTATTGGCTTGATTAAAATTAATTTTGGTAACTGAGTCACCAGAAAAGTTTTTATTATTTGAGTTAATATTAAATATATTATGCTTTTATT
This sequence comes from Dolichopus griseipennis, assembly GCA_963082915.1. Classification (NCBI taxonomy): domain Eukaryota; kingdom Metazoa; phylum Arthropoda; class Insecta; order Diptera; family Dolichopodidae; genus Dolichopus; species Dolichopus griseipennis. The sequence goes on from OY720443.1 coordinate 114,266,436, forward strand.
AGCTTTATTTTTTTTTTTTTTTTAAGCGCTAACTGTTCAACTGTTAGGCTAATAAGCCTGTCTATACTTTAGGTACATGTTGGAACAGGGGGTCATATTATATTCGTGTTATTAGAATTGGTCTTATTAAATTCCACATACAATTTAAACATGAGATAGTACTAGGCCTTATAACATGTAGAAACGTCTTAGATTTTCAATATTTACAATTCTATTTTTTGTTTATATTGTAATATTTTATATTTTACTAATATGGTATTCTATATCTGCGAGTTATATGATTTAATTAAATTATTTGTTTATATTTTGCATTTGTTTATATTTTTATATTAAAGTATTTTTTATTAAAGATTTATAATATTATTAATTATTGATTATGCCATTAATTTGAACCCAATGGCGAATGGTAGCTGAGTCGAGTCGAAAACCAGAAAAGTTTTTTCACTTTCACTAGAATTCGAACCCGGGCCCTTCCGCATGAAAGGTCGGCACTCTACCACTGTGCCAGCTGTTTTATATCTCAAAATTTAATAATTAAATTTTACCATGGTTTTGGGTCTTGGAACCTTTGAAAAGTTCAAGGGCTAACAAACATATTTCTTAAAAACACCATTACTCAAAAATTATAGCCGCTATTTTGATGAAATTTAAACTCTAGGTTACTAGTAATAAAAGTACCATGGGAATTGGTTGTGATCGAGTTTAATTTCGAAGCCAAAGAATATATTTCCTATTTCCTATTTAGACTTAATTTAGACTAATTTAGACTTAATTGTAGTGGTTCAGCTATGTTCAAAGGTACTTGCAGCATTTATGTAAAATTTGCTTTTATATTTAAATGAATTATATTTAGAACTTATGAAAAAATGAATTATGAATTATATTTAGAATATAATGAATTATATTTAGAACTTTTCATATAATTCATTTAAGTATAAAAATAAATTTTACATAAATGCAGCAAATACCTTTGAACATAGCTTATGTATCGTACACAATTCTTAATTATATAGAATCTATGTTAATAATTTAATAAAATATATGATATAATTAAAATTAAAAAAAGGGAATGTAATCGTTTATTAAAAAAATATTTTGTTTTCAATTTATAAAATATTATACATAATATGTTTTATGGTAAAATTCTTAGCCTTTTAAAAATATAAAAGTGTTAAATAAAAACGGAAATAGGAAAGAACCCTCGTGTATCAAATTTAAAGTTTCTTTCTTTATGTCTTTCGAAGATACGCTTTTTAATTTTGGGATTTCTTAGGAGCCTACATTTGAGTCGTAATTTCGGGGACACATAGGAAATATGAAATATATTCTTTGGCTTCGAAATTATACTCGTTCGGCCTCAAATCGATCAAAAGCTTCTAGAATCCGAACTCATTGTCCAAACTCGAACAGAACAAATTCTAATGATACTTTAATTACTAGTAACCTAGAGTTTAAATTTCATCAAATTATGCTCGTTTGGCCTAAATTCTATCAAAAAGTTATAGGTTCCGAACCCGTTGTCCAATTGTCACCGTACGCAATTGCCGCCGTAGTTTTATTACCAATAACCTGCAGCACAAACTTCATGAAGATAGCTTCATTAGTTCTTAAGTTAACGTGATTTTTTATATATGTTCGTTAGCCCTGAAACCGATTCTCTGCTTCTTTTGTTAGATCCAGGTATTGCTGGACTAGTAGCAGAACGCTTTAAGTTGCCAACTGTTGGGGTGTTGGACTGCTTCTGCTTACTCAATACCTGTTGTGCAGTCGCTGCCTGTGATTGTTCGCTTTCTGCTGCTTTACATATTCCCCTATAGTTACCTATTACGTCCAGGATTGCAGCAAAGCTGTGTGTTGGGTGTTATTCTAGGAATTGTGCAATTGCCCTGTTCATCAAGTTTTTTTTGTGCATCTTCATGTCATGTGTTTTTTCTGCTACTTTGGCGTTGCTGCTTTTTGAAGACTCGCTGGTATGTGTGCAAGCCGTGTCCCGGGCACCTCCATGGTGCCTGTCGAAAAGAACGTCGCCGATTCTCCTGTTGATGTAGCTTCTCCTGTCGGTGTTGCTTATTCTATTGGTGCTGCTTGTCTTACCGGTGGTTTTCCTCTAACTGGTGCTGCCAAAGTTGGGAATGGTAATTTATTGCGGCCTGTTGGTGGTGTTCTCTTCACGGTGTTGCTTTTTTTGAAAGTATTTTTAGCCTCATTGTTTATGTTTGCCACTAACGATTTCACTAACCTGCATGTAAGATCAGCCGCGACCTCTGTCGACACTTTGGTAGATATCCCGAATGATTTTATCTCTTCATTAGCTTACATCTTATTACCTAACTTTATTAGCTATTCATTATATTTTTATATTGCATTTTCTGCTGCCAGGTTTAATACCTCCCTCAGCTGTGTCCGCTCTAGATCCCATCCCTGCAGATGAAGAAATTGTGCTCAGTGTCATCGTGCATTTGGCAATATATGCACTCAGCTACACCTAATTTCCCCATTTTGTGCAGATAGGCCCGAAAGTATTCATGCCCGCTCAGCAGCTGAGTGAAGTAGGAATCTACCTCCCCATGGCGCCGCTCCACCCATGGAGTAACCTCCTTAATAAGCCGCCTTTTCCATAACCCTCATTCCTCCAGTTCCCAGTTCTCCTTTCAATATCACTGTCTCTGGCTTTCCCTCTGCCCTTCTCCGGTATGTCGCTTGACGCTCCCTTGAAAATAATGCGATTGGGATGACGCCACCAATAACCAGGCCAGCTGGCTCCGAGGCAGCCATGTAAGCGGATGGGATTAGCGCAGCCAGCCTTTGGACCCGACCCATCCTTATCCGACCAAGTCTTATTATGTCGTTCCATTTGGCCGAGTTACAATTTTGTAACCCAAACCCCATGGATCCGAGTTAATATCATCTTTCAGTACTTCCCAACATCTCGCCTTACTGTGATTGATGACACGCCGCAACTGTAGTTTGTTCTCCTTGTGAACCGAGGACCTTAGTCTAACCTCTTCCTCAGGCGGAGGCAATCTCTCCGTAGGTTAGCTATTTCGACTGTCCACCAGTACATTGGCTGTTTTCCAAGGGGAATTCGCCTCCGCAACATTGAGCGGTCGCAGACTAGGGTGATTGTACGCAGAGTGGCGTCAACCATCGGTCCTGGTGAGGGTTTGCAGGCCGCCCTCGACCTGCATTTGGACAACCCCCTGGATGACCGCTGCACATACCGCCTCGTAAATTCTCTCCATGTTCTAGCTCCGTGGTCTGCTAGACTACACTGCCCCTGTAGTCCTCTATCACATGCCAGCCGTCAATCGATGTCGCCAAGCGCTTTTTAGAGCGTCCAAAGCATCTTGGAGCACCACCAGTCCATTTAGAATAGGACTATAGAATAGGTAAAAGGGTATATTAACTTTGGTATGGTGTTTGTAACCACCTAAAGGAAGCGAGCTAGATATGGAAAAGTATATATATTTGTGATCAGCGTGACCTCCTAAGTCGATATAGCCATGTCCGTCCGTCCGTCCGTAGGCACGATAACTCAAAAAATAATGGAGCTATCTTGATGAAATTTTAACTGGAGGTTACTAGGACTGAAAGTACGGCGGGGATTGCATATGGGCGAAATCGGCCCATTGGTTCGGATTCTGGGCCTTTTAATCGATCGAAGGGCTAACGATCATATATAAAAAATCACAATAACTCAACAACTAATGACGCTTTCTCCATCAAATCTGTGCTGTAGGTTACTAGTAATGAAACTACTTCGGGGATTGCGTATGTTCGGGATTGGACCATGGGTTAGGAACCTAGAACGTTTTGATCGAATTTAGGCCAAACGAGCATAATTCCGAAACCAAAGAAGATAGAACCTCCAAATTTTGTATCAGGGTGTTTCTTCCTATTTCCTTAATGTCTTTGAAATTTGGGCCTCATTGGTAGTGGGTCGAGGACCAGCCATACATTTCCGAAGACCTTAAAGCATATCTTTAACATTAATAAAGATAACAACTTAAAAAAATGTAGAAGCTTCAAATTTGGCACAAGGGTGTTCTTTACTATCCCTTGCGTGTGCCCCTAATTTGGGATCAATTGGTGTGGTGGCTCAGTACCCCTCTCAGACCTCCCAAGTTTTAAAGGCTTATAATCGAAATTACTAAAAATAGTTACTTAAAATTAGGATAGACCGTTCAAATTGTGTACAAGGGTTAACTAGTACTATAAGTACGGCGCGGACTATATAAGGGCGAAATCAGCCCAACGGTTCGGATTCCGGACCTTTTAATCGATGTCAGGGCTAAGGAACATAATATAAAAAATCACGATAACTCAACAACTAATGAGACTATCTTCATGAAATTTGTGCTGTAGGTTATTGGCAGCGAAACTACGGCGGTGATTACGTACGGTGAGGATTGGACAATGGGTTCGGAACTTAGAACTTTTTGATCGAATTTAGGCCAAACGAGCATAATTCCGAAACCAATGAAGATAGAACCTCCAAATTTGGTATCAGGATGTCCCTTCCTATTTCATAAGTGTCTTTGAAATTTGGGCCCCATTGGAGTAGTGGATCGGGGACCAGCCACTCAGTTCTTAGGACCTTAAAGCATATTTTCGAAATTAATAAAGATAGTAACTTGAAACAAATGTAGAAGCTTCAAATTTGGCCCAGGGTGTTCTTTACTATTTCTTGCGTGCCCCCCTAATTTAGGATCAATTGGAGTGGTGGTTCAGAACCTCTCTTCGACCCCCCAATGTGTAAAAGCTTATCATCGAAATTAATAAAACTAGTAACTTAAAATTAAGATAGAACGTTCCAATTGTGTACAAGGGTTAACTAGTATTGAAAGTATGACGGGACTGCATATGGGCGAAATCGTACCATAATTTCGGGTTCTGGAACCCTTGAAAAGTTCAAGGACTAACAAACATATATCTTAAAAACACCATAACTCAAAAAATAATGCCGGTATTTTGATGAAATTTAACACTAGGTTACTAGTAATGAAAGTACCATGGGAATTGGTTGTGGTCGAGTTTAATTTCGAAGCCAAAGAATATATTTCCTATGTCCTATGTGTCTCCGAAATCTAGACTTAATTGTAGTGGTTCAGCTATGCTCAAAGGTACTTCCTGCATTTATGTAAAATTTATTTTTATATTTAAATGAATTATATGAAAAGGTCTAAATTTGTAATTTTATTTTAGAAATACATTTATTGCATATTTTGCGTTTATAAGCTTTTCTATTAGGTATACAAACTAACCATTTAAAATAATTGCAATTTTTAAAAATTTGGATTATTAAATATATTATGCTTTGATTATCTTTTTATCACAAAATTTAATAATTAGAATTTTTTCATTTTGTAATTGAATTGGAATAAATATATTTTCATTTATTTCAAGTTTGTTTGTTTTTTAATATTTTTAAATAGATAAATTAGTAATTAGAAAATGTTTTTAGTATTATAAAGTTAATTTGGTTAGCTATGTCTTACGATCAAATTAATAACAGCTTTTATGGTGTTAAAATGACATATGATATGACCTTAATTTGAACCAAATAGGTGTAGGGTATTTCTAAGTCGGTTGCACCGACTGACTGTTGCTTTACTTGTTTATTTATAATTATACCCGTATGACTATAGGTCAAAGGGTATAATAAATTTGCCATTACGTTTGTGACGCAGAGAAGGATGGCCAAAGTTACTGCAAAATTTGTTTGGATTACTGCAGAGGGTTCGAGTAGCTGCCATACAACTCCTTCTTTTATATGAGTATTACACTACACCTAATAAAGCTAGTATGTTTGAAATTTTGCCAAATAGAATTAATGTTTATATTAATAATGATAAAATGTTCATATAACGGTCATACGGGTATCCCAGAGTTGACACAATCTAGTCTACTACACTCTTCCTGATTTATTCTTAATTTTAATGTAATAATTTTATAAATATGATTTTATGGAAATGAAAGACATAGATTTAATTAAAAAATAAATATTTATTTTTTCTTTTTAATTTACTTCAGCTCATTTTAATTCTATGCTGTTAAAAACAATAATGCGCCTTTCTTTTCCCAAAAAAAGACTTTTATGAATTTTCTTTCTTACATACTAAAACAATAATCACTTCAATACAATAATACAATTACAATTTAGTTTATTCTATTACAAAGCAATATTACAAATTTGTTACAATACAATATTCAAAAATAGACCAATATGACAAGTATCATGCTGGCAATGCGAACCAGCATGTATTTACAAAATATTTTAGTTCAATATGAAATATGATAAATTAGTTCTACTTTCTTTGTTTAAAAATAACCTTTATTATTCCTTATCTTTGTTTTAATTCTTTATAATATTTTAAGTATATCCATATGGAAACCATATGTTACATTATACTTTAACCTACTTTATATATTTTAGTTTATTTAGTATTTTGTTTTAAATTTTGGAGTGGCATAATACACCTTCCCCCATGGAAAAAAAAATTGTGATAATTTTTAGTTCAATGTTACTTACTAGTAATGCAATTTTTTTTTTTTTTTTTGAGACATGTTGTATTTTGCTTTACATTAAAGTGATTTATTATTTAATATATAAAAATTATTGTTGTAATTTTAACATATTTGTTTTTATTTTTCTTTGCTTAAAGTAATTATTATCTAATATATAAAAAAAGTTATTATTATGTTTTTTTTTTTTTCTTTTTACTTGAAGTATCGTTATCCAATATAATTATATATGCGATAGTAAAAAAAATTTATTATATTATATGTAAACAAACATTATTGTTATGTTTATTAAGTAAAAATTAAGATTAGTTTTAATTTGTTTAAAAAAAAAAAAAAATATTTTATTTATATATATATTTATTCAATAAACATTTTTAAAAGATTATTATGAACTAGTTTTGTTTTCCTACCTATTTTAATAGTAGTATTTTCTGAGGAATTTATTTCTACAACTTCGTCAGGCCCTAGATAACATGAGGTTAATTTTTTATTTTTTTTGTACTTTATCGAGTAGCCAAACTTTATCTCCCACAATAATATCTAGTAGTCTAGTATTCTTATCGTAGATTCTTTTGTTTATTTCTTTGAGTGGTGGTTCTGTACCCCTCTCAGACCTCCCAAGTTTAAAAGGCTTATATTCGAAATTACTAAAAATAGTTACTTAAAATTAGGATAGACCGTTGAAATTGTGTACAAGGGTTAACTAGTACTATAAGTACAGCGCGGACTATATAAGGGTCAAATCAGCCCAACGGTTCGGATTCCGGACCTTTTAATCGATGTCAGGGCTAACGAACATATATAAAAAATCACGATAACTCAACAACTAATGAGGCTATCTTCATGAAATTTGTGCTGTAGGTTATTGGTAATGAAACTACGGTGGTGATTACGTACGGTGAGGATTGGACAATGGGTTCGGAACTTAGAACTTTTTGATCGAATTTAGGCCAAACGAGCATAATTCCGAAACCAATGAAGATAGAACCTCCAAATTTGGTATCAGGGTGTCCCTTCCTATTTCATAAGTGTCTTTGAAATTTGGGCCCCATTGGAGTTGTGGGTCGGGGACCAGCCACTCAGGTCCGAGGACCTTAAAAAACATTTTCGAAATTAATAAAGATAGTAACTTGAAACAAATGTAGAAGCTTCAAATTTGGCCCAGGGTGTTCTTTACTATTTCTAGCGTGCCCCCCTAATTTGGGATCAAGCGGAGTGGTGGTTCAGAACCTCTCTTAGACCCCCCAATGTGTAAAAGCTTATCATCGAAATTAATAAAACTAGTAACTTAAAATTAAGATAGAACGTTGCAATTGTGTACAAGGGTTAACTAGTATTGAAAGTATGAAGGGACTGCATATGGGCGAAATCGTACCATAATTTCGGGTTCTGGAACCCTTGAAAAATTCAAGGACTAACAAACATATATCTTAAAAGCACCATAACTCAAAAAATAATGCCGGTATTTTGATGAAATTTAACAGTAGGTTACTAGTAATGAAAGTACCATGGGAATTGGTTGTGGTCGAGTTTAATTTCGAAGCCAAAGAATATATTTCCTATGTCCTATGTGTCTCCGAAATCTAGACTTAATTGTAGTGGTTCAGCTATGTTCAAAGGTACTTGCTGCATTTATGTAAAATTTATTTTTATATTTAAATGAATTATATGAAAAGGTCTAAATTTGTAATTGTATTTTAGAAATACATTTATTGCATATTTTGCGTTTATAAGCTTTTCTATTAGGTATATAAACTAACCATTTAAAATAATTGCAATTTTTAAAAATTTGGATTATTAAATATATTATGCTTTGATTATCTTTTTATCACAAAATTTAATAATTAGAATTTTTTCATTTTGTAATTGAATTGGAATAAATATATTTTCATTTATTTCAAGTTTGTTTGTTTTTTAATATTTTTAAATAGATAAATTAGTAAGAATTTGTAGTATTTTTTAATAGATAGTGTAATTAGAAAATGTTTTTAGTATTATACAGTTAATTTGGTTAGCTATGTCTTACGATCAAATTAATAACAGCTTCTATGGTGTTAAAATGACTTATAGATATGTCCTTAAATTTGAACCAAATAGGTGTAGGGTATTTCTAAGTCGGTTGCACCGACTGACTGTTTCTTTACTTGTTTTATTTATAATTTTTTGTGTTTGAAAAAAAAAAAACAAAAAATTTTTAATTTTTTTATTTAGTTTTAAAATTAAATATAACTTTAGAAGAAAATAAATAAGTGTTGTGAGTTTGGTAATATGGCCGCATCTCCAATGGCGGCAAGTTAAGTATATTTTTTTTTTCTTTACTTATATATATTTCTATTTTTTTTATTTTTATTTTTGTTTTATACAATTTAAAAATTTTTTACTTAACTCATTATTTCACAGCACTAATTTTAATTTAATTTGATATAAATCTATTTTATTTTGGGTTAAAAATATAATTTTTTTTAATTTTATTCTAATTTTCAAATTTTATTTTTAATTTTCAATTTTAATTTACAAATTTTACATTTTAATTTTATACCGGCACGTGATTTGGTTTTGTTTACATTAAATTTAATACTGTTTTTTTTTTTTTTATTGAAGATTACTCTTCATCTATCATCTACTAGTTGTAAACAAATCAATTAAAATATATCCATTTCATTCCCTCTCCCTCGGCTGATAATATTCTAAATTCGCTCATTAATTAATACCATCAATAGTATGTCACCGTATTGTTATACCCTACACCTATAGAATAGGTAAAGGGGTATATTAACTTTGGTATGGTGTTTGTAACCACCTAAACGAAGCGAGCTAGATATGGAAAAGTATATATATTTGTGATCAGCGTGACCGCCTTACTCGATATAGCCATGTCCGTCCGTCCGTCTGTCCGTCCGTCCGTCCGCCCGTCCGTCCGTCCGCCCGTCCGTCCGTCCGTCCGTAGGCACGATAACTCAAAAAATAATGGAGCTATCTTGATGAAATTTTAACTGTAGGTTACTAGGACTGAAAGTACGGCGGGGATTGCATATGGGCGAAATCGGCCCATTGGTTTGAATTCTGGACCTTTTAATCGATCGAAGGGCTAACGAACAAATATAAAAAATCACGATAACTCAACAACTAATGACGCTATCTTCATCAAATTTGTGCTGTAGGTTACTAGTAATAAAACTACTTCGGGGATTGCGTAAGGTCGGGATTGGACCATGGGTTCGGAACCTAGAACTTTTTGATCGAATTTAGGCCAAACAAGCATAATTCCGAATCCAATAAAGATAGAACCTCCAAATTTGGTATCAGGGTGTCCCTTCCTATTTCCTAAGTGTCTTGGGAATTTGGGTCCCATTGGAGTACTGGGTCGGGGACCAGCCACACATTTTCGAAGACCTTAAAGCATATCTTTAAAATTAATAAAGATAACAACTTGAAAAAATGCAGAAGCTTCCAATTTGCCACAAGGGTGTTCTTTACTATCTCTTACGTGGTCCCCTAATTTGGGATCAATTGAAGAGGTGGTTTAGTACCCCTCTCAGACCTCCCAAGTTTTAAAAGCTTATAATCGAAATTACTAAAAATAGTTACTTAAAATTAAGATAGACCGTTCAAATTGTGTACAAGGGTTAACTAGTACTATAAGTACAGCACGGGCTGTATAAGGGCGAAATCAGCCCATGGGTTCAGATTCTTGACCTTTTAGTCGGTGTCAGGGATAACAAACATATATCTTAAAAACACCATAACTCTAAAAATAATGCCGGTATTTTGATGAAATTTAAACTCTAGGTTACTAATAATGAAAGTACCATGGGAATTCGTTGTGGTCGATTTTAATTTCAAAGCCAAAGAAAATATTTCCTATGTCCTATGTGTCTCCGAAATCTAGACTTAATTGTAGTGGTTCAGCTATGTTCAAAGGTACTTGCTGCATTTATGTAAAATTTATTTTTATATTTAAATGAATTATATGAAAAGGTGTAAATTTTGAATTGTATTTTAGAAATACATTTATTGCATATTTTGCGTTTATAAGCTTTTCTATTAGGTATATAAACTAACCATTTAAAATAATTGCAATTTTTAAAAATTTGGATTCTTAAAAATATTATGCTTTGAGTATGTTTTTATCACAAAATTTAATAATTAGAATTTTTTCATTTTGTAATTGAATTGGAATAAATATATTTTCATTTATTTCAAGTTTGTTTGTTTTTTAATATTTTTAAATAGATAAATTAGTAAGAATTTGTAATATTTTTTAATAGATAGTGTAATTAGAAAATGTTTTTTGTATTATAAAGTTAATTTGGTTAGCTATGTCTTACGATCAAATTAATAACAGCTTTTATGGTGTTAAAATGACTTATGGATATGTCCTTAAATTTGAACCAAATGGGTGTAGGGTATTTCTAAGTCGGTTGCACCGACTGACTGTTTCTTTACTTGTTTTTATTTTAAATTGTATTATTTTAATATTTGATGGTATACGTCAATTTACTCATTTTTAATCATTTTGTTTTTTATTTTTAATCATAAAAGAAAGGGAAGTACTGAAATTTCAGTTCATTTCTTTTCAACTAACTTAAATTATTTAATTTAAATTTAATTATTTACATATACGTGCGTATTTTTACTTGCACGTAGATTTTGCTGTGTGTGAGTTTTTTGGTTGTAACTAAGTTCAATAAGGTCTAGTTAAAAACTGTTGAATGGTGTTATACACCGATTGCTCACTCATAGCAGAATAAAATAGGGGTATTGTTGATGGTATTTTGTAAATATTGGTAACAATACTTTTGTTTTTATAAACGGTGATAACTTGTTGGGGTTGTATGAATCGTACACATACAATATTTAACCTAAATAATAATATAATTAAATTTTAAATTTTATACGTTTTATTTATATTGATTTTTTTTTTTTCTCTTTTCTCAATTTTTACTAATTGCTATAAAAATTGCTAATTTTCGAGTTCATTTTTGTAATATTCGTGGCCTACAAGCTAATTTTCATGCCGTAGAATGTCATCTTAACTCCACAAAACGAGCAATTTTAGCCCTTGGTGAAACACAAGTCAGTGGACAAAACGATAATTTTATATTATTGACTTGTTTCACACTTCGTACCCAAAAGAGGAATCGCGATTTACATTAAAAATGACATTGCTTTCAACACCCTAGATAAATATAAACCTTCTAGCCCAACCTTCCATTATATTTGGGTTAAAATTATCGTTGAGAAGCATGTAATACATTTCTGTTTTTTATACAGATCACCCAATTCAAATGAACAAGAAACTGCTGTGGAAATTGACAATCTTTCAAACCAGATCAATGAAATTTTGGAATCATGTCCACAAACCGAAATTGTTCTGGCAGGGGATTTCAACGTTCACAACAAAGACTGGCTTAATTTTTCAAGTAACTCTTCTTTGAGTCAAAACTCAACTGGGAAACAAGTTGAATTATTTTCCACACTGTTCCATCTTTCTCAACTTGTCCAAAATCCCACTAGGGTACCCGACCGAGCTGATCAAGAGGGTCACCTCTTGGATCTGTTTTTAACCACTCACCCTGAAAAATATGTAGTTTCAGTTGGTTTTCCCCTGGGGGGCTCCGACCACTGCCTGGTAACCACAAGCTTCCCGGTAAGCACATTAGCCAGCCGAAGGATTCCTCCCAGAAAATTAGTATGGCAATATAGTCGTGCTAACTGGGAGGGATTAAACAATTTTTTCAAAGCATTCGACTGGTCATTGTGCTTCCGCGCTAAAAATGTCAACTTCGCTGCAAATGCGATTAGTGAAACAATTTTACTTGGAATGAGGTTGTATATTCCTCACTCCATGAAAAGTATTAAACGAGAATCCAAATCATGGTTTAATCGCACTTGCAAAGAAGCCATTCGTAAAAAAGAGGAGGCTTTTAAGCAATACCGGAACAGCGGGTTGGAGTCCGACAGGGCCAACTATATCGTGGTTCGAAACAGATGCAATAGAGTTATCAATAAGCAAAAATTCTTATTCAACCGAGGGTTGAAACGAAAATTCCTACACATGCCTAAGAATAGCAAATCGTTTTGGACGTTTGCAAAAAATCTAAAGGAGGACACTAGTGGGTCCTCCTTCCCTCCGCTTATTGGTAAAAACAACTCAATTGTGTCAGATTCAAAAAAAAAGGCGAATTTGTTTGGCAAACAATTTTCCCTTAACTCAACACTGCCACAGTCAACTCAAAGACAACCAAATATTCCAGAAGTTGGCTGCTCCTTTGGTAGAATTTACTTTAGGACGCGAGCAGTGATGAAAATCTTGAAGAATCTAGATACGAACAAATCAGCCGGTCCCGATGGAATCACAACGATGTTTCTTAAAAAAACCTACTCTACCATTTCAAAACCTCTACGCAACCTCTTCTATTTATCCTTTACTTCGGGTATTCATCCTGCCCAATGGAAGATTGCGCACGTTTTTCCAATCCCAAAAAAAGGTAACAAAAGCGATCCCTCTAACTACCGCCCTGTAGCTATAACTTCGGTCCTTTCCAAAGTAATGGAATTATAAACCAAAAGCTTTTGAAATATCTGGATCGTAAAGGTTTGCTTCATGATCGTCAATACGGGTTCAGAGCCCGTCGTTCAACTAGTGATCTTATGACTTATCTTTGTGAAAAGCTCAATATCAGTCTTCACCACTCTGGTGAATCTGATGTGGTAGCACTGGATATTTCTAAAGCTTTCGACCGTGTATGGCATGCTGCTTTGTTAGCAAAATGCAGAGCTATAGGGTTAGGTAGAGTCTTTCTCAGATGGATTGGAGATTTCCTTTCGAATCGTACGATTTGAGTTCTGGTCGATGGTTTATCATCTGACAAATTTGAACTGAACGCTGGTGTCCCTCAAGGTTCTGTTCTTTCTCCTTAATATTAATATTCATTAATGATCTTCTATCTTTAACTTCCAATCCAATTCACAGTTTCGCAGATGACAGCACCCTTGTAGTTTCCTATGAATTTCATAGCCGCTGTAACATTAATCATCAGGTTAATACAACAGCAAAAAATTTCACTGTCAGTGAGCTAAATAACGATTTAGCAAAAATTCACAAATGGGGTGAAAATAATCGTGTTCAATTCAACACGAAGAAAACCCAATGCTGTCTCATCTCGCGAAAAATAGCAACTTCCATTCCCAACTTGATTTTTCAGGGAGAAGCTTTGCAGCACTCAACAGATTTAAATATTATGGGCATCGAGTTAAACCAGAAATTGACTTGGTCAAATCACATTTTTGGTATAGCTAAAGATGCAGCTAAGTGTTTTGGTTTTTTGTATCGCTGTAAAACTTACTTCTCTCCATTAGATCTCCTCAATATCTATAAAACATATATTAGACCAAAAATGGAGTATAATGCACATATCTGGGCTGGTGCACCCCAATCAGCGCTGGGATATCTTGATAAAGTGCAAAACAGAGCTATTCGTCTTATAAATGATCCCAGTGTTACCTCAACGCTCACTCCACTTAGCCATCGGCGTACAGTCTGGTCACTTACCCTGTTTTATAGATACCTAGTGGGGACGAACACCTGTTCTAAGGAAATAAAACAATTAATGCCTCCACTCAAAGTTTTCCAACGTGAAACAAGGAGTGCAACAGATGCTCATCCCTACTGCGTCGAATTGTTAAGATGGCGAAACACGGCCTATGGAAATTCGTTTGTTATGCGCATGTCGAGATTATGGAATCACATTCCGTCCAATGTGTTTCCTAAAGTTGGTAATTCGTATGTGTACGACTTAAATAAATTTAAGAAGAATATTAACATCTTTCTCCTAAATATCCCTCCAAATTTTCCCCATCCACCATAATCCAAAATTCCCAAATATCCTTCGACAATTCCAAAATCCTTTCATATCCCATCCCTGTAACCAAACTGTACATTTGTATCACAGGTTCCTTCCTAAAGTTTGGTTCAAAAAGGGTGTGGTTTTGGTGCGTTAAAATCGCACACTACCCAATGAAATACCGCAAAATTTCAATGGGTGGCTTTCGAGCGTTCCATTCCCTCGTAAAAAAAAAAAAAAAAAATAAAAATAGTAACTTAAAATTAAGATAGAACGTTCAAATTGTGTACAAGGGTTAAATAGTGCTTAAACTTAAGCGTGGACTGCATAAGGGCGAATTCAGCCCAAGGGTTCGGACACTGGACCTTTTAATCGGTTTCAGGGCTAACGAACATATATAAATAATCACGATAACTCAACAACTAATGACGCTATCTTCATGAAATTTGTGCTGTAGGTTATTGGTAATGAAACTACGGCGGCGATTGCGTACGGTGAGGATTGGACAATGGGTTCGGAACTTAGAACTTTTTGATTGAATTTAGGCCAAACTAGCATAATTCCGAAACCAATGAAGATAGAACCTCCAAATTTGGTTTCAAGGTGTCGCTTTCGATTTCCTTAGTGTCCTTGAAATTTGAGCCCAATTGGAGTAGTGCGTGTGGACCAGCCACTCAGTTCCAAGGACCTTAAAGCATATTTTCGAAATTAATAAAGATAGTAACTTGAAACAAATGTAGAAGCTTCAAATTTGGCACATGGGTGTTCTTTACTATTTCCTGCGTGTCCCTCTAATTTTGTACCTATCTTAGACCCCTCAAAGTGTAAAAGTTTATCATCGAAATTAATAAAACTAGTAACTTAAAATTAAGATAGAACGTTCCAATTGTGTACAAGGGTTAACTAGTATTGAAAGTATGACGGGGACTGCATATGGGCGAAATCGTACCATAATTTCGTGTTCTGGAACCCTTGAAAAGTTCAAGGGCTAACAAACATATATCTTAAAAACACCATAACTCAAAAAATAATGCCGGTATTTTGATGAAATTTAAACTCTAGGTTACTAGTAATGAAAGTACCATTGAAATTGGTTCTGGTCGGGTTTGGTCAATGAGTTGGGATTCTAGAAGCTTTTGATCGATTTGAGGCCGAACGAGAATAATTTCGAAGCCAAAGAATATATTTCCTATTTCCTATGTGTCCCCGAAATTTAGACTTAATTGTAGTGTTTCAGCTATGTTCAAAGGTACTTGCTGCATTTATGTAAAATTTATTTTTATATTTGAATGAATTATATGAAAAGGTCTAAATTTTTAATTGTATTTTAGAAGTGCATTTATTGCATATTTTGCGTATAAGCTTTTCTATTAGGTATATTAACTAGCCATTTAAAATAATTGCAATTTTGAAAAATTTGGATTATTAAATATATTATGATTTGATCAGCTTTTTATCACAAAATTTAATAATTAGAATTTTTTCATTTTTCAATTGAATTGAAATAAATATATTTTCATTTATAACAAGTTTTTTTGTTTTTTAATATTTTTAAATAAATAAATTAGTAAGAATTTTTAATATTTTTTAATAGATAGTGTAATTAGAAAATGTTTTTAGTAGTATAAAGTTAATTTGGTTAGCTATGTCTTACGAACAAATTAATAACAGCTTTTATGGTGTTAAAATGACTTATGGGTATGTTCTTAAATTTGAACCAAATAGGTGTAGGGTATTTCTAAGTCGGTTGCACCGACTGACTGTTTCTTTACTTGTTGATTTCTAAGTTTGCCTTAGAGTTGCAGCTCTCATTTTGGCCAACCCACCATTGCTCTTCTAGAGATACTCCTCGACATTACACTTCAAGCTGTTTTCGTGCTCAATTTTCTTTACTTCCTCCGGTGCGGAGAAATTTGAGCGAGCCATAGTTGGTGGTGTGAGAAATAACGCCAAACGCCTTCTAAAAGGGCTCTCCTTCGGTCCCCTTCTTTGAATGCCAGCTTGAGTCCATTTTCTTCTTCTTCCATGTTCTCCATGTTTTTGTTTTTGCTAATCATTCTTTGTTCCCATGAGCTCCCATACGGGAGTAAGGCTTTTACATTCAGAGGTTGCCAGATATCTGAGGTCACCGTTTGCGTCTGAGCTAGTTTTTATACAGGGCCCCCAGCCTGGTTGATTATCAGGACGGTACGTGTGACCCCTTAATCCAGCTCCGTTGGAATTTTAGTGAACTCTTACCACAAGCATACCTAACTGCAGGTATTTCTATGCCCCTACCCGCCGGGGGTAATAATAATAATACAGTAATTTTTGTTCTTCAAATTTTATTTATTTATTGTTTTATTTTTATTTATTTTATTATATATATATATAATATAATTATATTATATGGTATGAAATTACAATTATTATTTTACAATATACGAGACTTAGACAGTAACTTAAAACTGGTTTAAAAGTCTTAGCAATTATAATAAATATATTTACATTTATATAGAGAATAGATACAATTATGTATATTACTATTATTATTATAGCTTAATTTATAATTTTACATATAATTCCAACAACTTTTTTAATGAAACCTGATAATTTTTTAATAAAGATTTCAACGTGGAGCTCTTTATATTCTACATTTCTTTACCAGAACTGGGCCCAGAACTGACCCTTGTGGCAGCCCTATAGTTATGGCACGTTCATTGCTACAAATATCATTAACTTTGGTTTTGACATATCTGTTTTCCAAATAAGCTGTTAGTAGTTCATGGGGTATTAACTTTGGTATGGTGTTTGTAGTGAGAGGAAGCGAGCTAGTTATGGAAAAGTATGTATATTTGTAATTAGCGTAGGTTTTAATTAAAATTAACTGTAGGTTACTAAAAGTATAGTGGTGATTGTATATTATTACGATGGGGATTGGAGAAAGCGGCCAAGGATCTCGAATTCTGGACCATTTAATCGTTCTAAGGGCTAAAGAACATATAAAACAAGTAAAGAAACAGTCAGTCGGTGCAACCGACTTAGAAATACCCTACACCTATTTGATTCAAATTTAATGACATATGAAAACATTTTCTAATTACACTATCTATTAAAAAATATTACAAATTCTTACTAATTTATCTATTTACAAATATTAAAAAACAAAAAAACTTGAAATAAATGAAAATATATTTATTCCAATTCAATTACAAAATGAAAAAATTCTAATTATTAAATTTTGTGATAAAAAGTTAATCAAAGCATAATATATTTAATAATCCAAATTTTTCAAAATTGCAATTATTTTAAATGGTTAGTTTATATACCTAATAGAAAAGCTAATAAACGCAAAATATGCAATAAATGTATTTCTAAAATACAATTACAAATTTTGATCTTTTTATAAAATTCCTTTGAACATAGCTGAAACACTACAATTAAGTCTAAATTTCGGGGACACATAGGAAATATGAAATATATTCTTTGGCTTCGAAATTATACTCGTTTGGCCTCAGATAGATCAAAAGCTTCTAGAATCCTAACTCATTGTCCGAACTCGACCAGAACCAATTCCCATGGTACTTTCATTATTAGTAACCTAGAGCTTAAATTTCACCAAAATAGCGGCATTATTTTTTAAGTTATACTGCTTTTAAGATTCGTGTTCGATAATGTTCGTTAGCCTTTGAACTTTCAAAGGTTCCAGAACCCAAAACCTTGGTCTGATTTCACCCATACGCAGTCATGCTTTCAATACTAGTTAACCCTTGTACACAATTGGAACGTTCTATCTTAATTTTAAATTACTATTTTTATTAATTTCGATGATAGGTTTTTTAAACCTTGGAGGTCTAAGAGGGGTACTGAACCACCACTCTGATTGATCCAAAATTAGGGGAACGCGCAGGAAATAGTAAAGAGCACCCATGTACCAAATTTGAAACTTCTAAATTTGTTTGAAGTTATTATCTTTATTAATTTCGAAAATATTCTTTAAGGTCTTCAGAACTGTGTGGCTGGTCTACTACTCCAATTGGTCCCAAGGACACTAAGGAAATAGAAAGAAACACCCTGATACCAAATTTGGAGGTTCTATCTTGATTGGTTTCGGAATTATGCTAAATTGGCCTAAATTCGATCAAAAACTTCTAATTTCCGAACCCGTTGTACATTACCCGCCATACGCAATCACCGCCGTAGTTTCATTACCAGTACTCTACAACACAAATTTTATGAAGATAGCGTGATTAGTTGTTGAGTTATTGTAATTTTTATATATGTTCGTTAGCCCTTAGACCGATTAAAAGGTCCAGAATCCGAACCTATAGCTCCATTATCTTTTGAGTTATCATGCCTTCGGACGGACGGACGGACATGGCTGTATCGACTCAGGAGGTCACTCTGATCACAAATATATATACTTTTCCATATCTAGCTCGCTTCCTTTAGGTGGTTACAAACACCATACCAAAGTTAATATACCGCTTTACCTATTCTATAGGTGTAGGGTATAATTAACTAAATGAACAGTACTAAATTTATCATTGTATTTTAGAAATACATTTATTGCATATTTTGATTATTAAATTTTGTGATAAAAAGCTAATGAAAGCAATAATGGTTTTAACTAACTTTAAATTAAAACCATGAAATTATATAAACTTTTATATTTATATGATTACAAATAAATATTTTTTTCGAATAATTGTGATCTTATTTATATAGAACACTAAGAAATAAGAAAATTAAGAGAATAAATTTAACAATTATTAAACATTGAAATAATTAACCAAGGGTACTAAATCATTCAACAGTAAATGCACTACAGCTGAAACTCCTGAAAAGGAGTAATTGCTGCATGTGTGTAACATGTTATTGAATTGGAAGTTTTAAATATGTAATTTTGTAATTGCATTTTACGAATCCATTTATCTTAACTTTCTTTGTTGTTTAATATTTTTAAATAGATAATTTATTAAGAATTGCTAATATTTGTGAATTGATATAATAATTAGAAAATGTTTTTAGTATTATAAAGTAAATTTGGTTAGCCATGTATTACGATCAAACTTATAGAGCTTTTATGGTTTTAAAAGGACTTATGGACTTCCTATTAAATTTGAACCAAATAGGTGTAGGGTATTTCTAAGTCTGTTGCACCGGCTGACTGTTTCTTTACTTGTTTTAATTTTTATAATACCATATATTTTATTGAATTATTACCAAAGGTGATATATGATTAAGACATTGTGTACAATACTTAAGCTATATTCCTTGCTGTATTTATGTAAAATTTATCCTCATATTTAAATAAATTATATGAAAAGTTCTAAATTTGTAATTGTATTTTAAAAATACTCGTACATTTATTGCATATTTTGCGTTTATAAGCTTTTCTAATAGGTACATAAACTAACAATTTAAAATAATTGCAATTTTGGAAAATTTGAATTAATAACAAGTAAAGAAACAGTCAGTCGACTTAGAAATACCCTACACCTATTTGGTTCAAATTTAAGGACATATCAATAAGTCATTTTAACACCATAAAAGCTGTTATTAATTTGATCGTAAGACATAGTTAACTAAATTAATTTTATAATACTAAAAATATTTTTTAATTACACTATCTATTAAAAAATATAACAAATTATTACTAATTTATCTATTTAACAAGTAAAGAAACAGTCAGTCGGTGCAACCGACTTAGAAATACCCTACACCTATTTGGTTCAAATTTAAGGACATATCCATAAGTCATTTTAACACCATTTAACAGCTGTTATTAATTTGATCGTAAGACATAGCTAACCAAATTAACTTTATAATACTAAAAACATTTTCTAATTACACTATCTATTAAAAAATATTACAAATTCTTACTAATTTATCTATTTAAAAATATTAAAAAACAAACAAACTTGAAATAAATGAAAATATATTTATTCCAATTCAATTACAAAATGAAAAAATTCTAATTATTAAATTTTGTGATAAAAAAAAAATCAAAGCATAATATATTTACTAATCCAAATTTTTCAAAATTGTAATTATTTTAAATGGTTAGTTTATATACCTAATAGAAAAGCTTATAAACGCAAAATAAACAATAAATGTATTTCTAAAATACAATTACAAATTTAGACCTTTTCATATAATTCATTTAAATATTAAAATAAATTTTACATAAATGCAGCAAGTTCCTTTGAACATAGCTGAACCATTACAATTAAGTCTAGATTTCGGAGACACATAGGACATAGGAAATATATTCTTTGGCTTTGAAATTAAACTCGACCAGAACCAATTCCCATGGTACTTTCATTACTAGTAACCTAGAGTTTAAACTTCATCAAAATACCGGCATTATTTTTTGAGTTATGGTGTTTTTAAGATATATGTTTTTTAGTCCTTGAACTTGTCAAGGGTTCCATAACCCGAAACCATGGTACGATTTCGCCCATATGCAGTCCCGTCATACTTTCAATAGTAGTTAACCCTCGTATACAATTGGAACGTTCTATCTTAATTTTAAGTTACTAGTTTTATTAATTTCGATGATAAGCTTTTACACATTTGGGGGTCTAAGATAGGTCCTGAACCACCAGTCCAAATGATCCAAAATTAGGGGGGCACGGAAGAAATAGTAAAGAACACCCTGGGCCAAATTTGAAGCTTCTACATTTATTTCAAGTTACTATTTTTATTAATTTCGAAAATATGCTTTAAGGTCCTCGGAACTGAGTGGCTGGTCCCCGGCCCACTAGTTCAATGGGGCCCAAATTTCAAAGACACTTTATTTATTTATTATACTGCTTAACACAAACAGTTTACAAAAAAGCATACAAAAACAATTAAAATTATACAATTAAAATCAATATAAAAAATTACATATTTGACTAATTATAAATATGTTCAAACTAAAATTAAAATTAAAAGTTAAAAATTATAAACTTTACTTTACTACAAGAAAAACAAAACAAAAATAATCCTAATAATAGCGATTGTATAATTTTTGTTTTTGGGAGTGTTTTGAAAGTGTAAAGTCAATATAATGTTTATGTTTATTACCTATAATAAGCATTCTATTAATAGGTTCGAATTTGCCATAGTTAGTCCTATGATTATTAGTTTTAAATAAATTGCAAGAGCGAAGGCGTTGAAGATTTCTAATAATAATTTTACTAGAAATTAAATTAGATTTAACGTTACCTTTGACAATTTCTGTAATAAAAATGACATCAGAAACTTCACGTCGAAAATTTAAAGTACACAAGTCAATTAATTTTAGCCTTTGTTCATATGGTGGTAAAATAATGGGATTCGACCATGGCAAATGGCGTAAGGCAAATCTAGGAAAATATTTTTGTATTGCCTCAATCCTATCAATGTGTACCATATAAAACGGAGACCAAACTTGACTAGCATATTCCAAGTTTGGTCTTACAAGACAAGTGTACAACGATTTAAGTACATAAGGATCTGAAAATTCCTTTGCAGAACGTTTAACAAATCCCAATAGTGAATTAGCTTTATTTATAATATTATTATAATGGATTTTAAAGCTAAGTTGGGAATCGAAGTACACCCCTAAGTCCTTTATTGAGGTAACTTTAGGTAAACTAATACCATCTAAGTTATAATTGAAACAAATAGGACTAAATCGGCGTGTATAAGAAATCAGTGCGCATTTATTTACATTAAGTAGTAAACAGTTATTGCCGCACCAATTGTTAAAATTTTGAAGATCATTCTGCATAAGGATGGCGTCATTATAAGATGTAATCTTTTTAAAAAGTTTCATATCATCAGCGTAAACTTGAAGCTCGCAATTAGAAATTAAAGAAGAAACATCATTTACAGATAAGATAAAAAGTAGAGGGCCAAGGTGACTACCTTGTGGAACTCCCGAATTTGCCACGAAAGGTTCTGAAATCACATTTTTAAATATAACACTATAGGAGCGATCACATAAATAAGAACTTAAGGAAAAATAGTGGAAAACCATATTTTTCAAGTTTTAGTAAAATAATATTATGTGGCAATAGATCAAATGCTTTACTAAAATCAGTATAGACAACATCTGTTTGAAATCCTTCTTCCATGTTATTAAGAAGAAGAGATGTGGTTTCAACTAGATTAGTCACCGTAGATTTTTGTTTTACAAAGCCATGTTGGTTATCTATTAAAAGATTCCTACAATGATTATAAATTGAATCCGTTATAATTAATTCAAATAATTTAGGAATTGAAGATAATTTAGCTATTGGGCGATAGTTAGTGATTTCATTTTTAGCATTCTTTTTGTGAATTGGCCTGATATAAGAAATTTTCCAAATAGGAGGAAAATATCCGGAATTTAATGATTTTTTAAAGAGTAATGTTAAAGGCGTAGTGAGAATGTTAGAACACTTGCTCAAAATTATTTCTGGTATACCATCTGGTCCAGGAAAAGTATTTTCACCCAGTTTATTTAGATAGCTGGAAACTATTTGTTCATTAATATTAATTTCAGTAAGAGAAGTTTTTTGATATGTATTCATATAGGAGAAATAATTTTCATTTGGCGTAAAAGAAGAATCACTATATGAAGTGCTAAAAAACTCACGAAAATATTTTGAAATAGTTGAAGGATCATTACTAGAAAGAGAATTGAGATTCATAAATGTTGGGTAATCATCACATTTATGTTTAGAGTTTAAGAATTTCCAAAATTTTTTCGGATCAGACTTTAATTTAGTTGCCATTAAGTTAATGTAACTATTATAAAGTATTTCAGAAGAAGTTTTAAAATTCTCAAACAATATGACAAAATTATTAAATTCATTAATATCTTTTGTTTTTAGATATTTACGCCAGGCTTTGTTTTTCTTATTTCTGAGAGATCTAAGCTCCTTTGTGAACCATGGTGGGCCAGAGTTAGAACATCTGTTTTTTGAAATAGGAACAAATTGTGTAAAACCTTCGAACATTATTTCATAAAACCTAATTGTCATTTGATTAAGGTCTATATTATTAAATATAGACGTGAAGTCATAGGTGTTTAAGAAATTTACTAGTCCGGGAAAGTTGGTTTTATTGAAATTAAACCTATAAGAATCTGCTGCTTCATGATTTATGGAATTAGTCAAACAATAAGTAAAATTTATTGAAGGGTGATAGGGGTCCAACGCAACAAGCGGTAACACGGATTCACAGAAAATAATATTATTCCAATCGGAAGTAAATATTAGATCCAATTGTTTATCTTTAAAATTGCGGCAGTGGGAAACCTGTTGTAAATCGTTGGTATTTAAACCATCAATAAATTGAGAATCAGGTTCATTCACTGAAGAATCAGCAATCAAAAAAGATTCTTCGTCATGATTGATCCAAGTTATATTAGGGAGATTAAAATCTCCACATAAAATTAACTCATCATTAGGACCAGAATTACAGCAAATCGAATCTATTACATTTAAAAGAGTAATATAAATATTAAAATTCGAAGAAGGTGGAATGTATGTGTTAACAATATTAACACTTTTATTAGAAAATTTTATGTTCACACCAATTATTTCAAGACAGTCCGCGTCAGAAATAGGAATTTCATTTGCATTAAATGAGTTTTTTACGGCTATCAATACTCCTCCCCCTTTAGGAATGTAACTATTAGATACATTAAGTTCAGAGTATCTGTCTTTTCTAAAAACCGAGTATGAGCTATCAAAAAGCTCAAGATTGTTAATAGAAGAATTTAGCCAAGATCAATCAAAGATGTAGAGGTCTTATTTAAATATTATTTAATATGAAAATATTTATTATGGTTATCATTTGAAACCTGCAAGTGATTGTAATAATTACTACTACAATGGTTACGGTATGCCTTTAAGTCGTCAGAAACATCTTTGGAAGATATACCTTTAATTTCGTGAAATTTAATATATAATTTATAGAGTTCTTTATAATCGGTTGGTAAACCTTCGTTATCAATTAAGACCTTTACACTTATTCTAGTCTTACCTTCCAATACCTTATTATAATTATCGTCAAACAAATACGACAAATACAATCTGACCATGTTATAAACTTTATCATCTCTTAGCCTGGAAAGAGCTATTGTATAGTCCTTGTTGGCAAGAGATTGTTGTGTCATTCTAGTTATTGGTGGTAAAAGTGGGTTAATAATTGAAGGCTGAAGAGTTTCACCTTGCACAAATTTTACGAATTTAGAAGTAGAAGGAGTGTTTGGAGAAGTCGACGAAGAAGGAGGAGGTTCAATAACTGTAGTAGAGTTAGCATTGACAATTTCAGGCTCTTTAGTTACTGATGAAGTATTTAAAGTGTTTGTATTGTTATTATTGTTCTGAATAGTATTGTGGTTATGACAAATGTTGTTCTGATTTATGTTTGAAGTACTGTTATTAGTATTTAATTTAGTGTTTATGGAATTATTTGAATCTGTTGAGTTAGAATTAGTTGAATTGTTAGCAGTTGCGCTATTATTAGGATGTACAGTTATATTATTAACATTAAAGCTAGTATTAGTATTTCTATTGTCAGAGTTAATATTACTATTTCCAGAACTATTATTATTATTATTATTGTTATTGTTATAATTATTACTATTATTATTATTATTATTATTGTTATTATTATATTTATTTTTATTAGTCTTATTACTTTTATTACTAGATGTATTTTTATTTTTACGATTATTATCATTATTATTATTTTTATTAATTTTATTTTTATTACCTCTAACATCCCGAAATTTTGTAATTTTCGTTCCCTTCTTCCAAAATTTAAGATTTCTCACCTTCTCAACCATCATATCAGGAACGGACACTTTAAATGACAGGTATTTTGGATTCCGGATCCTTTTGGGAGTAACTTTTTTACAAATTGCAATATCACACTTAAATTTTTGTTTAATAAAGCTCTCAAGGCTTTTTTCAGTCATTTTACAATTTAGCCTTGAAATGCAAAGAGTAAAGGAAGGCTTTGTTGTAACAATCGGGGTTAGTAAAGCCTTAACTCCGGGTTTTGTCTTATTTATTTTACTCTTTGCCGTTGTGCTAGGTGTGATATTGTCAGTTTGGATAAAAACATCTTTATAAACTATTGGTGGTTTATTTAATTTATCCAACTGTTGTTTAATTAACTCCACATCGCACTGAATTTTTTTCTGTCTATGATTGGGTATTTGTTGATCTGAACCCAAAGCATGAAGGGATACGTTCATGCGATTTAAGTCGTCCTTCATTTGATCCACCACTTCACGAATGCCAACCAGCTCCTTTGATGTTGCCGATATAAGTTCACCTTTGAGATCATTTAATAGATCTGTCATAGTGTTTTTCAAATATTTTTTCCGGTCAGAAAGAAAACTGCATAAAGCTTGATTGAAGTTATCATAGCTTTTGGCCATATCGTTAAAGCATACCGAATTGTTTTTCAAAGCATCTACTGCTTTAGTCGTGCAAACTTGGCAGTCACTTTTAATATCATTTAGTGTAACCATCAACTCATCTTTTAGTATTTGTATAGGCTGGTTCAAATCCAAGCAACTATCGCAAACAAAGTGATGCGAAATGAACGAGTTGCATGTTTGCCAACCCCTAGGTGCATTAATGCAAACTCCATGAAATTTTCTTTTACAGATACCAATACATGTAATAATTTCGGTTCTGAAATCTGTAAATGTACAGAGTACGGCACTGCACTTATTTTGATTCATTTTTATTCAATATTGTTTTTTTTTTATTTTATAACGGCAAAAAAAATGTATTTAAAATATAATAGGTCAGTTTTTTATGTTCTTAAAAAATTACACTTGCAAAATGTATTATTAAAAGTGAATAAACTTAAATGACCTAGATTGAAATTTGATCGTCAACAATTAAAATTTAAAATTATTATAAAAACAAGTAAAGAAACAGTCAGTCGGTGCAACCGACTTAGAAATACCCTACACCTATTTGGTTCAAATTTAAGGACATATCCATAAGTCATTTTAACACCATAGAAGCTGTTATTAATTTGATCGTAAGACATAGCTAACCAAATTAACTGTATAATACTAAAAACATTTTCTAATTACCCTATCTATTAAAAAATACTACAAATTCTTACTAATTTATCTATTTAAAAATATTAAAAAACAAACAAACTTGAAATAAATGAAAATATATTTATTCCAATTCAATTACAAAATGAAAAAATTCTAATTATTAAATTTTGTGATAAAAAGATAATCAAAGCATAATATATTTATTAATTCAAATTTTTAAAAATTGCAATTATTTTAAATGGTTAGTTTATATACCTAATAGAAAAACTTATAAACGCAAAATATGCAATAAATGTATCTCTAAAATACAATTAAAAATTTACACCTTTTCATATAATTCATTTAAATATAAAAATAAATTTTACATAAATGCAGCAAGTACCTTTGAACATAGCTGAACCACTACAATTAAGTCTAGATTTCGGAGACACATAGGACATAGGAAATATATTCTTTGGCTTCGAAATTAAACTCGACCACAACCAATTCCCATGGTACTTTCATTACTAGTAACCTACTGTTAAATTTCATCTAAATACCGGCATTATTTTTTGAGTTATGGTGTTTTTAAGATATATGATATATGAATTATGGTACGATTTCGCCCATATGCAGTCCCGTCATACTTTCAATACTAGTTAACCCTTGTACACAATTGGAACGCTCTATCTTAATTTTAAGTTACTAGTTTTATTAATTTCGATGATAAGCTTTTACACATTGGGGGGTCTAAGATAGGTTCTGAACCACCACTCCAATTGATCCCAAATTAGGGGGGCACGCAAGAAATAGTAAAGAACACCCTTGTGGCAAATTGGAAGCTTCTACATTTGTTTCAAGTAACTATCTTTATTAATTTCGAAAATATGCTTTAAGGGCCTAAGAACTGAGTGGCTCGTCCCCGATCCACTACTCCAATGGGGCCCAAATTTCAAAGACACTTACGAAATGGGAAGGGACACCCTGATACCAAATTTGGAGGTTCTATCTTCATTGATTTCGGAATTATGCTCGTTTGGCCTAAATTCGATCAAAAAGTTCTAAGTTCCGAACCCATTGTCCACTCCTCACCGTACGCAATCACCGCCGTAGTTTCGCTGCCAATAACCTACAGCACAAATTTCATGAAGATAGCCTCATTAGTTGTTGAGTTATCGTGATTTTTTATATATGTTCCTTAGCCCTGACATCGATTAAAAGGTCCGGAATCCGAACCGTTGGGCTGATTTTGCCCTTATATAGTCCGCGCTGTACTTATAGTACTAGTTAACCCTTGTACACAATTTGAACGGTCTATCCTAATTTTAAGTAACTATTTTTAGTAATTTCGATTATAAGCCTTTAAAACTTGGGAGGTCTGAGAGGGGTACAGAACCACCACTCCAATTGATCCCAAATTAGGGGAACACGCAAGAGATAGTAAAGAACACCCTTGTGGCAAATTGGAAGCTTCTACATTTTTTCAAGTTGTTATCTTTATTAATTTTAAAGATATGCTTTAAGGTCTTCGGAAATGTGTGGCTGGTCCCCGACCCACTACTCCAATGGGACCCAAATTCACAAGACACTTAGGAAATAGGAAGGGACACCCTGATACTAAATTTGGAGGTTCTATCTTCATTGGTTTCGGAATTATGCTCGTTTGGCCTAAATTCGATCAAAAAGTTCTAGGTTCCGAACCCATGGTCCAATCCCGACCTTACGCAATTCCCGAAGTGTTTTCATTACTAGTAACCTACAGCACAAATTTGATGAAGATAGCGTCATTAGTTGTTGAGTTATCGTGATTTTTTATATTTGTTCGTTAGCCCTGAAACCGATTAAAAGGTCCAGAATCCGAACCCATGGGCCGATTTCGCCCATATGCAATCCCCGCCGTACTTCCAGTCCTAGTAACCTACAGTTAAAATTTCATCAAGATAGCTCCATTATTTTTTGAGTTATCGTGCCTACGGACGGACGGACGGACGGACGGACGGACATGGCTATATCGACTAAGGCGGTCACGCTGATCACAAATATATATACTTTTCCATATCTAGCTCGCTTCCTTTAGGTGGTTACAAACACCATACCAAAGTTAATATACCCCTTTACCTATTCTATAGGTGTAGGGTATAAAAAAGCCTTACTAATTTTAAAGTTATAATGTAAATTTTTTTTTATTTAAATTAAGTGTCAGCACTTTTTGAAAAATGTTAAAAATTATTAAAAGTTTTTGTTTATTAAAAAAGTTATATATTAAAAACGAATTAAAAATAAAAAAAAGCGGGTTTAATAAAAATACCGTTAACTTGTTAATGGTTTGATGGTTTGATAAGAACATGGATAAGAACTTACGCAATAAGAAGGGACAACTTGATACCAAATTTGAAGGTTATATCTTCATTGGTTTCAGAATTACGCTAGTTTGGCCTAAATTCGATCAAAAAGTTCTCAGTTCCGACCCATTGTCCAATCCTCACCGTACGTAATCACCGCCGTAGTTTCATTACCAATAACCTACAGCACAAATTTCATAAAGATAGCCTCATTAGTGGTTGAGTAATCGTGATTTTTAATATATGTTCGTTATCCCTGACACCGACTAAAAGGTCCAGAATCAGAACCCATGGGCTGATTTTGCCCTTCTACAGCCCGCGCTTTACTTATAGTACTAGTTAACCCTTGTACACAATTTGAACGGTCTATCTTAATTTTAAGTAACTATTTTTAGTAATTTCGATTATAAGCTTTTAAAACTTGGGAGGTCTGAGAGGGGTACTGAACCACCTCTCCAATTAATTCCAAATTAAGGGAACCCGCAAGAGATAGTAAAGAACACCCTTGTGGCAAATTGGAAGCTTCTACATTTTTTCAAGTTGTTATCTTTATTAATTTTAAAGACATGCTTTAAGGTCTTCGGAAATGTGGGGCTGGTACCCGACCCAGTACTCCAATGGGACCCAAATTCCCAAGACACTTAGGAAATAGGAAAGGACACCCTGATACCAAATTTGGAGGTTCTATCTTCATTGGTTTCGGAATTATGCTCGTTTGGCCTAAATTCGATCAAAAAGTTCTAGGTTCCGAACCCATGGTCCAATCCCGACCTTACGCAATCCCCGAAGTAGTTTCATTACTAGTAACCTACAGCACAAATTTGATGAAGATAGCTTCATTAGTTGTTGAGTTATCGTGATTTTTTATATATGTTCGTTAGCCCTTCGATCGATTAAAAGGTCCAGAATCCAAACCCATGGGCCGATTTCGCCCATATGCAATCCCCGCCGTACTTTCAGTCCTAGTAATCTCTAGTTAAAATTCCATCAAGATAGCTCCATTATTTTTTGAGTTATCGTGCCTACGGACGGACAGACGGACGGACGGACATGGCTATATCGACTCAGGCGGTCACGCTGATCACAAATATATATACTTTTCCATATCTAGCTCGCTTTTTTTAGGTGGTTACAAACACCATACCAAAGTTAATATACCCCTTTACCTATTCTATAGGTGTAGGGTATAAAAATATTAAAAAACAAAAAAACTTGAAATAAATGAAAATATATTTATTCCAATTCAATTACAAAATTAAAAAAATTCTAATTATTAAATTTTGTGATAAAAAGATAATCAAAGCATAATATATTTAATAATCCAAATTTTTAAAAATTTCAATTATTTTAAATGGTTAGTTTATATACCTAATAGAAAAGTTTATAAACGCAAAATATGCAATAAATGTATTTCTAAAATACAATTACAAATTTAGGCCTTTTCATATAACTCATTTAAATATAAAAATAAATTTTACATAAATGCAGCAAGTACCTTTGAACATAGCTGAACCACTACAATTAAGTCTAGATTTCAGACACACGTAGGACATAGGAAATATATTCTTTGGCTTCGAAATTAAACTCGACCACAACCAATTCGCATGGTACTTTCATTACTAGTAACCTAGAGTTTAAATTGCATAAAAATACAGGCATTATCTTTTGAGTTATGGTGTTTTTAAGATATATGTTTTTTAGTCCTTGAACTTGTCAAGGGTTCCAGAATCCGAAACCATGGTACGATTTCGCCCATATGCAGTCCCGTCATACTTTCAATACTAGTTAACCCTTGTACACAATTGGAACGTTCTATCTTAATTTTAAGTTACTAGTTTTATTAATTTCGATGATAAGCTTTTACATATTGGGGGTCTAAGAGAGGTACTGAACCGCCACTCCGCTTGATCCCAAATTAGGGGGGCACACTAGAAATAGTAAAGAACACCCTGGGCCAAATTTTAGGCTTCTACATTTGTTTCAAGTTACTATCTTTATTCATTTCGAAAATATGCTTTAAGGTCCTCGGAACTGAGTGGCTGGTCCCCGACCCACTAACTATTTTTAGTAATTTCGATTATAAGCCTTTAAAACTTGGGAGGTCTGAGAGGGGTACTGAACCACCACTCCAATTGATCCCAAATTAGGGGAACACGCAAGAGATAGTAAAGAACACTCTTGTGGCAAATTGGAAGCTTCTACATTTTTTCAAGTTGTTATCTTTATTAATTTTAAAGATATGCTTTAAGGTCTTCGGAAATGTGTGGCTGGTCCCCGACCCACTACTCTGATGGGGCCCGAATTCCCAAGACACTTTGGAAATGGGAAGGGGCGCCCTGATACCAAATTTGGAGGTTCTATCTTGATTGGTTTCGGAATTATGCTCGTTTGGCCTAAATTCTATTAAAAATTCTAGGTTCCGAACCCATGGTCCAATCCCGACCTTACGCAATCTCCGAAATAGTTTTATTACTAGTAACCTACAGCACAAATTTGACGAAGATAGCGTCATTAGTTGTTGAGTCATCGTGATTTTTTATATATGTTCGTTAGCCCTTCGATCGATTAAAAAATCCAGAATCCGAACGCATGGGCCGATTTCGCCCATATGCAATCTTCGCCGTACTTTCAGTCCTAGTAACCTACAGTTAAAATTTCATCAATATAGCTCCATTATTTTTTGAGTTATCGTGCCTACGGACGGATGGACGGACGGACATGGCTATATCGACTCAGGCGGTCACGCTGATCACAAATATATATACTTTTCCATATCTAGCTCGCTTCCTTTAGGTGGTTACAAACACCATACCAAAGTTAATATACCCCTTTACCTATTCTATAGGTGTAGGGTATAAATATATTATGCTTTGATTAGCTTTTTATCGCAAAATTTAATAAATAAAATATTTTCACTTTTGTAATTGAATTGAAATAAATATATTTTCCTTTATTTAAAGTTTTTTTGATTTTAAATATTTTTGAATAGATAAATTAGTATGATTTTGTAATATTTTTGAATAGATAAAGTAATTAGAAAATGTTTTTAGTATTATAAAGTAAATTTGGTTAACCATGTCTTACGATCAAACTTATATATGCTTTTATGGTTTTAAAATGACTTATGGACTTCCCATTAAATTTGAACCAAATAGTTTCTAAATCGGTTGCACCGACTGACTGTTTCTTTACTTGTTTATAATTTTTTTAGGTGTTTTTGTTTCCCCTTTCTATTTTATTTAATCTTATGGAGATTTCGTCAACTTTTAGCAATAGATTTTGCATCATGTGCATCATTTCATTGTCATTGCGTTTATGTTTTATAACCTTAGTTTCTTTTTTCGTAGTTTCTGTTGTTTTTTCTACGTTTTGCAGCTTGTGCATCACTTCATTGTCATTACGTTAAGGTTTCTTAACCTTAATTTGTGTTTCTGTTTTAATGTTTTGTTTAAGTTTATTTTTTAGGGCTTGGAAGTATAAAACTCCATTCGCAACTTTACTGGATATAAATTTTTATACTTTGGTAAATATCCCTACCGAATTTTTATTTTTATATGATATAATCTTTTATTTATTTAATGCTTTTTATATCTACAGCCAGGGTTTCTTACTGCCACCCCTCTAGGATCAGTCGCAGACCGGGCAGCCGTCCATTCTGGACCAGTCGCTTTTGGATTTTTATTTGGATATTAGTGGACTAGTACCACAAGCATACCTTACTGAGAGTATTCTATTCCCCTTCTCTCCGGGGTAATAATAATAATAATAATATTTTTTTCTTTTTTTTTTAAGAGGGAAAATCCTTTATTGATGAAGTGCGCACGAACGTCCAACAGTGTCTCCCCGCATACGAAAACTTCCTGCTCTCCACGGACACTAGCCTGAAACCGTTTGTCACATTACTTCGGGTTAGGTCCAGAGCCTCAGAGGCTGCTGCCTAGCCGAAGTCTGTAGGTTGGAGCTCTGTGATGTCTAGGTCCAACTTCTTTTTGCGCAGTATTTTCTGCTCTAAATGTGATAAACCGTCCCAAACTCCCTTATCTTGTAGGTTGTGGCCCACCACTCTGTCCGGAGACAACCGCGGTACTACTTCCCTCAGCTGCATCCGCTCTCGAGCCATCTCTGACAGATGAAGAAAGTGTTCTCAGCGTCATCGTGCATGTGACAATATATGCACTCCACCTAACCTACTTTTCCCATCTTATGCATTTTGCGGTTATATTTAGAGTATCCCAAAATTTCTAAAGCGGTACATTTTAAGATACCCGCGCATTGTTGCCATTGTTAATCAGCTGATGCTAACTCGTTTGCAGGATGTTCTTGTAGCTTACGTGAGATAAGCTAATAGTAGTAGCGTGAGATGAATAGTAGCTTACGCAAACACGAATACTGTGGCAGTATCATGCGATTTCAGCGCTTCAACGTTTATTTTCCGTGTTGGCCTTGTATATTGTTTTTTCTGCATGGAGATTCGTGCTCGAACTTTCGCCATAACTAAAAAATGGTCCGAGTCCATATTAGCTCCTCTGCGAGTATATACATCCATAACATTTGTAGCGTGACGATTATCAATCAAGACATGATCAATTTGAGTAAATGTTCTATGATCAGGATGGCGCCATGTGAACTTATGAATATCGCGGTGCGGGAATTTTGTGCTACTAACTACTAAATTTTTCATTGCACACCAATTTGCTAGACGTAACCTATTCTCATTTGTCGTGTTATGGGCGCTGTATTTTCCAATCGTTTTCCCATATATATCCTCTTTACCAATTTGAGCGTTAAAATCTCCGATGATAATTTTGACATCATGCTGAGGGCATTTGTCGTAAACTTTGTCCAAGGTGTCATAGAACATTTCTTTTGCATTATTATCATCCTCATTGGTAGGAGCGTGACAACAGATAATACTTATGTTGAAAAACTTTGCCAGCAGTCGGATGGTACATAGACGTTCGTTGAAAGGGTTCCAGCCTATAACTTTACTCTTTAATTTTGGTCCTACCACAAAGCCGCATACGAGTCTTCGTGTTTTCTGTTGGCCGCTGTAGTATATACACCATTCTTTTCTGTAGTATTCTTTCATTCCAGATCCTGTCCAGTTCAATTCTTGGATTGCGGTTATATCTGCTCTATATGCTCCAAGTGCAAATTCTAAGATCGTTGTCCTTTTTTCGTTTGCCGTGTTCGTTACCATAAATTCCTCCTGTTCTTTTATCTTTAGTTTTTCTAATAGAATTTTTTTACGGTCAGGTTATTAGCCTGGGATCAACCTCCGTTTACGGGCTGCGCGGGTGTCGGTAGGTTCCCATTTTTTAAGTGACGGAATTGTTCTATCGTCGCCACTGGATTAGTTGCTTCACAGTTTCGTGTGAGTTTGACTGCACTCCAGAATTTCCTACTTCCTGAAACGCCGATGTTGTTGGCTATTCAGGTTGCAACTAATCATCCCTCCTCCTTTCTCAACCGGGCTTGGGACCGGCTTTGGCGGAGTTAATTTTTCTTCTATTAGTTTTGCTAAATTTTCTTCTTCTGTGATGTCAGGGCGTACTGATTTGCGTCTGTTATAACTGTAAATTTTTCATTGAAATCTGGATATCTTAGAATGGGTTCGGTTATGAGCAATCTTTTTAATGTCTGTTTATATGTTCTGTTTATAAAAACTGTTTATATGTTCTGGGTCTTCAATATTCATTTTCTTATTTTTCTTTAGATAACTAGTCATTGGTTTAGCTATTTTGGAATAATCCCTTATAAATTTTCTATAGTAGCCTGTTAGACCAAAAAATTGTTTAATCTGTTTTGGCGCCTTAGGTATTGGAAATTCTTTGACACATGCTATTTTCTTAGGATTTGGTCGAATACATTCTAATCTTACAATGTGTCCGAGAAATTCCGTCTCTTTCTTAAGGAATTCGGATTTATCCAGTTGTACCATTAAATTTACGTCTTGGAATCGTTTTAAAATTTAGTTTATTGAGTCAATGAAACTACTAATGAAACTAATGAAATAGAAGTGCTTAATGTTATTATGAGTCTAAAAGATAATTCACCTGGCTCAGATAATATAGAAGCAAAAGACTTAAAAGCGGTATCTGAGATAATATCTCCGATAATTAGTAATTTTATAAATGACAGCTTTCGCACAGGAAACTATCCTAGTTTATTAAAATGCAGTACTGTGATTCCAATATACAAGAATGGTTCTCCCTTGAAAACATCTAATTACCGGCCGATAACACTCACTAGCTGCATGAGTAAAATATTTGAAAAAATAATTAATAAAAGAATATGTGAATTCATTAAATGTGCAGGCGGATTTGACATCAATCAGTTTGACTTCCAAAAGTCGCATGGAACTGATGTAGCAATCAATGATTCTGTGAAATCTATTATTGGATATCTTGATAAAGGAAACTATGTATGCTCTGTTTTTGTAGATCAGAGTAAGGCGTTTGACACAGTGGACCATCAAATATTGTTGGACAGATTATATGAAATTGGAATAAGAAGACTACCGCATGAACTACTATGAACGTATTTGACAAACAGATTTATCAAAACGAAAGTTAATGGTGTTTGTAGCAATGAACGTGCCATAAATATAGGTGTGCCACAAGGATCAGTTCTTGGACCTACCTTGTATCTTTTGTATGTGCATAATATGCAATTTCTAACATTAAAGCTGATTATAAAATATTTGCTGATGATACATTGCTTATCTATACAACAAAAAATGCGGAAACATTAGAAAGATTGGTTAATAATGATTTGAAATTATATATGAGATGGTTAAATGGAAATAAATTAACAATGAACATTGAAAAAACAAAGTACATGATTTTTAAACGTCTAAATAAGCCTGATATCAATCCAAAAATTTGTATTGATAGTATAGAAATTAAAAGAGAACAAACTTATAAATATCTCGGTATTATAATAGATGACAAATTATCATGGAATGATCATGTTAATTACATTATAAAAAAGATAATACTATTGCTAGGTTCTATTAGAAGAAGTGGAATAATATTAGATGACAAATCAGCTAAACTGTTATTTCATGCACACATCATGTCTCATATAAGATACAATGTGGCGACATGGTCGTGTTGTTCAAATACATTAAAAATGAAAATGAAAATATTAATAAACAAAGCAATCAAGATACTATACAAACTAAATTGGCGTACTCCAACTGAAGATCTATACAAAAATACGGGATTCCTTAACTTAGACGAATTAATAATATTGGAAAAGGCTAAAATTATACATAAAATAGAAAATGGTGTTACTAAAAGTAAAACTTTATTACCAAGAAGAAGGAATATTCACAAAAAAAAAAAAAAAAATTCACAAAGCTATGTCATGAAAAAACTCGAACTGACTTGGCTAGAAACAGTAATTTTTGCTCATCAATAAGAATTTACAACTATCTTCCGGAGAATTTAAAGAATTGCAGTAATATAAGTCGCTTCACATTTAAATTGAAAATATTATTAAAAAAAGATCAGGCTTTATTAAAAAAATTGTTAGAATTATAACTAAATTAATATTTTATTGTTAAATATACATTAGGTTATAATAAAAATATATATTTAATTTTTGTACTTATACTCCATAACTGTATATCTACATATTATATTTGCTAAGACTCTTATACCAATTTTAAGTTATTGTCTAAGTCTAGTATATTGTAATTTTATAACTGTAATATCATGAATTTATAATAAATAAATAAATAAATAAAAAAAACGAGGAAGAGTGTAGTAGAGTAGACTGTGTCAACTCTGGGATACTCGTATGACCGTAACATATACATTATATCATCCGGTTAATTACTTTTGGCAAAATTTCAAACATTCAGCTTTATTAGGTGTAGAGTAATGCTCATATAAAAGAAGGAGTTGTATGGCAGCAACTAGAACCCTTTGCAGTAGACCAACCAAATTTTGCAGTAACTTTGGCCACTACACTAAACTATTTTTGGCAAAATTTTAGACACCCAGCTTCATTTGGTGTAGTGTAATCCTCATATAAAAAAAGGAGTTGTATGGCAGCTACTCGAACCCTCAGCAGTAGACCAACTAAATTTTGCAGTAACTTTGGCCATTACACTAAACTATTTTTTGCAAAATTTCAGACACCCAGCTTCATCAGGTGTAGTGTAAAGCTCATATAAAAGAAGGAGTTGTATGGCAGCTACTCGAACCCTCTGCAGTAGACCAACCAAATTTTGCAGTAACTTTGGCCATTATACTAAACTACTTTTGGCAAAATTTCAGACACGCAGCTTCCATAGGTATAGAGTAATGCTCATATAAAATTAGAAGTTGTATGGCAGGTACTCGAACCCGTAGACCAAAATGGCTGAATTTCAAACTCGATTCCGTTTTTTGCATAAAAACGAATTTGTGAAAATTTCATAATCCTAGCTCCTTTACTTTTTGAGTTATCGTGATGACGGACGGATGGACGGACAGACGGACGGACAGACGGACGGACATACATAGCTAAATCGATTTATTTTTCGATTCTGATCCGATCCATACACTTGAGTCTATATCTACCCCCACTCCTTCTCTGCGTCACAAACGTAATGGAAAATTTATTATACCCTTGGACTATATAGTCATACGGGTATAAAAATATGTTCCTCCAAAGAAGTGGATTATTATATCGTCCAAGTAGTCCATGCATATTTTGCCTATGTACTCTTTTAAAATACTATTCATAAGGCGTTGAAACGTAGCAGGTGCTGTCTTCAAGCCAAAAACAGAAAATGCGGTCTTATGAATATCATTGTGGTCTATTTCGATTTGGTGGAAGCCCTTTGCCAAATCGAGAGTTGTAAAATATTGACATCTTCCCAATTTTCCTAATATATCATGTATATTAGGTATTGGAAATTTGTCATCGATAGTTACTTCGTTTAATTTTCGGTAATCGATTACGATTCGCCACTTGATTTCCCCACTGGCGTCCGTCTTCTTCGGGACAACCCATACTAGGGCGGAATAAGAAGAGTTACTCGAGCGAATAATGCCCTTTTTATTTTAGGATGGCCAATATTTGGGTTTGTTATTGAATGTGTTGCACCAGAATCAATTATGAATTTTAGAGGTCTTGTTTTGCTTTCTACTATGATATGGGGAAGTTGGTTACTGAGGCTTGTAAGTGAAAATTTTCGCAAGATATCTGGTTTTGTTTTCTGTGGCTTTTTGTTTTATTAATATTAATATCCATTGGTTCTAGCGTTGGTTGTGGGTTTTGGATGTTATTGGGATATCTAAAATTGTTAATAAAATTTGCTCTGTAAGGATTTTCTGGTAATTGCGCGTTATTAAATCTATAATTTTGGTTATTGCCAGAATAATTTGGTGCGTATTGGTAAATCTATTAAAACCGGAATTATTTATATGAGAATTATTTTAGTGAGAATTATTTTGTATTCTTGCACTAAGGGTTTGGCGTTGGTTTATAAAATGCCTATTATTATTTTGTTGATTAAAATTGTTATTGTTATATATTTTTATACTCTACACCTATAGAATAGGTAAAGGGGTATATTAACTTTGGTATGGTGTTTGTAACCACCTAAAGGAAGCGAGCTAGATATGGAAAAGTATATATATTTGTGATCAGCGTGACCGCCTTAGTCGATATAGCCATGTCCGTCCGTCCGTCCGTCCGTAGGCACGATAACTCAAAAAATAATGGAGCTATCTTGATGAAATTTTAACTGTAGGTTACTTGGACTGAAAGTACGGCGGGGATTGCATATGGGCGAAATCGGCCCATGGGTTCGGATTCTGGACCTTTTGATCGGTTTCAGGGCTAACGAACAAATATAAAAAATCACGATAACTCAACAACTAATGACGCTATCTTCATCAAATTTGTGCTGTAGGTTACTAGTAATGAAACTACTTCGGGAATTGCGTAAGGTCGGGATTGGACCATGGGTTCGGAACCTAGAACTTTTTGATCGAATTTAGGCCAAACGAACATAATTCCGAAACCAATGAAGATAGAACCTCCAAATTTAGTATCAGGGTGTCCTTTCCTATTTCCTAAGTGTCTTGTGAATTTGGGTCCCATTGGAGTAGTGGGTCGGGGACCAGCCACACATTTCCGAAGACCTTAAAGCATATCTTTAAAATTAATAAAGATAACAACTTGAAAAAATGTAGAAGCTTGCAATTTGCCACAAGGGTGTTCTTTACTATCTCTTGCGTGTTCCCCTAATTTGGGATCAATTGGAATGGTGGTTCAGTACCCCTCTCAGACCTCCCAAGTTTTAAAGGCTTATAATCGAAATTACTAAAAATAGTTACTTAAAATTAGGATAGAACGTTCAAATTGTGTACAAGGGTTAACTAGTACTATAAGTACAGCGCGGACTATATAAGGGCGAAATCAGCTTAACGGTTTGGATTCCGGACCTTTTAATCGATGTCAGGGCTAAGGAACATATATAAAAAATCACGATAACTCAACAACTAATGAGGCTATCTTCATGAAATTTGTGCTGTAGGTTATTGGCAGCGAAACTACGGCGGTGATTACGTACGGTGAGGATTGGACAATGGGTTCGGAACTTAGAACTTTTTGATCGAATTTAAGCCAAACGAGCATAATTCCGAAACCAATGAAGATAGAACCTCCAAATTTGGTATCAGGGTGTCCCTTCCTATTTCGTAAGTGTCTTTGAAATTTGGGCCCCATTGGAGTAGTGGATCGGGGACCAGCCACTCAGTTCTTAGGCCCTTAAAGCATATTTTCGAAATTAATAAAGATAGTAACTTGAAACAAATGTAGAAGCTTCCAATTTGCCACAAGGGTGTTTTTTATTTCTTGCGTGCCCCCCTAATTTAAGATCAATTGGAGTGGTGGTTCAGAACCTCTCTTAGACCCCCCAATGTGTAAAAGCTTATCATCGAAATTAATAAAACTAGTAACTTAAAATTAAGATAGAGCGTTCCAATTGTGTACAAGGGTTAACTAGTATTGAAAGTATGACGGGACTGCATATAGGCGAAATCGTACCATAATTTCGGGTCCTGGAACCCTTGAAAAGTTCAAGGACTAACAAATATATATCTTACAAACAGCGTAACTCAAAAAATAATGCCGGTATTTTGATGAAATTTAACAGTAGGTTACTAGTAATGAAAGTACCATGGGAATTGGCTGTGGTCGAGTTTAATTTCGAAGCCAAAGAATATATTTCCTATGTCCTATGTGTCTCCGAAATCTAGACTTAATTGTAGTGGTTCAGCTATGTTCAATGGTACTTGCTGCATTTATGTAAAATTTATTTTTATATTTAAATGAATTATATGAAAAGGTGTAAACTTTTAATTGTATTTTAGAAATACATTTATTGCATATTTTGCGTATATAAGCTTTTCTATTAGATATATAAACTAACCATTTAAAATAATTGCAATTTTTAAAAATTTGGATTATTAAATATATTATGCTTTGATTATCTTTTTATCACAAAATTTAATAATTAGAATTTTTTCATTTTGTAATTGAATTGGAATAAATATATTTTCATTTATTTCAAGTTTGTTTGTTTTTAAATATTTTTAAATAGATAAATTAGTAAGAATTTGTAGTATTTTTTAATAGATAGGGTAATTTGAAAATGTTTTTAGTATTATACAGTTAATTTGGTTAGCTATGTCTTACGGTCAAATTAATAACAGTTTCTATGGTGTTAAAATGACTTATGGATATGTCTTTAAATTTGAACCAAATAGGTGTAGGGTATTTCTAAGTCTGCACCGACTGACTGTTTCTTTACTTGTTTTGTTATTAGAAAATCGATTTTGTACTTTATTACGGGTATTATTTATACTGGGTTATTATTGTCATTGTTAAATTGTCTGTTTTTATTTGAAATGTTTGCAGAATTTCTATTTGAATTTATATAAAGCTACGCATAATAGGCTTCATGTAGTATATCCATTGCTTCTCAAGCGTACTTGGTTCTGGAATTTTATTTTTAAAGATATTTAATGCAGAATTTTCATTTGTTTCAATAGACTGTTGTGCTGCGTGTTCATCGTCTTCTAACGAAAGCTTTGTTTTGACGTTTAGTCTTCTTAGTGCAACCCTTAGTTCACTATAGAAATCCATGCAGTTGTTTTTAAAAATAACACCTCTAAGTGGTCGAAAAGTTCTTGAAGACTAGAACGGTCACCGAAATTGTTAGTTAGAATTTCTTTAATTTCTAACCAAGTTATGACATGGTTGTTAAATTCTACTATTTCGCGTGCTTTATGTTTTAGTTTAGATTTTATTATGTCGACTAGAATACTTTGGTACAGTTCGTCATATCTTAATATAATTGGGTGGATTTTATTTATTAGATTTTGGAAATTTTCGAGGTCTTTAAAATGTCCATGGAAATCAGGGAGTTTACTTAGGTATTTTAAGGGATCTATACTAAGGGATTTTGGTTCTACCATTTTTGGAATTTCTAAATCAATTTTAAAGTTGATAGTTGTTAACAAATCTGATAGTTGTTCTATCGTTGTTTCACTCCTCATTTAATAAAAGAGAGAAGAAAAAAAAAATTTGTCAAACAAATAATTTGCAATAACTTGATTTAAGTTGTGTATATAAATTGGACTATTTAAAAAAAAAATTTTTTTTTTTTTGATTTACATATAATATAATTTCCTTAAGATACAAATTTTGGAGTAATTTAGAAATCTTAAGTTTAATTTAAAGTTTTAGATAATTTAAAGTCTTACCTTAAATACATTGTTTTTGTTTCATAGTTGACTCATGATAATAGTTGACTGATGATAATGGTTGACTGATGATAATAGTTGACTAATGATAATAATTGACTGATGATAATAGTTGACTGATGATAATAGTTGTAGTTTTGTTAATTCTTTCTTATTCCTCCCACGAAAGGGTCAACAATCATAATTAATTTTAATAAATTTTAAAATTTACACTAAATAGTTTTTAGATAACCGTTTTCTAAAAAAATTTCTTAAAGATTTTTTTTTTTTATATATTATTAGAAAAGGTTTGTTTAAATTTAAAAAAAATCAAGTAAAGAAACAGTCAGTCGGTGCAACCGACTTAGAAATACCCTAGGTGTTGGTTCAAATTTAATGGGAAGTCCATAAGTCATTTTAAAATCATAAAAGCTTTTATTAGTTTTATCGTAAGACATGGCTAACCAAATTATTTTTATAATACTAAAAAAATTTGCTAATTATTTTATCAATTCAAAAATATTAAAAATTCTTACTAACTTATCTATTTAAAATATTAAACAACAAATTAAATTGAGGTAAATGGATTCGTAAAATGTAATTACAAAATTACATATTTAAAAGTTTCATCCAATTCAATGAAATTTTACACACATGCAGCAATTACTCCTTTTCAGGATTTTAAGCTGTAGTGCATTTACTGTAGAATGATTTAGTACGCTTGGTTAATTATTTCAATTTTCAATAATTTTTAAATTTATTCTCTTAATTTACTTATTTTTTAATATTCTATAGAATTAAACTTAAAGTTATTCGAACGAAATATTAATTTGTAATAATATACATATAAAAGTATATATAATTTCATGGTTTTTAATGAAAGTTAAAACCATTAATGCTTTCATTAGCTTGTTTTCACAAAATTTAATAATCATAATATGCAATAAATGTATTTCTAAAATACAATGATAAATTCAGTTTCGTATAATTATATTTAATAATAAAAACGAGGAGGAGTGTAGTAGAGTAGACTGTGTCAACTCTGGGATACCCATATGACCGTAACATATACATATTATCATCCGATTAATTACTTTTGACAAAATTTCAAACACACAGCTTTATTAAGTGTAGTGCAATACTCATATAAAATAAGGAGTTGTATGGCAGCCACTCGAATCCTCTGCAGTAGACCAACCAAATTTAGCTGTAACTTTGGCCATTACACTGAACTATTTTTGGGAAAACTTGAGTCTATGTCTTGAGTCTATATTTACCCCCTCCTTCTCTGCGTCACAAACGTAATGGCAAATTTACTATACCTTTTGACTATACAGATATAATAAATTTTACAACTTAAGTATCTTACACAATTTCTTAATTATATATTACCTATGGTAGTAATTCAATAAAATATAGATATGATATAATAAAAATTAAAAAAATATTTAGTTTTTAATTTATAAAATACTAGCAGATTTACCCGGCGTTGCCCGGAAGCTTGCAAATTGTAAAAAAGCAAATTTCAGCCAATTTTTTGAAATACTACTTTGCTTATAAATGAAGCCACAAAAAAATATTTGTGGAGTTCCGTTAACCAATCGTGGCCCAATAGCTTTTTATAGGTTTTTTCGTTACTTTGTTATATATTAGAAATGA
This sequence comes from Dolichopus griseipennis, assembly GCA_963082915.1. Lineage (NCBI taxonomy): Eukaryota > Metazoa > Arthropoda > Insecta > Diptera > Dolichopodidae > Dolichopus > Dolichopus griseipennis. The sequence continues at coordinate 114,309,574 of OY720443.1, forward strand.
TTTAACCGATTAACTTCAAATTTTGTATATGTGTTCTTCTTTGAAAATGAAGTTCAATTTACTAACAGACTTGGAAGTTGTTAATCCCTGCCGACCCGACGATTGTTCAAAAACAAATTTGTAAGTAAGTTACGTCCAATTTTTGAAAGTAGGTACAACTTCTTTGAATTAGGGGAATACTTAAAAAAAAAGGTTTGTCGAGTTCTTTTAATCGATTGCGAAACAAAAACTTTAAAAAACAGTTTGCAAAACAATTTGAACGATTATCTCTAATTTTTCTATAGATGGTGCTTCTTGACATTTTGGTGCTCCTTGACGATATAGTTCAGGATGGTAGGTTTCCGGCGAATAATGTTAACTGAATTAAAATGACTATAGTTCAAAAGGGGATACTAAATATGCCATTATGTCATTATACTATGTCAATAATAGTTTTCTTGAAAACCAACGTTTGAATAAAATATAGCCGATGGTTTAGAAAAGGTTTAAAAATTTGCTTTTCAACTTGTATTTTGTTAAGTACTCACCTGAAAGTTGTAATACGCTCTTCCTCGTTTTTTTATGATTTGATAAGAGAAATGTAGGCATATTTTTTGGAAAAACTGTTTTAAAATACTATGTACTTAAGCATTATATATAAGAAATTGAATTTTTTGATTTTTAGATTTCATTTGATGAAAACTAAAAATTTCATTGAATCTTTGTTCAAAACGCACAAACAGGTCAAAACAAAATTAACCCTGTGGGTTTTAATTAAAATGCTGGTACAAAATTTTCAATAAAATACTCTTAACCGTATAAGAAAATAAAATTTATAGAAAACTTCATAGCATCGTCGTGGAAAACGGGTTAATCGAACTTAACTAAAACTTTTTGCAGCCTCTTTTTAGAATTCAAAATCAACCTGTAAAATTGGACACAAATGAAAACACAAAATTTTTTGAAAGTCCGCCAGGCCGAAATGGGTTAATTTATTCCAAACAAATTTATACAACTAATTCCGGTTGCTAAGAGGAACATTTGTGCAAAATTTCAAGTCAATTTGTCAAACGGTTTTGATTCAACATCAAAAACATTGAAAAAGCTTCTTTGCGCCCTCGTGTCCAAACTGGTTAACCGAACTTAACAAAAATTTGTGCCAGACTCTATTTTCGACTGCGAAACCACCTTGTAAAATTGGACACAAATCGGAAACAAAAAATTTTTTGGAAGCCCGCCAGGCCGAAATGGGTTAATTTATTCCAACCAAATTTATATTACTAATTGCGGTTGCTAAGAGGAACATTTGTGCAAAATTTTAAGTCAATCGGTCAAACCGTTTTGACTCGACATCAAAAACATTGAAAAAGCTTTATTGGGCTCTCGTGCCCAAACGGGTTAACCGAACTCAACAAAAATTTGTGCCAGACTCTCTTTTCGACAGCGAAACCACCCTGTAAAATTGGACACAATTCGGAAACACAAAATTTTTTGGAAGCCCGCCAGCCCGAAATGGGTTAATTTATTCCAACCAAATTTATACAACTAATTGCGGTTGCTAAGAGGAACATTTGTGCAAAATTTCAAGTCAATCGGTCAAGCCGTTTTGACTCGACATCCAAAAAACGAAAAAGCTTAAAACAGCTCTGGAGCCGCAACCTGTTGACTTATAAAAATGTGACATAGCCTATGTCACCCCCCGGGCTCCCAGAATTATTGCTTTAAAATTTTGTGACAATCGGACCAGTGGTTTTCACGTGAATCCTGGACAAACAAACAAACAAACAAACAAACAAACAAACAAATTTTCTTCTTTATATATTAGATAATACATAATATGCTTAATAGTAAAACTCTTAATCTTTTAAAAATATAAAAGTGTTAAATAGGAACAGAAATAAAAAATAGTATATATACAGGGTGTTCCCGACTCGATGGTCTTCCTTCAAATGGGTGATCGGGCATTATTTTCATTAGTTTAGAAGTTATGGGGCCTTAACTGTTTTTCGACCATAATTTAGTTTTATTTCGATAAAATTGGAACCAAATAAGATAAAACAAAATTAAGTATAGCATTTAAATGCTTATTAATGCAGATTTCTTAAGTAATATCAAACATTACTCTAAAAATTCTCAGTCTGAGGTTATAAGGGCTTAAAGTCCAATATTTTTAACAAAATATCAATTAAATCCCTTTTATCAAGAAAATAACGGTATTAACATAACAGTTTTTTTACTTCAAAATATTACCCTTCTCTTTCCCTGCATTTTGAGTATACTAGCACTTTTATAGCTCAAAAACTTTGAAAGTTATAAAGTAAAAACTTTTTTGTGATACCTGAAATTTAACTAAATTTGAATTTTTTCCAAAAATTTTTTTCAAAAAAATTCAAATTTAGTTAAATTTCAGGTATCACAAAAAAGTTTTTAGTTCTTCTAATGACAATAACTCTCTTCAACCGACGATTCACTCTCAGGAAGAAGAACAAAATGACCATATTCCTATTTTAGAAACAATAGTAAACCGTTTTAAAACCCGAATCATAATAACTTCCAACTTTACAGAGGAATTCGAACAAGTACTAGGAAACCGTAGAATTTATATCAATCCAAATTCAACTACCGAAAACATAACTAAAATTTTAAAAACTTATATATCAGAAAGTAAAGTAGAAATCTATGCACAAATATCTGATCACGATTTTAACGTTTTTCAACAAACTTTAATTAAACAGTTTCTCAATATTAAATTTGTAAATTGCACTTATTTTGCTCAAGATATAAAAACTGAAGAAGAGTTGATAAAAGTAGTGTCTATTCACCATAAAGAATAAAAACATTCAGGAAATATTTCCCTTTATAAAAATCTCAAAACAAAAATGTATAATAAACAACTCAAGCTAATAATAAATACAATTACAAATAATTGTAATATATGTATTAAAGGGAAATATAATCGTAAGCCTATCAAACCACAGTAATAATTGAAAATTAAAAAAATAATAATTGCGAAGGTGTATTTCATGGTCATTGTGATATAGATAAATTCTTTATTGTGCATCAAAATGTTCGAAGTTTAAGGGAAAATTTTTCGTCTCTAGTGTCCCATCTGGAAGCTTTTGCTAATTTACCTGATATTATATTTGTCTCTGAAATTTGGATCTATAACTGTGAAACAAATGATTTTAATATTCCAGGTTATAACTTTTATGCCGCCACAAATGAATCATATGCCGCGGGTGGGGTTGGGTGTTTTGTTAGTTGTGATTACGATTGTACGTTCGAAAAACTTGATTATATAATTAGTGCTGATATTTTAAAAATTACAATTAATATTAACAAAGTGAATTTTGTTTTTATTTGTGTCTATAGGTTACTTAAATATAACTTTAACACTTTTTATATAGAATTTTCAGAGGTTTTAGAAAGAATTAATTCAAAAAATCTTATTATTTTGGGTGATTTTAATTTTGATATTTTGATCAATAATGATGAATCAAACAATTATAAAGGTTTTTTAGCTTCTCAGGGGCTACATTCGGCTATTCAGGAGCCTACTAGACTTATGTCTGGTAAATGTCTAGACCATATTTTTTTTAGAGTTTCTAATTATGCTCAGGATTGTTTTGAAAGTGGTTGTTTTGATTTTAAAATTAGTGATCATTGTATGACTGGTTTGCTCATTAAGAAATTGAAAAAAAAAATTAAAAATAAAAATGAAAATTTGAATCATAAAATAATTATAGATTATGTTAAGTTAAATGTTAGTTTAAGGTATGAACTTTGGTTTGAATGTTTTAGTGAAATTAATCCTTCGTTAGCGTATGACAACTTTATTCGTATTCTAAAAAAGCATATTAATAATTGTAGTACTACGTTAAGACAAAAAAAATCGGTTAAGAAAATTAAACCTTGGATAAGTAATTATTTAGTCAATCAAATTAATAAAAAAAATAGGTTAAGAATAAAATGTTACAATCACCCTAACAATATGAGATTAAAAAGACAATATTCTAGATTATGTTCCAAATTAAAGAAAAAAATACTAAAATGCCGAAAGGATTTTTATAAACATAAATTCGACACATACAGAGGTAACTTAAAGGCTACCTGGGGAGTTATAAATGAAATTACTAACAGGTCTAAGGAAAGAAATGATTACATTGTGATTTGTGATTGAAAAGGGTGATAATTTAATCTCTGATTTTACTGAAGTTGCAAATACCTTTAATGATCACTTCACATCTTTTACAGAAAATATTTCATATTCTTCATGCAGGTGTAGTAGTGAACTTAATCAAGATGTCAACGTGCAGGATAGTAGTTTCTTTTTTGAATCTATATCTGCTTTTGAAATTTTAAAAACAATCCGTAATTTGAATAACTCTTATTCTTGTGGTCATGATGGCATCTCAAATTTCACTCTGAAAAGTGTAGCCTTCAATATCATTGATGTTTTGGCCTACATTTTTAATTCAAGTATTTTTTCTGGTGTTTACCCAGATTCTCTTAAGTTTGCACAAGTTACACCACTTTTCAAAAAAGGAGATTGCAAGCAGGTCAAGAATTATAGGCCTATTTCTTTGCTACCGTCAGTGGGGAAAGTTTTTGAAAAATTAGTAAAAAAAAGGATTGTACGATATTTTAATAAAATAAATTTTTTCAATAATGCGCAATTTGGTTTTAGGGAAAAGAAATCGACAGAAGATGCGTTACTTGACTTCTGTTCCAAAGTTTACTCAAATTTGGATAATAAGATGCACACAGCTGGTCTATTTGTTGACATCACCAAGGCCTTTGACATGGTGAACCGTGCAATACTATTAACAAAAATTAATAACACTGGAATCAGAGGCTTTATGCTTGATTGGTTCGCATCATATTTAAAAGATAGAACACAATTTGTCAAAATTAACAATAAAGCCAGCTCATCCAAAATTCTGAAAATTGGCGTACCGCAGGGTTCCGTTCTGGGGCCAATACTGTTTTTAATTTATATGAACAGCATTTTTACTTTAAAGTTCAAAGGCCAGCCAACTGCCTTCGCGGATGATCTCGGTCTTGTTTATGGCGCTGATAGCCCACTAAACTTGGTTGCTTTCATTAACCATGACTTAGATCTTTTAAGAAAATGGTTTGCCGACCATCGGCTAATCATTAGTAACAAAACTAAAGTTATGCTTTTTAACTTTAATTTTCGCTATGATAGTTATTTCCAATTTATGTATCATGCGCCAGAGTGTAAAAAGTTTGTATTACTGTGTGATTATTGTCACAATACACAGTCTGAAAAAAAACAGTATTTTAGTGACACTTTGTGCGATAAGGACTGCTTTATGATTGAAATTGTAGAACAATTTAGGTACTTAGGGTTAACAATAGATTGCAAACTGAGCTGGTCGTTTCATATTGATTCTCTAAAAAATTATATGAGGGGAACCCTAAGGATCTTTTATTATCTGAGCAACGTATGTCCTTCAAATACTTTGAGAATTATCTATTTCGGACTTGTTCAATCTAAGTTACAATATGGATTAGCTTGCTGGGGTGGGGCTTATTACAATAAAGTTCTACCTCTACTTCGCCTTCAAAAATTTATTATTCGTAAAATTTGTAAAAGAAATAGATTGGACAGCAGTTTTCCATTATTTGTTTCTTTAAATATTCTTCCTCTACGCCATCTTTACTGTTTTAAGGTACTAAAAATATTTTTCATTCGATCTGGGTATTTAAACTATAGGGATTCCAGCACGTATAATTTACGCGTTAATCATAGTTTTCTTGTTAATGTACCAAATTTTCGTACTACATGTTATCGTAATTTTTTTAATGTAAGTTCTTGTACATTGTTCAATAAATTACCTGTATTTCTCAGGTCATTAAGAATATATACCACTTTTTTAAAACAACTAAAGATTTGGCTTATGGGTTTAAACTTCGAAAATTTAAATAATTTATTTAACATAATATCTTAGCTACTATTTACATTACTGGTGACGATGGAATGCATTTTTAATTATTATTTTTTTTTTTATTAACTTTAATTTAATAATACCTATTTGCTTATAGCCTTTTATTGATTTTGTTTCTGCTTTTGTCTTTTTTTGTTTTTTTTTTTTTGATTTTTTTTTTTTTGATTTTTTCTAATCTCTTTTTATATATAATCTTTATTAGTTTTTGAATTAAATTTAGTTTTTGAATTGAAATTTTTTTTTTGTATAGAAGTTTTACTTTTTAACTATATCAATTTTGTTTATAAATTATTTGCTTTGTTTATTATATTTCAAATTTGCTTTTCTATATTTTATGCTCCACCCTCTAGTTTATAAATTTGTTAAGTTATTAGTTTTGTTAAGTACAATGCCATAATGTTTTAATACTATTTTCTTGAAAAATAAAAAAACCACTATTCTCTCAATTTCAGTTTATTTCATATATATATATTTTTTTTTTTAAATAAATCATTAAGTTTTTTAAAGCATTTGTTTAAAATTACAGTTCATAATAACAGATTTTCTTAGATTAAGTATTTTTTTTTTTTTTTTAAGTCAGAAATTATATAATATGTTTAGGTACATTCCCATACTTTGAACTGTAGTATTTAAAAATAATGTAAGTTTTTTGTTATTTTTTTATGAAATATTAAATTGAATTAATTGAGAATGAAAAATAAAAAAAAAAAAAAAAAAAAGTTTAAGAAAACTGAAATACCCAGAAATAAACATAATAATAAATAAACATAAACATAATAGAAAGCAAACATTTAGAGTTTTTATTGACAAATTCACAAAATTTGCAACTGCTTATCCGTTAGAAAACAGAAATCATGTAGAACTTATAGAAAATTAAGAATGTATTTTAATCATTAAAAACCCCAAAAACTTGTTGCAGATAACAAATTTAAGTCTATTTATATAAAAAAATTTCTTACAAATGAAAATGTAGAATTACACCTTGTTAAACCCAACACTCATACAGGAAATTCTGACGTAGAAAGACTTAACAACACAATTACTGAAAAATTACTTATACTAAATTTAGAACAACCATGCCCCATAAGAATACAACTTTTAGAAGCTATAAAATTTTACAATAAATAATATCACAGTAAAATAAAAACAACTATTCAAATGCTGAAAATGATTTCATATCAACAGAAACAATATATAATAATCTTGTTAAAGCTCAAAGTAAAAGATTTACCAAACATAACAAAAACAGAGAAGAACATGAAGAAATAAGAAAGCAGGGTTATATAAAAAATTACAAATCTCTAAGACACAAAGTACAGAAAATACAGAAAATATAATTTATTTAATATACACTGTTCTAATATAAAATTACCTCTTAAATTTTCAGACAATGACGATAATGTTTCTTATCCTGACAATGGCACAAATGACGTTGACTCAATTACAAGTACAGAAAATTGAATCTACAAGTGGATATACAAGAAAATCAAATACTTATACCGAAAACTTTTAATTACTGTCTTCATATTAATGATTTGAAACAAATAGATAACGTTATAAATGAAATAATACAAAGTACAACTTTACTACCTACAAATATGACCATTATTTAAAGATATTGAAAAATTACAAGACAAATTAACAACTTTAGAACACGGACATCACTCAATACATAAACGAGGACTTTTTAATTTCATAGGAACAATTAAAAAATGGATAACTACGTCATAACAACAATAAATAAATAAATTCAAATAATTTTAATAATAAATTCAGACAATTTTAATACATCCATAAATAAATTACTTAACGTTATTAAAGAAAGTTAACTCAAGAATTTCTAAAAGAAGTAACTAACCAAAATCAACTTAAAATTACGGTATTCGATATTAAATTAAATATTCAAGAAATAGACAGAATTATAAACGAACTACAAGACAATATAATACTTTCCAATATTAATATTATTCATCCATCGCTTTTAACTCATGAAGAAATTCCTGAGTATCAAATTAGTTCAGACAAAATAAAAAGCTTAAAAGTAGGATTTTCCAAAACAACAACAAACATATTAGTGTTTCTAATCCAAATTCCGTATAAAATGATTTCAGTAAATAAAAAATTAATTGTACCTCTAGCAAACTTAAATACCTGTAACTTAATAGGATATCCAATTACACAAACTTTACGAGCAGGACTTCTGGTCTCGAATGGTGATTACCCCGTTGTGTAATTTAAGCGATATTTATTACTTTCTGTATCGCTCCTATTGTGGATCTATCTTTCCTGAATCCATACTGTTTGCTGTTGCCCTCAGGCTGCTTGTATTGCTTCTGTTAGCCGGGGCTTTAGAAGTTTCTCGAACTTACGATGGTATACATGTTTCTTCGGATATTCGCGTAACTGCTTGTTCCAGTGAGCTTCACTAGCACGGTTTCCGGGCGACCACGTAAGGTTCTAGGCTTTCTTTTCTTTGCCGACTTTTCGGGTGGATTTTATTTTCTTGTGCCATTTCCCTTCTTTCAGTTTCCCCTAATAGCTTCCCCTTTCGCCCAGCAACAAACTCCTTCTCTCTGCTTCTTTTGTTGGAACCAGGTATATCTGGACCAGTTGCTGAACGTTTTTAGTTGCCAACTCTTGGGGTGCTGGACTGGTTCTGCTTACTCAATACCTGTTGTGCACCCGCTGCCTGCGATTACTCGCTTTCTGCTGCTTTCCATATTCCCCGATAGTTAGCTTTTACGTCCATTAATTTACATACGCCGTCTTTCGCCTATTTGTTGACGTTTTTCCGCTTCTTCATCGTTGCATGTATCCTATGTATGTTTTATCCTCATTGTTTATATTTGTCACTGGTGACTTCTCTGAACTGCATGTGAGATCAGCCAAGCCCTCGCCGGTAGCCACGGCTTCTGTCGACATTTTGGTAGATATCCCTACCGATTTTATTTCTTTTTTTTTTTTTTTTTTTAATTAAACTTTATTTATTCCAATTTCTCAAATTTACCTTAACCTAAAAAAGTTTACAAAAATGTTTCTTATCTGTATTTTATTTTTTTTTTAACATCTAAAAATATAATTATTTTTTTATGTTAAGTTATGTCAATATTAATTTAGCTTACTCTAATTTTTAATATACATATATTTATATAATTTCATATCTTACAAATTTCATTGTAAAAAATGTTGTAAAAAACAATGTTTATTCTTTTAATTTTTCTAAAAACCTAAACTATCTTAACCTAATTTAAAAACTTAGTCTACCTTACACTAGTATACATACTAAAAAATATGTTTTTATATATTTCATGATGTACCTAACCACCAACAGTTTTGCCTAATTAATGTATCCTTATGAGGAATACTCATGTCATACTTAAAGAGATCTCTATTAATGTTACCAGGATCATATTCAATAGTTTTACATGTAGCCCGTCTACTATAGTGATATAGTATAGGGACATGATTCAGGTTTTGAATATAACCATTTTTATCTAGATATATAAAATGCTCTGGTGCTATGAAACCCGAGAGCAGAGTTTTTTTAATGTACTCCTCATTGTGGTAATATATATGAGATATAAGACCATTTTCTGGAGTATTTGTTGCTCTAACATAATGATTTCGAATTAATTTTATCATAAAATTATCGATTCTACTTATGTTTGCTTCTTTGTACAAATATTTATTTGAATAAAAACATTTGTATTCAGATTCTGGTTTATGTGATTTACTTATACATACTCTTATGCACTTTCTTTCAAATTTTCTGATTTTTTCCATGAGACTGCCGCTTATATTATACCATACTGGTATACCATATGATAGAAGTGGTCTGATCAATGTAAGGTATGCAATGATTTTAACTTTATTGATGAGCGCCTTGTTATAAAATAGATTTTTACATGCATAAAATGCTTTGATGCCTTTATCTGTTACACTTTTTACTTGTTGTATATAGTTCAGATTTCTATGTAGGTAAACTCCTAGGTACTTCACCGTTTTTTTGGTAGCTATCTCGATTCTGTTGGGTGCCTTTATAATGAACTTTTTCCAATTTTTCTTATAATTGTAATTAAGGTTACAATAAGTATTTCTAAATAATATGCTTTCGCACTTGCTAAAATTAATTTTTAGTAACCATATTTTACAGAAATCTATAATAATGTTGAACATTTTCTGAACGGATTGTTGAGCTTTATCCACCCTATTACTGGCAGAGTAAATAATTATGTCATCCGCAAAGGCTATAGAATAATTAAATCCTTTGACCAATTCTAACATTTTTAGCATGTCGATGATATAAATCGAAAATAAAATTGGTGAATTTACTGCACCTTGTTGAAGTCCATTACCCAATTGACAAATTTTTGGATAAAGTTCGGTTTCATGTCTTTCTATATAAAATTTATTGTCGCTAATCATATCTTGTATTAAAGCTACTAGATGTTGTGGGAATTTATACTTATATAGCAGTTTATATATTAGGCCATCAATCCAAACAGAGTTGAAGGCTTTTTCAAGATCAATGAGACATGCTCCTACTCCATTCTTTTTATTTATATGCCAACATATGTCGGATGTCAATTTTGTTACTGCATGTATTGTCGAATGTTTGAATCGAAATCCGAATTGATTTTCCGGTAAAATGTTTTTTGTGTTAATATGATTTGTAATCTTACTATTTATTAGGACTTCATAAATTTTACTAATGCTGGGAAGCAAGCTTATAGGCCTGTAATTACTAGGGTTTGTTGGATCTTTACCCGGTTTTTTAAATACCATTACACGAGCTAGTTTCCAAGTTGCAGGATAGTACGAGTGATTTAGCGCGTTATTAAATAATATCACATATTTATTAATTATTTTATCACTCAAATTCTTTATTACCAGATTGGGAATTCCATTTGCACCATGTGAAGTTTTGTTTTTTAAATTCGTCATTATATTTTTTAATTCATCAAAATCTGTGAAATAATTGTTTCTGTTTTTTTGTTGTGAAGCTTTATTGTTAACACTAAATTTACGTATTGTTATATTATTTTGTTTTTTGATTTTGTTTATATTTTTAAATTCGTTTATTTTATTTTTAATGCGATTGTGGAATACGGTATCAGGAATGCTTATTTTATGTGTATCTTCTATATATGAGCTAATAACATTTAGAATATCTTTTTTTTCTTTTAAAATATATTTATTGTCGTTTGTTTTACTGAGATTAGCCTCATCTATATTGTTTTTAGTTAATAGTTCGTTATTATCTATATGCAAACTATTGATATTGAAGTTGGATTTTTTTCTAAAAATTTTGTTTATTTCAGGGAACATATTATTGTTTTTGCTATTAATTTTACTAATTCTATTGTGCCAATATTGATTAATTTCGAATTTAATGCGCTGTTTTATTAAAGAATTAATGTTGTTAAGGAGGCTTTTAAGAAAGTTTATTTGATGAATAGAAAAATTTAGGTTCTGTGAGCGTATTCGATGAAGATCGTTAAGCAAGCTGTTTTTTTTAGCTATTAGTTTTTTAATTATCGGAGAATTTATTTTGTTCATGTTATTAATTTGTTCCTTTTTTGGTACTACTTCATCTATAGTTTTAATAATTATTTTGTCTATTTTAACTAAATGATAATTTATATTTTTTATATTTAAATTGCTGTTATCACAAATCTGATTTACAGAATTTAAATATTCGGTATCAAAGTTTTTATCAAGTTTTTTCTTAAATTTATTCCAGTTGGTGTTTTTGAAAAGAAATTTATGCTGTTCTGTTAATTCTTGTATATTTAAATCGTTATTTGTTATTGAAAATTCGAAGTTAATCGCATTGTGATCGCTATCATATGCCATTGTTGTTAATTTATTATATGGGTTTTTGTAAAAAAAATTAAATCGAACATCAGTTATTATTAAATCAATATAAGAGTTAGATCTGACAAAAGTGGGGCCATCTGTTTTATGTAATTTTAATTTATATTTTAAATCATTATTTTTTATCCAATTATTTAATAAATTTCCTCTTGTGTCATTATATGTATTAGACCAGTTTATATGTTTTGCATTAAAATCACCTGCTATTATATAATAATTGTTTGTGTTATCTAAATTTAGAGTAACAAAAATTTTTTCTATTTCTTCAATAAATTTATCGTTGTTTCTGTCTGGCACGTAGACAGAAATAATAAATAATTTTTTTGCATTTTTTAATTTAATAAATATTATACACGCTTCAATGCATTTAAATGCATCAAAAATTTTGTTGCTTACGTAGTTATATTTATATTTTTTTTTAATACATATGGCCACGCCACCACCTTTTATGTTTGACATTCTATCTCGTCTAATTATGGTATAATTGTCAAAATTAATATTAATGCTTGTATTTAATTTTGTTTCGCTCAGACACATGAAATCAGGTTTATCCGATTTTATTTCTTTATTAGCTAACATCATTATTCATTACATTTTTATATTGCATTTTATACCTGCTGCCAGGTTCACTACTGCCGTCCCTTCGGTATCAGACGCAGACCAGGGAGCTGCTTATTTTAGGTCAGACGCTTCTGGATTTCTGTTACTTCGACCGTTCATATGGACAACAGATGCGTTTGGACTTTCCTATGATACCTGACGAAGAAGCAAATACCCGCATTCGAAAGACGATCGCGACGCACCGCCTGCCGAATCGCTACGTTTCTGTTAACATTTTAACGTCTGCGGGCATACTTGTTCTTTAAAAGAACAGACACATCCCTTGTTTCAAGAGAGACACCCGCTCGGAATCGTCAATTCTTGGTACAGACGCTCCTAAATCAAGCCTATATTTTGAATACATAAAACTCAACCCGCCAAAATCTCGTTGGTTTGTTGATCCTACTTACTCCACCTGGGTTGGGTACCAGATCTTCCGGTAGGATTGCTCGACGCAACAGGGGGACCGTCGTTAAGGTTAGATTTCACTTAATGTAGCAGAGGCTCGCCTAAAGTACCAGGATACCCGTCAGATGTAATCGCATACGACCCTCATTGATTCTATTGAGTTACCCAGAAGAGACACTAAATAGAAGCCTCCCCCATAAAAGTAATAATAATAATAATAATAATAATAATTTTTTTTATACCCTACACCTATAGAATAGCCAAAGATGTATATTAACTTTGGTATGTTTTTTGTAACCACCTAAAGGAAGCGAGCTAGACATCGAAAAGTTATATATTTGTGATCAGGTTGACCTCCTGAGTCGATATAGATATATCCGTCCGTCCGTCCGCAGGCATGATAACTCAAATAATAATAGCTATCTTGAGGAAATTTTAACTGAAGATTACAAGAACTGAAAGTACAGCGGGGATTGCAAACGGGCGCACTCGGCCCATGGGTGCGGATTCTGGATCTTTTAATCGATCCAAAGGCTAATGAAAAAATATAAAAAATCACGATAACTCAACAACTAATGACGCTATCTTCATGAAATTTGCGCTGTAGATTACTAGTAATGAGACTATGGCGAGGATTGCGTACGCTCGAAATTGGACTATGGGTTCGAAAACAAATTTTTGATCGAATTTACGCTAAACTAGCATAATTTCGAAACCAATGAAGATAGAACCTCCAAATTTGGTATCAGGGTGTCTCTTTCTTTTTCCTTAGTGTCCTTGAAATTTGGGCCCCATTGGAGTAGTGGGTCGGAGACCAGCCACACATTTCTGAAGACCTTAAAGCATATCTTTAAAATTAATAAAGATAGCAACTTCACAAAATGTAGAATCTTAAAATTTGGCACAAGGGTGTTCTTTACTATTTCTTGTGTGTCTCTCTATTTTGGGATCTATTGGAGTAGTGGTTCAGTACCACCCTTAGTCTTCCCAAGGTTTAGAAGCTTATAATCAAAATTAATAAAAATAATAACTTAAAATTAAGATAGAACGTTCCACTTGTGTACAAGAGTTAACAAGTATTTAAGGTACAGCGCGGACTGCATATGGGCAAAATCAGCCCAAGGGTTCGGATCCCTATTGGATGGACCTTTTAACCGGTCTAAGGGCTAACGAACATATATTAAAAATCACGATAACTCAACAACTAATGACGCTATCCTCATAAAATCTGTGTTGTAAGGTACTGGTAATGAAACTACGGCGGTGATTGCGTACGGTGGGTAATGTACAATGGGTTCGGAACTTAGAATTTTTTGATCGAATTTACGCCAAACGAGCATAATTTCGAAACCAATGAAGATAGAACCTCAAAATTTGGTATTAGGTTGTCTCTTTCTTTTTCCTTAGTGTCTTGAAATTTGGGACCAATTGGAGTGGTGGACTATCCACACAGTTCCGAAGACCTTAAAGCATATTTTCGAAATTAATAAAGATAGTAACTTCAAACGAATTTAGAAGTTTCAAATTTGGCACATTTTTGCTCTTTACTATTTCCTGCGCTATTCCTTTTTTTTGGACAAATCAGAGTGGTGGTTCAGCACCCCTCTTAGACCCCCTAAGGTTTAAAAGCTTATCATCGGAATTAATGAAAATAGTAACTTAAAGCTAAGATAGAACGTTCCAATTGTGTACAAGGGTCAACTAGTATTGAAAGTATGACGGTGACTGCATATGGGCGAAATCATATGATGGTTTCAGGTTCTGAAACCTTTGAAAAGTTCAAGGGCTAACGAACATATATCTTAAAAGCAGTATCACTTAAAAAATATTGACGCTATTTTGATGAAATTTAAACCCTAGGTTACTAGTAATGAAAGTATGTACCATGGAATTTGGTTCTGGTCGAGTTCGGATTCTAGAAGCTTTTGATCGATCTGAGGCCAAACGAGTATAATTTCGAAGCCAAAGAATATATTTCCTATTTCCTATGTGTCCCCGAAATTTAGACCTTATTGTAGTGATGGTTCAGTTGGCTTCTAAGAAATCCCACAATTAAAAAGCTTATCTTCCAAATTCAAGAGATAGAAACTCTAAATTTGATACACGAGGATTCTTTCCTATTTTCGTTTTTATTTAACACTTTTATATTTTTAAAAGGCTAAGAATTTTACCATAAAACATATTTTGTATAATATATTATAAATTAAAAACAAAATATTATTTTAAAAAATGATTAAATTTCTTTTGTTTAATTTTTATTTATTATATATATTATTGAATTATTACCAAAGGTGATATATAATTAAGACATTGTCTACAAAACGGGTACTTAAGCTATATTCAAAGGTATTGTTATATGAAAAGTTGTAAATTTGTAATTGTATTTTAGAAATACATTTATAAAAATTTTGCGTATATAAGCTTTTCTAATACGTACATAAACTCACCATTTAAAATAATTGCAATTTTGAAAAATTTGAATTATTAAATATATTGTGCTTTGATTAGCTTTTTATCACAAAATTTAATAATTAAAATTTTTTCACTTTTTGATTTTTAATATTTTTGAAAATATAAATTAGTAAGAATTTGTAATATTTTAAATAGATAAAGTAATTAGAAAATGTTTTTAGTAGTATAAAGTTAATTTGGTTAGCTATGTCTTACGATCAAACTAGTAACAGCTTTTATGGTTTTAAAATGACTTATGGATATCTCATTAAATTTGAACCAAATAGGTGAAGGGTATTTCTAACTGACTGTTTCTTTACTTGTGTTTTTTTAGGAGGGAAAATCCTGTATTAACGAAGAGGGCACGTACACCCAACAGTGTCGGAATCTCCAAGCTCAGGTATACTGTCTAAAAATCCTCCTGCTCTTAACGGACACTAGCCAGGAACCGTTTATCACATAAGTTTGGGCTAGGTCCAGAACCATCGCCTCAGAGGCTGCCTAGCCGAAGTCTGTAGATTGAACATCTGTGATGTCTAGGTCCAACTTCTTTTTGCGCAGTATTTTCTGCGCAAAATATGACAAACCGTAGGATGTGGCCTTGCTCAATGCTATTGATAGTCCGGGGCTGTTCATCCAAGAAAGGATGGACCGCATGGCCTGGTTGCGCTTCAGTTGGGCAAGCTTTACTTTCCGTGCTGATGCCAGAACGGCAACGTCGTCAGCATATCCGACCAGCATCGAATCATCCGGCAGTTTCAACCTCAACATACTCTTGTATATTACATTCCAGAGGTCGGGGCCGAGGATCGAACTTTGCGCTGAACCTTTAGTGACAGTGATTCTTCCTTACCCTTCAGCCGTGTCGAAGTGTACAGTACGATCGTCAAGATATTCGCTGATTATTCCTAGTAGACATTCGGGTGTCCTTTCCCTTTGCTGATAAGTACAAGTCTAGCTGTCTTCCCGCACTTGGGCAAAATTTCCGCTGAAAGACAGGCATTTTACATACACAGCAAAAGATTAGGTGTTCACAAAACATAAGAAACTTAACATTAATATATATAACAACTTTAGAACTAATTTTAATATTAATTATTTCATAAAGGTTTAACGTACATTTTTGCCTATGATGCATATTTCTTTGTAATATAATTTATTTGAACTAAACGTAATACCTTTAAAGTCATTGTACTGATTTGCATTTATAATTTTAATTGTTTTAAAGTAAATTAAATATTTGTTGTGTCAGCTAATTTCGTTGCATAATGTATAATTATTATGGAAATAAAATTGTATTTAAACACATAATTTTAAGTCAAAAATATTTATTAATAAATTTGAATTTTAAACTAAAATAAGCGTTTTTTTGTTTATTTATTTTTTCTGGTTCAAACATTGGTCTTTTATTTCTGGTTCAAACATAGAACAAGTGTCTTTAGAATTTGAATCTAAAAGAAAAAAACTTTCGAACAGGTGTCTTAAACTAGTGTTTAAAATTAAACCTGTGTCTATAGAGGTAGATTCAAATTAAAAAAAAGGTAATCTTGTAGAACTAGTGTCCACAGGAAGTTTTTTTTAGCTATTTTTAAAAGGGCAAACTGTCAGAACTAAAGGCGTTTGCTTCAAGACAGTGATACAACTAAAAGGCGTTCTCTTCAACGAGTCAACAAATTTACATAAAAATCATTAAAGGCCGTATCATCAAAGCAATATGGACAAACTCATCAACGCTCAAAAGGAGCTATATACCAAAATTCTAAGAGTACAGACAAACTTCAAAAAGGATTCTGTAGAAAGAAAAACAAAGGAATTTATAGAAGTTAAACGAGTACTGGCAAGCTATTGTCAAAAATAACGAGGATATTGAACAAATAAGAGAGAATTACCCAAATCATTTATATTTCAAAAACAAGGACTTTGAAAATATGGGTAATTTAGTAACCGAAATAACGAGTATTTTGGAAGCTACTTTATCAAACGCTCCAGCCAGTAATACACCGACCAAAATCTCTAAGGCGCTCAATAAAAAAATTGAGCTAATAAAGGCTGTAGAACGCATTTTAAACAAAATAAGGGAAGTAATGAAGCAAGAACCGAATTTGGTTTTCATCAACCTTAACTTAAAAACTTTAGAAGAGTATTTAGAAAATGAGGCTATTAGCCATGATTATTTTGAGGACAATAAATTTGAACAAATCGAGAATATTTACAAATACACAGTAATTGAACTAAATACAAAACTATTGAATATATCTCCAGCTCCGGCTACTCCAGCACAAAGCACCAGGCAATTACAAGGTAACCAAGATGTTAATGTTAATCTACCAAAAATTGATATACCTAAGTTTTCTGGAAGCTACTGAAAACCTTTTAGACATTTATTCATGGAAGTTATTAACAATAATAAAAACATAGGCAAAGCTCAAAAATTTTACTATTTGAAAGCTAACGTCGTTGGAGAACCTGCGGAGTTAATCAAACATTTTCCAGTTATAGCTGAAAATTGTAACTCTGCTTGGAATATTTTAGATAAAAGGTACAATAATACAAGGATTCTTTTATCTACACAATTAAAAACTTTTCTGAATCAACCAATACTTACTAAACAATCACGCAGAGCCATAAAAAAACCTCAACATGAAACCTCAAAGGAATGTTTATTTGGTATTCAGAATTTGGTGATTGAAACCTCTAACTAGGATACAATCTTAATACACTTATTGACTCAGAAATTAAACACTTACAAAGTACAAGCATTTGTCAAGCTTTCAATTTTTAGAAACCCGTTTTCAAAGTCTGGAAGCATTAGAAAGGAATACTAATGAAACGAAAATCAAATCATACCATAGTTCAATTACTGATTTATACGTGATATATTAGAATCACACAAAATTTATGGCTGTGAAAAGTTCAAACTACTGAGTATACAGCAGAGAATAGCAGCTAGCAGAAAACATAATTTATGTGGAAATTGTTTGCGACCTGGTATTTTTGCAAAGGACTGCACAAGCTTTTCAAAATGTAAAATATGTAACAAAAAACATAATATCTTGCTGCACATATTTCAAGAAAACACGAATGACAAACAGTTATTAAATATGAAACAATCACTAAACAATACAAAATTAAAGGATATTAATGCTCAATGTGCAACTAATATTACAAAGATAAAAGTTATTTTACCCACAGCAATAATAAAGGCACAAAAAATAGATGCAACTTATACTAAAGTAAGAGCACTTGTCGATCAGGGTTCTCAAACCACTCTAATTTCAGAAAATATGGTCCAATTTTTGCAGCTGCCAAAACACAAGGTTCATGCAGTTGTACCTGGAATTGGAATTGCAAAATCTGGTATAGTGCAAAGTTTTGTGGAATTTTCTTTAAAATCAAGATTAAGCTCAACATTTTTTTGTGTGATCAAAGCTTTAATTCTACCAAAATTAACTGGTTATTGCCGTAAATGTATCATCTTATAAAAATTGGAAACATATAAAAACCTTACAGCTAGCAGATCCAAACTTTTACAAACCAAGTAGAATTGACATAATCTTAGGAGCTGACGTTTTTAATCAAATAATAGAAAACAAGCTCATAAAGGGAAGACCAGGTACTTCAATAGCTCAGAAAACCAAGTTTGGCTATAATTTGCCAGGTGAAATGAAGAACGAATTTCCAGAAAATACTATTAATTGTTTTATTGGCAAAGTCGACCTTAGCCAGGAGCTAACCAAATTGTGGGAAACTGAAGAGCTTCTACCAGAAAGAGCTACAACAGATGAAGAAATAGAATGTGAAGTTCATTTCAAATCTACCTGTCAACGTCAAAAAGATGGAAGATATGTTGTGCGATTACCGTTTCGGGAACATTTTAATTTGGGCAAAATTCAGGGATCAGGAGAATTAGCACTTGCTAGATTGTTTCAACTTGAGAGAAAATTTAAGATGAATAAATTATTGGAAACTATGTACAAAGATTTAGAGTATATTCTGTTAGGTCATATGGTTCCAGGCCAAGAAACAGTTTAAGGTAAACACTACCTACCTCACCATACTGTTTTTAAGCATGATAGTTCAACCACAAAGTTGAGAGTAGTTTTTGACGCCTCTGCAAAAAGAAATTCATCTAAAAGCCTAAACGCCGTAACAATGATTGGAGAAAACTTCCAGCAAAATATAACAGAAATACTAATACGATGCCGCAAATATAAGGTAGTATTTACAGCACATATCGAGAAAATGTATCGTCAAATTCGAATAGACAATCGCGATCAAGATTTCCAAAGAATAATTTGGAGAAAATCATCTAACGAACCCGTTAAAGAATACAAGCCAACAACCGTCACTTATGGGACTGGCTCAGCGGGACATTTGTTTTGTTGGAAATCGAATAGCAGAAATTCAAGCTATAATTGGTCATGAAAATTGGTACCATGTAAGTTCATCAAGTAATCCAGCTGATTTTGCGTCACGTGGAATTTATCCATCGAAATTAAAGGTTAAAACAAAATGAATTCAAGGCCAAAACCCCAATAAGCAATACTTATTTAGAGATTAAAACAAAATTTGCAGTTAACATTGTTGAAACAGAAGTAGACAATTCTTTGATTGAAAGTTTACTTCATAACTATTCATCCTTAACAAAATTAAAACGTTTCGTAGCTTATTGTTTTCGTTTTTGTAAAAATTTAAGATGCAGTCCAAAAAACCGTAAAGCCGGAACATTAACTGCTGATGAAGTAGAAAATTCGTTTATAACATTAATAAAGATTACACAATATCAATACTTTTATGAGGAAATTGAGCAACTTTTAAAGGGTAAACCACTACATAAAACAAGCAGATTATTAAGTTTAAATCCATTCTTAGATTCTAATCATCTTCTTCGCTTTGGTGGAAGATTGTCTGAATCTGAACTTTCATATAAACAAAAACATCCGCTTATACTTCATTACAAGAGTGATTTAATAAATTTAATCATAAATCATGCATATTTGCTTTTGCATACATGGAGGCAACAATCAAACCCTAGAATAAATTAGAAAAAGATTTTGAATATTATATGCATTAAAGGCAATTAAAGGATATACTCACAGTTTATCATCGATTTAAAGCAACTTCGACATCTCAACTAATGGGTAATCTTTTTAAACCTCATGTAACTATGTCCAGGCCATTCACAAATTGTGGTGTTGATTACGCTGGACCATTTACTTTAAAGTCATCAGTAGGTCGTGGAAACAAAACTTTTAGGGGTTATATAGCACTTTTTGTATGCTTAAGTACCAAGGCAATACACCTAGAAGTAGTTAGGAACTTAACATCAAGTGCCTTTCTTGCAGCATTTAAAAGATTTGTTAGCAGAAGAGGACCGGTCCCCAAAGTGTATAGTGATAATGCCACAAATTTTTGCGGAGCCAGCAAAATTTTGAGTAATTTGTTCATCCAATCCAATTATCAAAATGAAATTATAAACTCACTAAATAAGGAAGGAATCCAATGGCATTTCATACCACCCGCATCCCCTCACTTTGGAGGTCTTTGGGAAGCTGGTGTAAAATCAACTAAATATCATATGAAGGGAATAATCAAAGAAACAACATTAACTTTTGAAGAACTTACAACTTTAACTGTAAAAATTGGAGCTTGTTTAAATTCTCCTCCTTTATGTCCGTTAAATAATGATTCAGAAAACTTGGAAATTTTAGCACTTTTTAATAGGAGCACCATTATTAACAGTTCCTGAGGAAAATGTGGTAAATGAGAATCCTAATTTATTAACTAGATGGCAGATGTTAGATCATTTACACCAGAAATTTTGGAAAAAGTGGTCTAAAGAATATTTATCCAGATTACAGTAAAGACCAAAATGGACCCAAAAACAACCGAATTTAAGGGTTGGTAATAAAGGAGGATAATTTTCCAACGACCAGATGGGCTTTGAGAAGAATTATTGAAACAAGCTGCGATGATAACGGTCTTGTTAGAATTGCTACTTTGAAAACAAAAACTTAAGTATTAAAACGACCTATAACTAAGCTATCGCTGTTGCCAATTATAGACAACGACGATAATTTCAATATGATGAAATCAAAAAAAGAAATCTTGAAGCGCTTAATAATACTACTAATTATAGTATCCCAGGGATGCTTGGCAATAAAGATGAAAAATCTCATTCATCCGTCAAAAGAAATCATGTAACGGATGTATTCCAACAAAAAGAGCGACAATAAGAAAATTAAATCATCTACTTACAAATTAACATGTCAGAGCATATTAACGATTATTTTTAGTTTTTTCTTTACAATGGCGCTAGCTAGCAATCAATAAGAATTTTATGGTAACACTCAATTTGGAAATGAACAAGGCATTTACTTTGAAAATATTGCAAAAACAAATATTTACAATAGTGAATGGAATTTAATTGTACATTTTAATTTATCTTTGTACAAGTATCAAAACGACATGTTAATTAAATATTTAAGGGAATTATGTAACAAACTTCAGTTGACGTTGAATTCGTAAATCATTGCAAGCATATTATTGTGCAGTTGCAGCATAATTTAGAAGAATTGGAAAACGGTAATATTTTAATTTATTATCAAAATGACAAACCTCACAAAAGGAAAAGAGCTGCATTTGGAATAATTGGAAATGTGACACAAAGTCTTTCTAGATTTCTAGATGAAGAGTTTGCCGAGAAATATTAATCGGATATCAACCAAATTAAGGAAAATGAGCATCATATGGAAACATTATTTTAAAGACAAACTTCCATTTCTGATTCTACTCTTAACATTATTAAACGTGAGCAGTTACACGGGCATCAGTAATATTTAAGCATGAAATGACTTCTTTACAAGATGACATAAACCGAACAAAACAAGCGCACAGATGATTCGAAATGTTCAATTCAGCTGCCTTATTAAAAACACTGGCTCTAAGTAGTATGAGACGTATACAACAGTCAATACTTTCCTTGTTAACTGATACACGTCATGGACGAATTAACACGCATTTACTAACTCCAGAACAATTAAAATCACAACACGAGAATATGTTCCAAGCAACTGAAAACAGAAAACAACGTAATTTTTGAAATGAAATTACCATTGTTAGATGCTGAGTGCTATCAGATATATCAGCTTATTCCTATTCCTATAGTTAAATCCAATAAGCTCATATATTTTCAAACTTCTAGTAAATATCTATAAGTAAATGCACATCAAGATAGATATTCACCTATGGAGGAGATTGATATAAATTTATGTAAACCTTGGAAAGCTGATCACTTTCTATGCAGATTTAATTCACCAATGTATGGTTTGAGATCTAATATCAGTCGCTGCGAAATGGAACTATTATCATTAGAACCAAAATTATCTCCGTTCTGCAAGATAAAAGGTTCTTCAATAAACATAAGATGGATAAAAATGCATACAAGTAATCATTGGATTTACACGTTAGATAAGAAAAAACTATTTGATTTGACCTGTGGTAGTCATTCAGAAAAAATAGCTTTAAATGGAAATGGGATTCTTTGGTTAAAACCGGATTGTATACTCACACAATCAAGCATGTTCATAGCATTTATTCAAAGGTTTACAGGAAACATAAGTTGTTGTTTTTGATAGTAGCAGAAATACCTCAAAATGATTTAGTAAATTATTTCAATAGTACCAACAACAAGAATGGAAGTTCGAACAATTTAACAATTCTGGAGGAAAAAATAACTTTAGCTGATATTCAAACATTACATACTAAAAAAGAGGCACAAAGAGATGAAACAACAGCAACAAAAAATATAAATACACATGATGTTCATCATTATGCAATGGCAGACATAACTCTTCTATTAATTTGTGGAATCGCTATTTATTGTTTCTTTTGACGCTATAAACAAATTGTATTTTGTACCACAAATCTCAATTGATGCAAAAACCAATTCAAACCCTTCAGTACCACTTTCAGAAAGCAATACGGCGTCAACCGCTTGTGAATATCCAGTTAATTATTAATCCATTTCGGGGGGAGAATGTTCGCAGAACATAAGTTTTTAACATTATAAACTTAACATTAATATATATAACAACTTTAGAACTAATTTTAATATTAATTATTTCATAATTGTGTAACGTACATTTTTGCTTATGATGCACATTTCTTTGTAATATAATTTAATTGAACTTAACTTAATAAAATACCTTTAAAGTCATTGTACTGACCTACATTCATAATTTTAATTGTTTTAAAGTTAATTAAATATTTGTTGTGTCAGCTTTCGTTGCATAATGCATAATTATTATGAAAATAAAATTGTATTTAAAGACGTAATTTTAAGTCAAAAATATTCATTAATAAATTTGAATTTTAAACTTAAATAAGCGTTTTTTTGTTTATTTATTTTTTCTTGTTCAAACAGTTAGGATTATACCGAAGAACCAATTTAGGTCCTTAGCCAAACCCTGCAGGAAACCCATCCTATTTTGAGCATTCCTGCTTCAGCGGCTTTATGGCAGCTTGTTCGGGGAAGTCCACGATGGCTGTCATTTGGGACCTCGAATTTGGCGCTGTGAGACCCTTACTCCTGCAACATCTCCGAGATCCCTTCTCAATGCCTGCTCCACTTCAACTCGCTCGGTGCGGCAGTCCAATGCCCTTACTTCCACAGTCCTCTAGGACCTTTGTGAAGCTTCCCAAGCTTGTCCTACCACTCACCTCCAAGAGAATCTTTTCATCTCGAGTTTGCCGGACAGTCTTAATTGCAGCACCCGTTTCCTCCAGCTTGACTTTCGCCTTGATGCTTCTTTCGCCTTGTAGACTCCTCTACATTTCCCTCTTTAACTCCCCGCTTGCTCCTCTTCTTAGTCCTTTTCACCACCGTCCACTTCTGCACCTCGGCGGAGAGTGAAGGGGTCACTTCCTTCTCCTGCTTCTTTTTTGGAATGCCTTCCTTCTCCGTCGGACTGGTAGCACCCTTTTTTGGAGTTCCACTGGTTACTACTTGCGGGGCAAAACAGGGTTGTATTTCTTCCTCTGTCTGTACAATGCGACTACTCATTTTAAGTAGCATCTTCGTTTAGGTCGCATTGTCCGCCTGTTTGGAGCAGATTTTCTGGCACCAGATGCTTTTTAAAGCGTCCAAAGCGTCTTGGAGCACCACCAGTCCTTTTTTGATATCTGAGCTGACGTTAGTTTGCAGCTCTAATTTTGGCCAGCACACCATTGCTCTTTTGGAGGTATTCCTCGACACTTAAACGCCGGTGGTGAGGAATTTGAGCGAGCCGCAGTTGGTGGTGTGCGAAATAACGCCGAACGCCTTCTAAAAGGGATATTTGATGCCTCCGACCACCTTCTTCCTCTGCCTATTTCATTTCATCTTCTTCCTCTTTCATCTGTTCCATCTTCTCTGTCACCATTTTTTTATGTTTGCTCATTTTTTGTTCCCACGAGTGCGGCGAGAAAAAAGTCCGCCCCGCAGAACTCCCATATGGGGGCAGGATACGCCATATTTCTGAGGACACCTTAATCCAGCCCTGTTTGTATTTTAGTGGACTCTTTCGACAAGCATACCTTACTGCGGGTATTTCTATGTCCCTACACGCTGGGGGGAATAATAATAATAAAAATTTTAGTTTTTCTCTTTTTTATTTTATAATGGAAGTGGTAAACTTTTTTGCGAGCGAAGTACTCGACGGTTCTTCTACAGTCCAACAGTGTCCGACTCGGTTTCACACTTGAAGTGAGGATCCCTACGGACTAAAACCACTTCTAAATTCACCTGGACACCAACTTGGAACTATTTATCACATTTCTTCGGGTTGGGTCCTGCTCCTTATGCTTTTAATAAGGCTGTCTCCAACGCCCTAGCTTCAAAGGTGTCCAAAACGGCCTTCTTCCCTATCAAGATTTCCCTCATGAGTAAGTATAGATATGGGGTTTCTGGATAAAAAGCTTAAACTTAATTTAATATTTATTTGAAAAATTTAAAGCTTGGTTTTGAATTCAAAGCTAATAAAGCTCGTCCGTTACGTTTGAAAATAACGCTAGAAGTTTTAAACTTAATTTAATATTTATTTAAAAAATTATAAAAACTTTTTAAAGTTTGGATTTAAATTCGAAGCTAATAAAGCTAGTTTTTTAAAATTTAAATTATTATATATATTATTAAAATATAATTCGATATTTTTTTGAAAAGTTACAAAAAATTTTTAAAGTTTGGCTTTAAATTCAAAACTAATAAAACTCGTCCGTTACATTTGAAATGTAAATTGAAAATCTTCAACTTAATTCGATATTTTTTTGAAAAGTAATAAAAATTTTTTAAATTTTGGGTTTGAATTCAAAGCTAATAAAGCTCGTCCGTTACATTTGAAAATTAAGCTGTCAACTGAAATTTTAAAGTGAAAAAGCTTAAAAAACGATGAAATTTTTTTGTTTGAGCATTAACTTTTAGTTTTTAACTTTTGCAAAAAGGAAAAAAAATAAACGTTTGAAATTATATAATAATAATAAAAGCTGTGACTATGAAATACAAATTGACAACAGGATCAAGTTTAAGTTAAAAATAAAAAAAAATAAAATACTTGGGTTTAAAAAGTTGTTTTTTTAATATTAATTAACAGCATTGCATTTTTTACTAAAAGTTTATAAATTACTATTCATTAAATAATATCTTTTTTATTTATCCATGAATCATGACTTTTATCAAAGCCAAGCCACCTAACCAAAACTTGATTTCCTTTTTTTCTTATTATTTCTTCTATAAGGTAAACATTAGGAAATTTAACAGATGTAAGTTCAGGTTCATAAAAACTGCCTTTTATTTGTTTTTGTGTGTAATCAAGTAAACTGTATGTTATTGGATCAGTTCTTTTTATTTTCGCTATTGTATAAATTTCTGTGGACCAATTAGGTTGATCACCTTTTTCAAATATACCTTTAAATTTACTTATACGAACAAAATCTCCAACTTTGTATTTTGCTTTTCGGAATACTTTTAATTTATTGTAGACAGTTTTTAATAATAATATCTCATTTTTCTTTGTAACCTTTTTGGGTGGAAGTTTAATTTTATGATGATATGTTGAGTTATATTTTTCAATTAGCGATGGCAGTAATGTTAATCATTTATATGTGCCTTGTAAACTGAATTGTTTCCACATCATATTTTTTAGGGTACGATTGAAACGTTCTACAATTGATGCTTTTAGTTCTGAATATGTATGATAATGCTTAATTTTATTTTTCCTAATTAGATTTTGAAATTTTTTGTTGAAAAATTCCGTGCCTTGATCGGACTGTAAATTTTTTGGTTTTTTACCAGCACGCTTAAAAATATTTTTCATTGCGATTAAAACATTATTAGTTTGTTTTTAATCGGTTCAGCATACGGAAATTTTGAAAATGTATCAATAACTGTTAATAAATATTTATATGCCTTATTAAATTTTGCATAAGGGATCATTTCAACCAAAACAATTTGTCAAGTATCATTTAAACCCTTTTGAATAAATTTTCTCCGTTGAAATTTTCTTCTAGCATTTCTATGAATTTCTGACACAACTTGTAGCCTCGACATTATTTTCGTACCATTTAATTAAATTTTCCAAAGTGATTTTATCATTTTCTATTGTATGACATTCACAAGTGTCCGGTCCAGAAGTAGAATTATCATATGTCCACTGACAAAGACTAAAATGAGTACCATAAATTGAAGTGTATTTATTTACTCCAGAAAAGTTTTTAATGTGTTTATATAGGTGTAATATTAGTCTTTTTTGATCATACAATAAGATGGAAGAATAAATATTTAAGAACTCCTGCACTTCCATAATTCAAAATGACTGTGCTAAAAATATGTTTGCTGCTTTTATATTATCTCTAAATTGTATTTTTTTTTTTTTTTTTTTTTTTTTTATTTATTTAATTTCTCTAAAAGAGCCTTTATGCTCTTACAGAGTTCCTATATGTTTTTTTATGATATAATTAGTTAATTTGATTTAATTTAATTTAAGTGCAATTTTCAATAATTTAATTAATTTAATTGGTATAACAAAAAATATATATGTATATATGTAATATGCTAATATTTACTTTGTAAAATGGCAATGGCTACATTAAATGAGAATTTTACGCTTATAGATAATCAATTTATTTAGAATGTATAATTTTAATATTTACTTATGTACAAATTTTTACAATATTTTTTAAATGGATGATAATTTAAGGTCTTAATGTTATTTGGTATACTGTTATATTGTTTTACACTGCTATTAAATGTTGGCTCCAGTCCCATGTTGCTGGCAACTGTCCTAATGTGGTGAGCATTGCGGGTGTTGTATTCATGAACTTCGTTATTGGTTGTTACTTCAGTGTTAGACTTGATGTTGTTTGTGTTCATGTTATAGATGTGTAGTGTTTGTGTATAACGAATTAGGTCTTCAATTTTAAGGATTTCATATTCTTTATGCATTGAATTTGTTGAAGTACGAATTGGCAAGTTGTAGAAATTTTTTATGGTCCTATTTTGGATTTTTTGAAGATTTTTTATATTGTTGTTGAATGTATTTCCCCATACTCCTATACCATAGGAAATTATGTTATGGAAAAGACTATAGTATACTGATTTTTTTAAACAATGTGGGAGTCTTCTTCCTAGTTTTTTTAGTAATCCGGCTACCCTGTGAAGTTTAGGTAACAATTCATTAACTTGTGGGTTCCAATTTAAATCTTCGTCGAGTGTAACACCTAGGTATTTATATTTGCTAACTCTTTGAATTGTGTTATTATTATACTTAACATTAATGTTGACGCTTTTTGATTTAAATAGCATTAATTTTGTCTTATTTATGTTAACTGTGAGTTTATGTTTTGACATCTACGCATGTATCAGTGACATGTCATTATTCATTGCTTTTTCCAGTTCACGTAAATTATCTTCATCGTACACTAATACTAGGTCGTCAGCAAATAAAAATTTACCACAGTTCAATTGCAAATTTGCTATACTACTAATGTAGCAGGAGAAGAGTGAAGGACCCAATGAACTGCCTTGTACAACTACATATTCGATGTTTGGCTTTTTACTTTTAATATCGTCTAATTCGACATATTGGTATCTGTTTTTGAAGTAATTTTCAAACCATTTGTGTTCACTGCCCATTATCCCATGTTCATATAGGATTTTTAGTAGTGTTTTCCTATCTACTGTGTCGAATGCCTTTGCTAGATCAAAAAATATGACACCAACCTTTTTATCTTTACTAACATTAGTTTGGATGCGTGTTACAACATCAAATAGCGCTGCACTCGTATTCGATTTCTTACAAAAACCATATTGCGATTTGCAGAGTAGCTGGTTGTGTTGCAGATACTCAATTAATTGTTGGTTAATATGTGTCTCAAGTATTTTACTGAAAATTGAAGGAATAGATATGGGTCTAAAGTTGTTAAAGTTCAATCTATCTCCACAATTTTTATAAATTGGAATTACTCTAGCAATTTTCAGATTGTCTGGAACTTTACTTTGCGCTATTGATTTATTTATTAATAAAGCTATTGATTCAGCCAGTTCATATTTGCATGTTTTAATTATTTCTGTGCTAATTCCGTCTGCGTCGACACTTTTTGATAATTTCATTTTCTCTATAATGTTTATTGTTTGGTTTAAATCAATTTTATTAAACGTTAATCTTTTATCAGTTCTTACACTTGGATAATAAATTGGATCATAGTTTGCTGTCATATTTTTGCCAATGTTACAATAAAATTTGTTTAACTTGTCCATTTCGTTTTTTTTATCATTTGTAGAAAGATTTCTATTTTTGAAAAGATCGTTTTGGTCAGATTGTCATCAGTACTTTTTGTTGGATTATCGATAATGTAGTTTTTTATTTGACATTTCAGTTGGTTAATATTTACTTTTTTGATAGTATGTTTATTATTTAATATTTTGTCAATTTTTTGTTTATTTATTTCTACAAATAAGAGGTGATGATCTATAAAATCTGTTTTAATATGATTAATATTTATATTTTGTTTTAGGTCATTGCAGAGTACATGATCAATGCAGCTACTCGAGGCAGGTCTGGTGATGTTTGAATCGCAAAAATAAAATCCATAGCTTTCCACAATATTTTTGTAATCATTTATTGTATTTGTGTTATTGAGAATATTAAAATTAAAATCACCCAAGATAATAGTGTTTTTGTTTGCAACCATATCTAAATGTGATTCTAATAATTTTAAGAATGTGTTTATTGAGTCTCTACTATTATTTGGTGATCTATAAATTGTTGATACGATTTAATCAATTTGAATTGTGATTATATTATTAAAGTTATCATTATATGATTTGTGTAATTCGTAGCTTAAACAATTGTGGATGAAGAAACAGACACCCCCACCACGTCGGTTGTTGCGACATGACAACAATTTAGAGTAGTTTGGAATATTGACCAAGTCAATTTCGTCATCTTTAATCCAAGTTTCGGCAATGGCTATTATATGAATAATGTTTTTTACAGTGTCAAAAATATAAGTTATTTTATCCATTTTATGTCTTAAGCTTCGTACATTGAGATATAGAATTTTTAGCGTAATATCATTTTCGAACTTGAGATTTTTAATACAATTTATGTGTCTTGTTGTGGTGTTAATTGGTAAAGTATTGTAATCTATTTCGTTATTCATCGACATTTAAGTTTAGAAGATTATTTTCTTGTAATATTTGGTGTGTTTTTCCTGTGTCAGTTTTCTTTACAAGTACTTTACCGCCCTTTACCCACGCATATTTTATTTTTTTAGCTCTTTTCAAATCCCTTGATTTTTTGAAAAGCAAACTCAAGTATGGAGTAAGCCGTTCATTAAGCTTTGTTTGGATTTTTATTTTCGGATGACGTAGAGAATATTTTGCAACAATTTATTTCTTTGTTTTTTTTTGCGCTCAAAATTTTTTCTTTAATTATTTGAGTAGTAAATTTTATTATTAATTTTTTTTGCTCACCTGAATTCTTTTTCTTGTTTTCATTTAAGTAAGCTTCTTTTATATCGCTTTGTTGTAGTTCAACTCCAATTTCACTGGCAATTTTTGTAGCTATAGTTATTGGGTTTTTCTCTTCTACACCTTCAAGTCCAGATATTTCAATATGTTTCCTATATTTCTTCTGTTTGATTAGTTCGATTTCTATTTTGTTATTTTCAATTTGTTTTTTTAGTATTTCGTTTTCATTTTTTAAATGGATATTATCATCTATCACGAGCTCTAATGTTGCTTTGATTTCAGCAATAGTTTTCTCCTGGTTTTTGATGATTTCATCCAATTTTTTTATTATTGCGGGATTGTTGGTATCATTTTGCGTTCGATTACCATTTTTGCTTATATCCAATGTACAGTCGTTTGTTCTATTAAGCCCCATTGATTTGCGTTTGTTGCTTTCTTGTGTACAGCGAACGCAAAACCAAAATTTTTCGGGATCCGCTTGGATTTCCTCCAGACTATCAATGTCCAAGTTAGAACAGACACCGTGGAATATTTTTCTGCAATCGCCATCGCATTTTATTATACTATCTTTTTTTTAAATTAATTATTTTATCGCACTTGGTACAGATATTTTTATTCACCATTTTGACGTTTTGACGTTTTCAATTTAATCTATTAATTCAGTTTCTTACCAGAAACAGACCAAAAATTATTAATTTTATTCATCCATTTACAATGATGATAGCGGGACCATCTGGATGTGGAAAAACAACATTTGTGTGTAATTTAATTGAAAATATTGATAGATTGATTTATCCGAAAATTGAAACAATAAAATGGTGTAACCCAGAAATTTCTGCCATTCCAAAAAATCTAGCTTTTCCTGATATAAACTTTTATACCAGTATCCCAAAAGAAATAAATGGCAATGAAATTAAACCTACTTTAATTGTTCTAGATGACTTAATGTTAGATTCAGCAAATAAACAGGTATGTGAGCTATTTACTAAAGGTTCGCACCATCGTAATTTATCTATAATATTGTTCAATATTAACACAAAACGTTTTTCATTAGGGAAAATTCTCAAGAGATATTTCATTAAATTGTAAATATTTAGTGCGTTTCAAAAACCCTCAAGACAAATCACAGATTTTTCCTCTTGCCAGACAGCTATATCCGGAAAATATAAAGAGTTTCTTGAGAGTATATAATGAGTCAACATCAGAACCTCATGGTTATATTGTGTTGGATTTAACACAAGACATTAATGATTTATTTCGTATTAGAACTGATATTTTTTCTAAAGAATTTTTTATATGTTTCTGTGATACGGGTGATTTGAATAATAGTTGCTAAAAATATGAAACGATTGAAGAAAAACCAACATATATTACATGTACTAGGAAAGTGCAACAAGAAGATATTTCGTAAAAATATTCTTAAATATTGTGATGATGATATTAAAAAAACTATTGCTGAAATTGCAATTAATACATTAAATGTCAATAATAAAATATCACTAAATCAAAAAGCAAAATTAAAAACACATAAAAAACAATTAAGATTTCTAGCTTGCGCTAAGAAAAGTATAAAAGCCAAAAGAAAAGTACTAGTACAACATGGTGGATTTTTACCAACTTTAATCGGAACTATATTATCTGGTGTAATAGGGAAATTACTCAGTAAGACATAATGCAGCCAATGATTATTATGTCACCAGAAATATTTTCAAAATAAAGTACATTATTTCAGGATGATAAAAACTTGGATTTATTAGATTAAAAAATTAAAAAAGTTTTATATGATAAAAACTTAAAACCATTGCAAAAATGGTACTTATATCGTCAAAATCTCCTCAAATATGGATTTAACAAAAGCCACACAAAAAAATTACCACAAAACGCTAATAATCTTACATTTGATACAAGCACTCAAACAAAATTATTTTCCAAACGAAATGCATATATAGAAACTGAATTACCTAAATATAAATCAACATCAACACAGACTAATTTTGTACCATTAGTTACTGATGAAGTGTTTGAATATGATCCTAAAAAAGAGCATTCCGATATGGTAATCGATTTAACACATTACGATTTAGATGATGAAAATTCATTTAAAAAATAAAATAAAATAAAAAAAATCTTTTTTTCAATATATATTTTTATTAAAGTAGTACTAGCCCCCTAAAATGCAGAAAATAAAAAAATTGAAGGTAGATCTTGGGAATTTGTTAATGTGTTAATATAAAAGTAAATTGCTGGTATAAGAAACAGTTCTTTTAATATATCAAAACTTTTAAGCTTAAATGTTGAAAATTTTCTTTAACCAAAAATTTATGGCAGATCTTTTGCATTTAAAAGTGTTTTAATATAAAAGTACGGACTGACATAAAAAAAAAAACCCTAAAAATTTTTCATATGAAACTGATCGTTTACATAATTATTTGGTCTTATAAATTAATCTTTTATAAATTATTTTTATTTGTAATTTTTTTTATTATTTCTGTTGAATTAAAAAAAAAAACAAAAAAATTTTTATCTTTGAAGGAGGATCTAACTCAGACCTATTTACACCGTCAGCCACTTTGCTAACCACTGAACCATACAATTCTTATAAATTAATGGTCAGATTTCTAATATAAATGTATCACTAACTGACAGAATGAAAAATAAAGCCATAGACACAGGCAAGTTCAATTAAAAGTATATAATTAGCTCAAACTGAAATGTTGAAAGATGAAAAATTAATACAAAGACCATCTATAAGCTCTGATTATCGAATGTTTGAAACACCAAGTGGTGATGTAATTACCGTTGCTGTACCATCTCCTGAAAAAGAGAAAACATTTAAATCAGCCGGTAGTTCAATTTCCTCAACTATACTTTCGCAGTTTCCTGAGACAAAAAAACGAAAAGTAAAACCTTTGCTAAGAAGTCCAAAACTAAGAACTTCATCAACACCGGAATGGACGACATATAAATAATGCAACATTTTATGTTTTAGAAGAAGTTAACAAAGATGGATGGTCAAGATGACTTCTATGTAACATTGTTTAGTAATGATAATTCAAAATTGTTTCCAAACAACAATTTATCTTCATTCGAAAATAAATTGCCTATTCACTTTGATTTAAGAAACGGAAACTGGAAAGTAGATGTTTCAGAAATTTATCTGAATGATTTCCTACAAACGGAAAAATTTCACAAAGAGAATTGTGCTATTTATTAATATAAACATTGAAAAACCTCTTGAAACCAAATCTATAGGTTACACATATTATTCATATGACGATTCGGAATTACATTTGGATGACTGGAAGTTTAATTTTTTGCCAAAGCTTATTAAAAATATAACTCCTAATCCAGGATTTACTCGAAACCAGGTTTTTACTGAATTTTTTAATGAAGTTTTGACATATACTGTTTTACAGTAATATACAACAATTTTTCATAAACATTCAACATTTTTTCATCCAAATTAAACATTTTTTGATATAATAAATATGATGAAATGTTTAATTTGGATGAAAAAATTTTGAATGTTTATGACAAATTGTTGTATTTTGCTGTAAAACAGTATATATCCCCAACACAAAAAATTATGATGATTTTTCATTTAAAAAAACTTTTGATGAATATAGCTTTTATATAAAAGTTAATCATAGTTATAAATATTGTAAAAACATTATTAACTGAACTATTTCAACAGAAAATATAAAAAATTTTAAAACAAAATTACCCGAACTATTCAAATTAGCTGTGGTTAATAATAAGGATGAATTAAATGGAATGGTGATGATTTATTAAGATATAGTTCAATCATCTGTTTTTGGAAGTATCAAAGTATGTGCATTAAGAGCTATCAACATAGAAAATTGCAGAATAACTACAAATATTGTATTTGAAAATGTCTAAAGAAAAAAATTGTTTTGAAACTGTAGCAATTAAAATTTGTAACCAATACGGTGATGGAATAAATTTTGTTTCCAGTTACTATCCAACATGAATTGTATTACACTTTAAAAAGCATTGATTGACCAAAAACAATATAAATACTACTACTCAAATATGATATTATATCAAACATAGAAAGAGCTTACGTGAGATATTATTCCTCTCAAGTAGGTTGAGGAATCAACGATATTGAACCTTTATTACAATTTTATCCAGCTATTCAAAGAGAGGCTATGAACACAAGTAAAAATATTTTGAATGATATAGCATCTGGTGCAAACATAAAAGAAGCTATAAATGATCAAAGTAAAGGTGGCATGAAAAATCTACGAAAATCAGTAGTTAATCAACTGTATTCGATGTATGGTGGAAAACGAAAAGTCATAAAAAGACGAAGCGGTATAAAAAGACGAGCAGTTTCTAAACAGACACATTTAAAGTCGAAAAAGCGAAGTAAAAGCTCTGATATATTCAAATAAATATGGAGTGTTTGAAATCCGAACTTGATCTTTTTGCATCATTACCAGTACAAACAAGTATATTACGTTCAGAAGAGGTAGCATACAATCTTTTAGCTTCTTTAGAGGCGTCACCGTCAACTATTGAATTTGTTTCACTTGGAAACGGAGATACGTATCGAGATTTATAGTTAACCTACATCAAATTTAAAATTCAAATATTAAAAAAAGATGGATCAGTTTGGAGTGCAAATGATAAGGTAGGAAATGGGGTTGATGCAAAAGCAGCCTCGCAGCCTAGTGTTGTAAATAATTTATTACATTCTTCAATTAAACAATGTAATGTAACTCTTAATGGAAAAAACATTACTCCGTCAGACTCCCTATACCATTATAAAGCATACTTAACTACTTTATTAAATTATTGGAAAGATTCGAGTCAAACACATCTGGAAGCATCTGGTTGGGAATTGGATAAACCAAATGTAAAATATTTTAATAATTCTGGTTCTAAATCAAGGCAAAAATTATACAACAATTCTACAATAGTAGAATTAATGGGAAAATTACATGTAGATTTCTTCAACACTTCCAAATTACTATTAAATAACGTTGACATTCGAATTGCTTTAGCATTAGAAAAACAAGATTTTTTTATTTTCTTTAACGATAACGATGAAAGCTATTTAAAAATTCTTGAAGCTAAATTATACATGAAACATTTAACAATTAATCCTAGTATATTAATAGCACATAATACTGTTTTGGAAAAGGCTAACGCAAAATATTTTTATACGAAAAGTGAAATTAAAACATTTGCAATTTCCAATTCCTCTTGTATTTTGTATGGTTAATAATGAAAATTTTAATGGTAAAAGATCAAAAAATTTATACTATTTCGATCATCAAAATCTCACACAATTTCAATTATACGTGAATGGAGTACCTACACCAAACTCTGCAATTGAAACAAGTTTTACATCGAATAACCATTGTAACTCTCGTGCATATTTAACATTATTTAGCGGAACATCATTCTGATAAAGGGCATCAAATTTCAAAAGAACTAATTTCAAAAGGTTATACAATACTAGCTTTTGATTTATCACCAGATGGTTCTGGAACTAATACATGTCAAACTTTATTAAACCAGGGAGTTGTAAAGATCGAAGCAAGACTCAGTTCTCTATTAGCTTCAACATTAACATGCATTGTGTTTGCGGAATTTGATGCCAGTATTGAAATTGATAAAAAACGTAACGTCTACTTAAAAATATAAAAGAAAGTTTAATGTACCATCTCTATTCATTTGAAAATGGCCTGTGCTCTAGTAGATTTATCGTTTTGTACGGACGAAAATAATACTATATTTGTGAAAAATTTAGCTGTAGCTGGAATAAAAGGAAAATGTAAAACTATTGTAAAGGAATTATATCGATTAATTATATATCGATAATGAAAAAACAACAAACAGTTTAATAAAGTTACTTGAAAAATTCGATATAGTCTTAACAAATGGAAAACTGAAAGCTGAATTTATGACAACATATATAAGAGGAAATACTCGTCTGTATATAAAATTTTGATAAAATTCATACCACGTCAAATAATTCATCTCACAAATGACTTTATGATGACGTTGAAAAATCCAATTTGTATTTTTGTTGTTTGTTTTTTATCCAAATAATAGATATAACTTTTTATATTTTAGTAATAAACAGTGACATTTCTGCTGAAAAAGGAACACACTGGTTAGCAATTTTTGTGCCAGTTCAAGGGTGTGCAAAGTATTTTGATTCATTTGGAAACCCACCATTCCACAGTGAAATTATAAAATTTCTTCAAAATCAATCAAAATGTTTTGTTTTTAACAATAAACGTTTACAAAGCGATCGTACATCAGTTTGCGGTCAATATTGTTGCATATATTTATGGATGCGATGTAACGGCAAAAGTATGAAAAATTTTATTAATTTATTTTATACATTATCATCCCCACTCAAAAATGATAAAAAAATACAAAGAATGTTTCCGACATTTTTTTTAGAAAAAAAATGTGACCAAACACTATAAATATAAAATGTTTCATATAAAAGTCTTTAGCTTAAAAAAAAATGGAGCAAGTATCATATTCAGAAGTCATTGAAAAACAAACAAGTGAACCTACCTATGTTTTTGTCAGAAAAAATATATTTATCAACAATAAATAAAACAAACATTTTTTAAAACCAGTTATTGTCTTTTATTAAATACATATATAAATTCATACAATATTTTACAGCACATCTTTCTAAATTTTCCGTATTGCGATGGTGAGGGTAAATGGTAATGAAATTCTTTAGTTTTTGTCGAGGTGGAATTTTATTATCTAAATTGATAATTTCTACTGAATTCAAAACAAACTTATCTAAAAATATCTTTTTCTGGTGGCCTTCTACGTAAACGACATCGAATGAATTTTAATGTTTCGTCAAGATATTTTTAATTGCTACATATTCAATAAATCCATCATCCCAGTCAAGATCATTTATTTGCTTTTTATTGAATTCATTTTTTTGTTAAACTCTGCTATTTAACTCTTCGAACGAATACGGTGCTTTAAACATAAACAGTGTCGGTACCAGTGACAAGAGTCACGAGTCCGCCCGAATTCGCAAGAGTCCAAGAGTCCGCCCGAATTCGCAAGAGTCTGCTCGAATTTGCAAGAGTCTACCCGAATTCTCAAGAGTGTGCCCGAATTCGCAAGAGTCTGCCCGAATCAGCCAGGCGCCAGAGTTCTGGTCGAATTTGAATTTATTCTCCATCAAACGATAGATCTGAAAAAGCTTCGATTAGAGCAAACCGTGGCTGCTAAAAAACTCTTAACGGTAGACCTGCGTTGTTATGAAACAATGCCAGAGAAGGAAGAGGAGGATAAAACATAAAAATATCACCTGGGACTTGTTGATAATGGAAAATATAATAAAAAATAATATTTATAATTTTAATTTGCAGTTTTTTTATTTTTTTTTTCCGGAATTAGCTCAAAAATAGGCATATTTAGGCGATCTTTATCTCTCTGCCAGCTCTTCCTTAGTTTTAACATGTTTGGCAACACGTTCCGGCACAAAGAATGTTATATTTTCTCTTGTTAAGCAGTGACAAACTTCTGCGAGCGGTACCTGTTGTCCTCTTGTTGTGTCAATGAAGAACCATTTTATAATTTTGTAAAGCTGTCCCTCAGCTAAATCATCCATCTTTTTGTAAATATCCTGGTCACCTTTGGCTGCTGCCCGTAAATTATCTAAAAACGATTAGAAGTAAAAATAAAAACAATTAAAATATGGTAGAAAATTTAAAATAAAATAAATAATATTTACTTACCATTTATGTTTATGTTTATGTGTTTATGTAATGGTAATTGCAACTGACTTTTTACTTGTAATATAATGATATAAATCTGCAGTTTATTATATAAGTTACCGATTTTGCACCAATCTCCATTATTACTAAATATTATTATTACTCAATTTTGCTTATCCGTCAAATTTTATCCATTGAACTTTATAATACTTTTACTAAATACTATCTAATGGGAATGATTCATTCAACTTTGTATTACTTTTGTAATGAACTTTTAAATTAATGAAATCGATTGGCTTGCAATTTTATGTTAACAGAATTGTAAACAACGAAATGAAATAATGAAATAAAGAATATGCTGGGTATGCAATTGGGGAACGATTTATTGATTATTGAAATATTATTGATTCATTCTTATTTCAGAATTCTTTGTAAAATAATTTGTTAAAATTAAAAATCAAATATTCTTTCATTTAAATAATTAAAAGGAACCCTTTAATCTTAACAATAATTTAACTGGCGCCCGAGCAGGGATCGGCCAAGTGATCGTGTGTGAAGTGTCAGTAGTGGATATAAAAAACTTGTATTAAAAAATCAATAAAAAAACATTGAACCAGTAAATAAAAATAAAAACTAAAAGTAAAATTAAAACTTAAAATTACAACTTAGAACTAAAACTTTTAAAATTTAAAAACTTAAAATTAAAACTTAGTTAAACCATTGATTAAGAATTATATATAGATAAACATTTTCATGTTAAAAATTTGTATGAAACTCGCATATTTTTTAAAATTCTCTCAAAACGGTTGGCATATTTTAAATGTATTGTAACTATTTCTATTTTATACGTTTTATTTTTATTCTCTCAAAAATTTTTCACTCTACATAGTACATGTAAAATGATTCAAGAATATAAATAATATGACACTAAAGAAAAGAAAAAAATCGAATAAGAAAAAAAACGAGGAAGTTTGTAGTAGAGTAGATTGTGTCAACTCTGGGATACCCGTATGGCCGTAATCTAAACATTATAATATCATCCGATTAATTACTTGTGGCAAAATTTAAAACATACAGCTTTATTAGGTGTAGTGTAATGCTCATATAAAAGAAGGAGTTGTATGGCACTTACTCGAACTTTCTGCAGTAGACCAACCAAATTTTCCAGTAACTTTGGCCATTACACTGAACTACTTTTGGCAAAATTTCAGATACCCAGGTCAATGATTTTTTTAGTATTAAAAATCACCGCCATTTTGACACTCTCAAAAAATATTTGAATAGACATTTATCATGTTTTTTAGTGAACATAACCTTCAAATTAAAAGCTATAATTTCAAATTTTTTCAACGATTTCGGTAAGTAGTTCAAATTCAGCTTTAATAAGTACAGCTACAGCTTTAATAAGTACAGAGTAATGCTCATATAAAACAAGAAGCTATATGGCAGCTACCCGAGCCCGTTGTGCAAACTGGCTGAATTTCAAGGGCGATGACGGTTTTTTTTAAAAATCCGATTTGTTGAAAGTTCCAGAATCCTAGCTTCTTTAATTTTTGAGTTATCGTGATTACGGATGGACAGACGCACGGACATACATAGCTAAATCGATTTATTTTTCAATTCTGAGCCGATCCATAAACTTGAGTCTATATCTACCCCTCTTCTTCTCTGCGTCATAAACGTAATGGCAAATTTAGTATACCCTTTTGACAAATAGTCATACTAGTATAAACAATGATTTTTTCATTGTAGTTAATTTTTTCGAATTGATTTCGTTTTTTCTAAAAAATTATTCAATTTTGTATGTACTTGCGTTATTACCTATATAGATATGTATGCGTATAAAGGTTCTAAAATAATTATTTTAAAATCTAACTTTATAGATATCAATAACAAATAACCTTTATGAATATTTGAAGGTGACCAGATATTTTATTTTCAATTTCTTATGAGGTTTCAATTGTAACGGGAAACTTTTTGTTTTGATTTTTTCATTTTTGTTTAAATAAATAAATTTTTCTAAAACTTGCAAAGTGCATAGTTGTGAATGGAATCTATGAAATTTTATAAAGTTTTTATGTATAGATGTATGTATGTATTCAAATTTCTATTTCTAAATTCTTAAATCTTTAGAGGTTTTTTGTTGAATTGAGATCAATTATAATTTTGTTTTAACTGAAAATTTCTAAATTATTTAAATTTTCAAAATCTTATTATGCATAAATTGTTCTAAAATAATTATTTTAAAATCTATATTTATAGATTTCAATAACATATTGATATCATTTTTTTTATGGTTTATTAGGTATATAATTTTTATATACAGGTTAAGTAATTTTTATACTTTTTTGTTATCAATGCCATAATAAATAAAATTTTGAAAATTTAGATAATTTAGAAATTTTCAGTTAAAACAAAATTACAATTGATCTCAATCAGAACCTACATTAATTCTTTCAGAAGGCCTGGACATCGAAAATATTTGAATGTATTAGTACACATTGTTAAAGTGTGTGAAAAAAAGCTCTTCCAAATGACGTTTCTTAAAAAATTTTTTGTACTTTTATGTTTATATTGTTTTTTTAGGAAAAATTTAAATTTTCATCAATTTTCTTTTAGAGTTTTACCTATGAAATAATTGTCCAAATATTTTAATTTTTATATCAAAATTTTTATATTCAGCTTTCAACTCGAAATTTTTAATATATTTACAGCAAAATATATTCAATGATTTTTTTAGTATTAAAAATCACCGCCATTTTGACACTCTCAAAAAATATTTGAATAGACATTTATCATGTTTTTTAGTGAACATAACCTTCAAATTAAAAGCTATAATTTCAAATTTTTTCAACGATTTCGGTAAGTAGTTCAAATTCAATCTAAGTTTTAATATATATAAATTTAATAAATAATTATGAAATTTATATATAAATAAAGCTTAAAGAATTCTCGTTTCACTCGTAAAAAAATTAAATTTGAAATCATTTTTTTCAGCACATTTCCAAGCAAGAATTGGAAAAGGAGTACCACATTCTGGGTAAGAAAGTTTTTTCTAATAAGTACAGTTTTAAATAAAAAATAGTTGCGTAGTGTAAAATTGTGTAGAGTAGTATTTTACAAGTACCTTAATAAAATAAAATAATATTTAAATATTTTTTGTTAATAAAGAATTAAATAATTTTTATAAATTAAAGGTTTTTTTTTTTTTTAAATATACTTCAATAATATTTTATTTTATATGCAATACAAAGGTACTTGTAGTTTAGTTATCAAATTTCTAATTTAAGTTTTTTAATTGAATTAACTTTCTAAAACATTATATTTGAAATTTAACAAAGTTAATTCAATTATTAAGTGCCTTATATTGCCTTTTTTAATAATTTATTTAAAATGGGTCGTAAATGCTCGGTTGTTAAATGTAAATCCAATTATAACAGTAGCACGAATTACGTTACAACTTATGAATTTCCGGTTAAAGAAAATTTAAAAAAATTATGGGTAAACGCTGTTGGAAGAACGAACTGGCAACCAACAGCCTATAGTACCGTTTGTAAATTACATTTTGAAGATTCGTGCTTAACTGTAGATAAACCCCAAAGGACGCGATTATTGCCAGATGCAGTTCCAAGTATTTTCCCCAAGAACTCGGTAGAATTAATTTCTGTTAATAAAAATTCAAATATAGATGAAGATCTAATTTTAAATTTTGCTAATTTAGTTGTAAATATTAATAAAAACGTAAATTTAAATAACTGGGCCTTATATACTGCCCAAAATAATTTAGTTTTGTATATTTTAAATGAGAACGAAAACTTTGGTTCTTCTTTTAGATTTAGAATAGTAGTTAATAACGATTTATTAGTTACCTGCTTTACAGGTAATACTCAAACAAAACTAAATAAAAATGTTTTGCCGGAAAATACGAAACTTGTATTTTGGTCTCAGCTAAAGCAAATAGTATCGTATTTTAATAGCGTGCTATCAGACTCTGAAAATAATTCTTAGCTTCTTTTAGAAGAAGCATCATTTCTTTTTAAACTATACCAAATTTCAGAGAATGATACTGAAAAATGCGAAAAATTACATGTTATTATTGACCAAATTCACCTTTTAGGTTTAAAAGTACCTAAATACAGTTGTGATACCATCGAAATGTCATTTTTAATGCCCACTCTAGATCTACTTATTCTATTATTTCAAATTTTCTTACTCTTCCATCCAGCCGGCATTTTCGAAGATTATCTTAAAAATTTTTTTATTTATTTTTTAGTTTAAGTGGATTAGGCCTCCCGTGGATACCACTTTAAAAAAAACGAGCCATATTCTCTACCCTACGGTGGTGTGGAAACGAGAATTATTAAATATCTATAATATATATATGTATATTAATTTTTTTTACTTAATTACTTAGTTTTTATTTCCATTTATTTATGATTTATATTTTTCAATTTTTAATATTGTAATGAAATAATTAAACTCATTCAAATTCCCACTAAACACAACTTTTTTTTTGAGCATTAATGTACGACATTAATAATCTTTTTGAAAGCTTCTAAGAAGCTTTTTCCTATTAAAATTTTTTTTTGAAGCAATTTTTTGAAATCCATACTTTATGAATGAAAAAATTAAAGTTAAAATTTTTTTTTGTTACTAAATGATGTAAAAAAGATGATATTTCAATTTACTCTTTTAACATAATTAAAAAAAAATCAGTAGTTTTTGAGTTATTTTAACATTTTTAGGAGGACTCCCGCGTTTTCCCATAAGACTACGTGTAAATTTCATTTGCGGGAGTCCCATTTTGAGCTTTTTTTCTTTAGATGTCCAGGCCTTTTGAATTATTGTAAGTTATGTCTCAATTCAACAAAAAACCTTTAAAGATTAAAGAATTTAGAAATAGAAATTTGAATACATATGGTTTTATTAAAATTAAAAGCAAAATATTTAATGAAATATATATGAAATATATATGTTTATTTAATATTATTATTTATACCAAATTAGTTATTAAATATTCAATTATACGTGTCAATTATACAATATTAATTAATAAATATAATACAACTTGAATATAAAAAGATTTAATAATTTTACTTCTGTTGAATCCTTAATTACTTGTATCCACGTCCACGGTTTTTCAAGAAGAGAAAGAATCCGGAAATAATCTTCATTTTATATTTCGTTTTGGTAGTATTAGTAGTAGAACATATTATATTTTGTAATAGATTAATTTCGAAGTGCATAAGAGTGGATTTCCATTTATTACATTCCACACGGCCTTTCCTGATGATCTTCGGCCCCTGAAGATGTCTAAAAGAGAATGTTAATTTAGTAAGAGTTATTACGCATCTTCGAAATTTATCCACGGTTTCATTCTATCTGCGCTCGTGTCGGTCATATTCGGTCCTTCATGTTCTCCTTCTTTCTGGACTTGATACCTATCAAACTCTTTGATAGTAACTATCCGGTATGGTCCTAGGTATTTTGGACGAATTTTTAAACCAGTTCCGAATTGTGCCTTTTCAATAGCTACCAAATCTCCAAGTTGGTATTTTGTGGCGTCCTTTCTTTTCTTATTGAATGTTTTTCTGTTTTCGTCCTGGATAGCGGCAATATCTTTTATTGCCTTTTCACGTTGTTCTTGACGTTCATCTTCAAATTCTTTTATATATTCTTCATTTATAGTGTCAATAATTCTTAAATCTTTTTGAGTTTTCATCGCACAACCCGTAAGCAGCTGAAATGGGCTGGTTTTTATTGCGCGTTGATAAGTCGCATTAATTATTTGTTGTACCGGCTTGACATAATTGTGCCATTTTTCGTTTTCTTCTAAAGAAAGTTTCGTTAAAGTCTTTATCACTACAGAATGAGCCCTTTCGATCTGACCGTTTCCTCGTGGTACTCCGACAGTGATGAAATGCAGTTGGATGTTTCGTTCTTTACAATAATTTTGAAATAGGTTTGATGTAAAGGCTCCTCCTTTATCTGCTATTATCCTTTCTGTTTAACCAAAAGTTTCTACAATTATCTCGAGTTTTTGTATAGCTTCCTCGCTGCCAAGTGTTTTGGTCGGAAAAAGCCAAAGAAATTTGGTGAATCCATCGATTACGGAAAATATATATTTGTAATTCTTTTTTGTAGCTGTCATTGGTCCCAAGTGGTCGATATGCAATGCTTCGAGTGGGCGTTCTCCTTTCGGGATTGGTTGTAGTAAACATTCTGCCTTTCCCGTCTTCCTCTCAGCTAATATACAGCGTACGCAATTGTTTATATGTGTTGCTATTCTAGGTTGAAGGTCTAGAATGTAGAAATCTTTCTCGATAATTTCTTTCATCTTCTTGTGATGGAAATGTCCCATTTCGTGAACTTCTTTAATGATATAATTTTTCATCGAATCTGGAACGACAAAAAGCAAATTATTATTTATGTTTTTGTAAAGAATTTTGTTCTGAATAATGTAATCTTTATAAGGTTTTTCTCGTAGTATTTCAATGATGGCAAGTAAGTGTTGGTCTTCCTGTTGTGCTTCTACTAACTTTGTTAAGAATTCGCTTTTTTGGAACATGCACATAACGATCGGATTTCTGCTCAGAGCATCTACGTGTCGCATTTTACTACCAGCTCGGTGTTCCAGCTGATAATCAAATTCCTCCAGTAACAGAGCCCATCTAGCAACCCTAGTTGTGAGATCTTTCTTCTTCATGGTACCTTCAAACGCTTTACAATCCGTAACTGGCTTAAATTTTTGGCCAAGTAGATAAACCCGGAA
Source organism: Dolichopus griseipennis (assembly GCA_963082915.1). NCBI lineage: Eukaryota > Metazoa > Arthropoda > Insecta > Diptera > Dolichopodidae > Dolichopus > Dolichopus griseipennis. Next base: position 114,354,379 of record OY720443.1, read on the forward strand.
TTTTTTTAAAGCTTCAACAATAGCAAGCACTTCCAACTCGTATGACGTGTAGTTTCTCTCGGCTTCGTTGGTTTTTCTACTATAATAATAAATAGGGTGAAGTGACCCATCTGTGCCATCCTTTTGCAGCAAAATTGCGCCGTATCCGTCTTGAGATGCATCAGTGTGCAGCTCTGTATGTGCTCCATATCTAAAAATGTTCAAAATGGGTTTACTTGATAAAGCTTGTTTTATCTCGTTGATGGCTGCCATTTCTACCGGTCCAATTCTGAAATAAATATTTTTCTTTAAAAGTTCATGTAATGAGCGTGCCTTTGTAGCAAAGTTTGGTATAAACTTTCTAAAATAATTAGCTAATCCTAAGAAGCTTTGAAGATTTTTGACTGTGGAAGGTATTGGAAAGTTCAATACGGCTTTTGTCTTCAAGCTGGATGGTGAAATACTGCCATTACAAATCCTATATCCGAGATACTCAATATCCTTTTGTAAAAACTGGCACTTCTGCCACTTTATTCGCAAACCGTTCCCAGCAGCTACATCCAATACTATCTCCAATCGCTTGATGCCCTCTTCTAACGTCTGCGACGGTATGATGATATCGTCGATATAAACTATGACTAGGCTTTGTATAATGAGATCCCTAAGAATAAAATTGATATATTTTTGGAAAACACTGGGCGAGTTGCAGAGTCCGAATGGGACCTTATTGAACTCAAATTGTCCGCAGTGTGCGACAAATGAAGTGAACTTCCGGCTTTCCTCTTCTATCGTTACGTGATGAAACCCATTTTCAAGGTCTAGTGTCGTGAAATATTTGGCCGATTGCAATTTGTCTATTTGCTCCTCGATGTTTGGCAAAGGATACCTATCTTTGATCATCTTTTTATTTATTCCGCGATAGTCAATACATAAACGATAAGAATTGTCCTTCTTTTTAACGAGAACTATTTGGCTTGCGTAGTCGGATGCACTCTCCCTTATAATTCCTTCGTTTAGCCACTGGTTGATTTGTTGCTCGATAACTTTGAGTTCGTATGGTGGAAATCTCCTGGGAGGTCTATAAACTGGATTGTCGTCTACCGTAATAATCTTCATTCGAACTGTTGATTCTTTTGGAAATTTTGAGGAGTCTTTTATTAAAGCAATTACTTTATTTTGCTCGTTCTTTTCGAGGTGTGTTAGTCCGAAAACTTCTTTACGTTCCTCCAAGTTTTGGTCCAAACTAATTTTAGTTAAATAGCACGAACGGTCTTTGTCTTCATTACCTCCGCTTATACTCCTTCCTTCGGGCATGTTCTTTTGGATAACAATTTTGCCATTGCTTATATTGACGGTGGCTTGACTCAGTAAATTCATTCCGATTATCATATCGGGTTTCAAACATGATTCTTCCACAGAATGAACTTCTATATTTTCATAAGTTTCACCATTGATCTCTATGGCTGCTTTACATGATCCCTTAGTTTTGATGTTAGAAACTAAGCCATTAATTACTATTGGTGAATTCCTAAAATTATAATTTGGATTAATTAAATTAAAATAACATTCTTTTAACACGCATATGTCGCTTCCAGTATCCATGAGACATTCGAAACCAATATTATTGATTTTAGCCCTAATACGCATATTATTTTTCGGATTTTCTATAAAATGCGTTGATGCATTTTTATTTACACCACTATGTCTATTATAGTCGTTCGCCGGCTCTTCCTTACATTCTGGCCTTTTGTGTCCATATTTGTTGCACCTAAAACATTTCGGGCCGTTACCTTTTCGTAGACAATTATGAGCTTCATGTTCAACTGAGCCGCAATTAAAACAATAACGTTGACGAATTTTTCCCCTTCCTTCTATTTTACTTATAGTTATATTTCTCTTATCCAACGTTGGTTTTGAACTTTCACTTTTCGTCATTTTTTCGTATATCAGTAATTTTTCCTTTAATTCAGAGATGGTCTTGGCACCAAAAAGAATCATTTTATTACTAGGTATGTCCTTTATTCCGTCTATAATGTAATTTATTAATGAAGCTTCATCTATTTCAATTTGAAAGGCGATATGCAGTATATAGGGAGCATGCAGTACAAATATTCACGAAGAGATTCCTCATACTTTTTCTTTCTTTGCCGTAACTTAGCGTGAACATCGGCACTGGTGACCCTTGCTTCAAATTCTTTAAGTAGTTCATTCTTCAGAACACGGTAGCAGAAAGGTTTTGCTTCATATTCCACGAATAATTTAGCAGCCCCTGTTGATGACCTTTTACAAAAGACGAATTTCTGTAATTCATTCCATTGAAATACGCTCGCATACTGATCGAACTCGTCTATCCATTTCCTAACACTAATGGTTTCATCACCATTAAACTTTCTAATCACACTTTCAGCTTCACTAAAATTAATTTTTGTAGCCTGGTTGTTTTGGGAAGAAAAATTAGGAGGTGTTGGCTCGAAATCAACAATCGAGTCGCTGCGCTGTATTGTGCGACGCCTTCTCCCGCTCATTCTGAATAAATTAATAACCTCTGTTTAAATAATAATTAAATTTAAAAATTAGTTTTTATTTATTTATTTTTCCCCCTTTTTTTTTATGTTATTTTTTATTTTTTTTTTTTTAATAAATGTAACAATGTAATTAGTTAAGCATAAAATTTGTTTTAATACAGTTTAGAATCATCTGTTGGTAAAATATTTAATTTTTCGTAATGAAATTTATTAAAGTTTGTTCTTAATATTTTGTTGAATTTATTTTTAATATAAGTTTATAAGTTTCATACAGAAGATTTCATCGGTTGATGACAATATTTAATTTTCAAAATAATTTTTATTATAATTTTTAAGGTTGATAACAATATTTAATTTTCAAAATAATTTTTTATTAGAATTTTTAAGATTGATAACAATATTTTAACAAAAATATGTAAATTGTATAAGAGCTAAGATTAAATTAGGTCTTACAGACTTGAATGTGGAACACGACTCCAGAAGTGTATCATGCCCTAGTTATGTAAAAAAATTAAATGTTGCAAGAAGTAAAACAGCATATTAACAATTAAAGAATGTTGAAGGTGTTTGTCTTAATATACAAGGTACGATAAATAATTTTGCACAAATAGAATCGGTACTTATTCCTAAAAAATATGATTTTATTTCATTAACTGAAACTCATTTAACGAAGGATGATGATGATAGTTTAATTTATATAGAGAATTATAATATTATAAGAGTAGATTCAACTTCAAAACATACGGGTGGTATACTAATTTATTTAAAAAAATGTTGGAATTATGAGATAATAAGCTACTTTAGCTCAGCATTGAATTGGTGGGGGATAAATGTAAAAATATATAAACAAAATCGATATATTAATATAGTGGTGGTATACAGATCTCCAAAATATATAAATATCAATTCAGATTTTTATCTGAATTTTTCAAAATGGATTGAAGATATTGGAGAAAATACAGAAAAAACTATTATTATGGGAGACTTTAACATAAATTGGCTAATGAACAGTAATACAAAAAATTTTTTAGAAGGTATAATTCATGATAATGGGTTTAAACAGGTAGTGAGACAACCAACACGTATCACCATGCGTTCTAAAACACTAATTGACTTGGTAATGGTAAATGACAAATATAATGTTAAGGTAATGGTGGACAACCAGTTAAAAATAAGTGATCATGAAACAATAGTAATAAGTATACAAAATGAAAATACTATGGATGTTAAAAAAAACATTAAATATTTTAAATACAATAAGAATATATTTAGGGCAAAAGTATGCCAAAGTGAATTGCTAACAGTATATTATACAAATTGTAATTTGAAAGCTGATATTTTTAGTAAATCTCTAACTACAATTTTAAAAGAATTTGTAAAAAAGCAAACCATAAGGGAAAGTTGTCAATGGTACACAGAAGAACTAAGAATTATGAATATAGAAAAAGTTAAACAATACCAGAGAGCAATTTTGATAGATAATATAAATGAGTGGCATAGGTATAAACATATTAGAAATATTTATTCCAACAAACTTTTTGAAACAAAAAATAGTTTTATTAATAATCAAATTGAAAATGCAAGAGACCAAAAATCTATGTGGCTTAAAATAAAAAGTTATATATTAAGAAAACCAAGGAATGAAATCAAAGAAGTTTGTTTCGGCAGTAAAATATATTCAAAAGAGGCTGAGATTGCTACAAAATTTAATCAATATTTTGTAGATAGTATAAGTGAAATAAATAGTAGTATAGCATTTAAGCAATATAGTAATATCATTGACAACTATTCTTATCAATTTAAATTACAGTTAATTAGTATTGAAGAATTAAAAAAAGTTATAAAATCATTAAATAACAAAAGAGATCTTAATCTGATGAATAAGAATATTTTTATTGAATGTTTTGATTTAGTTGGAGAGAATTTTTTAACTATTGTTAATGAATCGTTGAAATCAGGTACTTTCCCTGATACTTGGAAAGAAACTGTTGTAATTCCCATTCCGAAAGTAGCTGGAACAAAAAATTGTAAAGAATTTCGTCCTGTGAATATGAACTGCATTGAATCAAAAATATTAGAAAAAATTGTTTTTGAACAATTAACAAACTATTTTGAAAAAAATAATTTAATCGCTAAATTGCAATCAGGCTTTAGAAGAGGACACAGTTGTGAATCTCTACTTAATCTGGTTATAACTAATTGGAAGGATGCAGTAGACGATAAAAGGACAATTGTTGCAGTATTTCTCGACCTACGCAGAGCCTTTGAAACAATAGATAGATTAATTTTATTAAAAAAACTTCAAAGGTATGGTGTTACTGGTACTGAAATAAAATGGTTTGAATCGTATTTACAAAATAGAAAGCAACGTACAAAAGTAAAAGAATGCATTTCAGAAGCAATAGACACAAAGCTTGGAGTACCTCAAGGATCAGTTCTTGGAGTATTTTTGTTCTTAATATACATCAACGATATTCAGAAATGCATTAAATTTAATGAAATTGCACTTTTCGCTGATGATGCTCTTTTATATATAATAGGTGATAATGTAAATGATTGCGTTAATAAAATAAACTTAGATTTACAAAATTTAAATGAATGGTTCCAAATGAACAAACTAAAAATAAATATTGATAAAACTAAATGTTTGATAATTAATAGTAAATTAAATAATAACCTTGTTGTTTTTAATAATGAAAATATAGAAATAGTTAATGAAATAAAATATTTAGGGGTGATTGTTGATAATAATTTAAATTTCAAATCGCATATTGATTACATTTGTAAAAAAATTGCTAAAAAAATTTACTTTTTTTCAAAAATTAGAAAGAATATCACATTAGCTTGTGCAATTAATTTATATAATGTTATTATAAAACCCCACTTTGAGTATTGCTCTTCAATAATTTTTATGTCAAACCAAAGTATGATGAGTAGGTTACAAAAACTGCAAAATAAATCAATGAGGATTATATTAAAAGTTAATAGATATACAGCTAGATTATATATGTTAAATACATTAAAGTGGTTAAGCGTAAGGCAAAAAGTAATAATGAATGTTTTAATTCAAGTATTTAAAATTAAATATGGTTTATTACCTAATTATCTATCAGAAAAATTATTGTATGTAAATGAAGTTCATAATTATTATTTAAGAAATAGATTAGATTTTAGATTAGATGTAGTAAGAAATGAAAGAAATAAAAAAATTTTGTTTTACAATGGATTAAAAATGTATAATGCCTTACCAAATGAAATAAAAATAGAATCAAAATTAGAAGTTTATAAAAAATTAATTATTAAGTATATTAAAGAAAATATTTCTTATATTTAAAAAAGATTATAAAAACAAAATGTGATAATTGTTAAACTAGTTTTAAACTAAATAAATGAATAAAATAAAAATAAAATAAAATAAAATTTATGAATTTTTGATTTTTAATTTTTGATTAGGTAGTTCTTGATATATATTTTCTTTAAAGTTTATTTTTAATATCAGATAATTTTTATACACAAGATCTCATCGGTTGATAACAATATTTAATTTTCAAAATAATTTTTTTTTTTTTTAGAATTTTTAAATTTTTGTATATTGTAGTTCTCGGTATTTTTGCTAAAATTTATTTTCAATAATAAGTCCATATATATTTTTTTTTTAATAGAAATTCTGTAATTTTTAATAAGCAATATTTAACTATTTAATTTTTTGTAATAAAATTTATAAAAGTTTTAATTTTTGATTGAGTAATTCTTGATATATATATTTTTTTTAAGTTTATTTTTAATATCAGTTTATAATTTTTATACAGAACATTTCATAAGTTGATAGCTATATTTAATTTTTGAAATAAAATTAAAATTTTTTTTTTTTAAATTGTTAATTCGGTAATTCTAAGTAACATCCTAAAGTGATTTAAATATTAATTCATTTCAATTGCTTATATTTCTTACTTCTTTTAACAAAATTTATTTTTCGTTATGCAAAATTTATTAATAACTTTAATTTTAACTACACTGAAATCTTTGACTCGGCCTACGTAAATTGTAACTTAGCATTAAAACATATGTACTCTTTTATCATTATTATATATATTTTTTTTTTTTTTTATTATATTTTTTAAATATATTATTAAATATAAAAACATCTGTTCACCAAAATAAATTTTTTTTTTAAGAAATTTAATAAGTTTGCTGTTTTTACTTCTTTTTACTTCTTTTTACTTTTTGCTCTTGAGTCAGCGTGCACATCCCGGTTGAGCCCCCATATGGTTTTATTAAAATTAAAAGCAAAATATTTAATGAAATATATATGTTTATTTAATATTATTATTCAATTAATAAGTATTAATTAATAAATATAATACAACTTGAATATAAAAAGATTTAATAATTTTACTTCTGTTGAATCCATAATTACTTGTATCCACGTCCACGGTTTTTCAAGAAGAGAAAGAATCCGGAAATAATCTTCATTTTATATTTCGTTTTAGTAGTATTAGTAGTAGAACATATTATATTTTGTAATAGATTAATTTCGAAGTGCATAAGAGTGGATTTCCATTTATTACATTCCACATACATACATACATCTATACATAAACACTTTATATTTTCATAGATTCCATTCACAACTATGCACTTTGCAAGTTTTAGAAAAATTTATTTATTTAAACAAAAATGAAAAAATCATAACAAAAAGTTTCCCGTTACAATTGAAACCTCATAAGAAATTGAAAATAAAATATTTGGTCACCTTCAAATATTCATAAAGGTTATTATTTTGTTATTGAGATCTATAAAGTTAGATTTTAAAATAATTATTTTAGAACCTTTATATGCATACATAGGTATGTACGCAAGTACATACGCATGTACACATGTACTATATAGGTATGTACGCAAGTACATACAAAATTGAATAATTTTTTAGAAAAAAAGAAATCAATTCGAAAAAATGAACTAGAATGAAAAAATCATTGTTTATACTAGTATGACTATTTGTCAAAAGGGTATATTAAATTTGCCATTACGTTTATGACGCAGAGAATTAGGGGGGTAGATATAGACTCAAGTGTATGGATCGGATCAGAATTGAAAAATAAATCGATTTAGCTATGTATGTCCGTCCGTAATCACGCTAGGATTCTGGAACTTTCAACAAATCGGAATTTTAAAAAAAACCGTCATCGCCATTGAAATTCAGCCAGTTTGCACAACGGGCTCGGGTAGCTGCCATATAACTTCTTGTTTTACATGAGCATTACTCTGTACTTATTAAAGCTGGGTATGTGAAATTTTGCCAAAAGTAGTTCAGTGTAATGGCCAAAGTTACTGGAAAATTTGGTTGGTCTACTGCAGAAAGTTCGAGTAGGTGCCATACAACTCCTTCTTTTATATGAGCATTACACTACACCTAATAAAGCTGTATGTTTGAAATTTTGCCAAAAGTAATTAATCGGATGATATTATAATGTTTAGATTACGGCCATACGGGTATCCCAGAGTTGACACAATCTACTCTACTACGCACTTCCTCTTTTTTTTTCTTATTCGATTTTTTTCTTTTCTTTAGTGTCATATTATTCATATTCTTGAATCATGTTACATGTACTATGTAGAGTGAAAAATTTTTGAGAGAATAAAAATAAAGCGTATAAAATAGAAATAGTTACAATACATTTAAAATATGCCACCCGTTTTGAGAGAATTTTAAAAAATATGCGAAAAAAGTTTCATACAAATTTTTAACATGAAAATGTTTATCTATATATAATTCTTAATCAATGGTTAAACTTAGTTAATAGACATTTTGCTTATAAAATTAAAATAAAAAAAAAATAAAGACTAAATATAAATAAAAATAAGTAAAGAAACAGTCAGTCGGTGCAACCGACTTAGAAATACCCTACACCTATTTGGTTCAAATTTAAGGACATATCCATAAGTCGCTTAAACACCATAAGAGCTGTTATTATTTGATCGTAAGACATAGCTAACCAAATTAACTTTTTAATACTAAAACATTTTCTAATTACACTATTTATTAAAAGATATTACAAATTCTTACTAATTTATCTATTTAAAAATATTAAAACAAAAAAACTTGAAATAAATGAAAATATATTTATTCCAATTCAATTACAAAATGAAAAAATTCTAGTTATTAAATTTTGTGATAAAAAGCTAATCAAAGCATTATATATTTAATAAACCAAATTTTTTAAAATTGCAATTATTTTAAATGGCTAGTTAATATACCTAATAGAAAAGCTTATACGCAAAATATGCAATAAATGTACTTCTAAAATACATATATAAATTTAGACCTTATCATATAATTCATTTAAATATAAAAATAAATTTTACATAAATGCAGCAAGTACCTTTGAACATAGCTGAACCACTACAATTAAGTCAAAATTTCGGAGACACATAGGAAATAGGAAATATATTCTTTGGCTTCGAAATTAAACTCGACCAGAACCAATTCCCATGGTACTTTCATTACTAGTAACCTAGAGTTTAAATTTCATCAAAATACCGGCATTATTTTTTGAGTTATGACGTGTTTTAAGATATATGTTTGTTAGCCCTTGAGCTTTTCAAGGGTTTCAAAAACTCGAAACCATGGTACGATTTCGCCCATACGCAGTCCCCGTCATACTTTCAATACAAGTTAACTCTTGTACACTATTGGAACGTGTTATCTTAATTTTAAGTTACTAGTTTTAGTAATTTCGATGGTAAGCTTTTACACATTTGTGGGTCTAAGAGTGGTACTGAACCACCACTCCAATTGATCCAAAATTAGAGGGACACGCAGGAAATAGTAAAGAACACGCATGTGCCAAATTTGAAGCTTCTACTTTTGTTTCAAGTTATTATCTTTATTATTTTCGAAAATATCCTTTAAGGTCCTCGGAACTGAGTGGCTGGTCCCCACCCACTACTCCAATTGGGCTCAAACTTGAAGGAGACTAAGGAAATCGAAAGCGACACTCTGATACCAAATTTGGAGGTTCTATCTTCATTGGTTACGGAATTATGCTAGTTTGGCCTAAATTCGATCAAAAAGTTCTAAGTTCCGAACCCATTGTCCAAACCTCACCGTGCGCAATTGGCGCAGTAGTTTCATTACCAATAACCTACAGCACAAATTTCATGAAGATAGCGTCATTAGTTGTTAAGTTATCGTGATTTTTTACATATGTTCGTTAGTCCTGTAACCGATTCAAAGGTCCAGAATCCGAACCCTTAAGCTGATTTCGGTTTTATACAGTCCGCGCTGTACTTTAAGTACTAGTTAACCCTTGTACTAAATTTAAACGTTCTATCTTAATTTTAAGTTACTATTTTTAGTAATTTCGAGAATAAGCTTTTAAAACTTGGGAGGTCTGAGAGAGGTACTGAACCACCACTCCAATTGATCCCAAATTAGGGGGGCAAGCAATAGATAGTAAAGAACACCTAATTTGAAGCTTCTACATTTTTTCAAGTTGCTATCTTTATTAATTTTAAAGATATGCTTTAATGTCTTTGGATATGTGTGGCTGGTCCCCGACCCCCAACTCCAATGGGGCCCAAATTTCAAAGACACTTAGGAAATAGGAAAGGACACCCTGATACCAAATTTGGAGATTCTATCTTTATTGGTTTCGGAATTATGCTCGTTTGGCCTAAATTCGATCAAAAAGTTCTAGGTTCCGAACCCATGGTCCAATACCGACCTTACGCAATTCCCGAAGTAGTTTCATTACTATTAACCTACAGCACAAATTTGATGAAGATAGCGTCATTAGTTGTTGAGTTATCGTAATTTTTTATATTTGTTCGTTAGCCCTGAAAACGATTAAAAGGTCCAGAATCCGAACCCATGGGCCAATTTCGCCCAAATGCAATCCCCGCCGTACTTTCAGTCCTGGTACAATTAAAAATTTACACCTTTTCATATAATTCATTTAAATATAAAAATAAATTTTACATAAATGCAGCAAGTACCTTTTAACATAGCTGAACCACTACAATTAAGTCTAGATTTCGGAGACACATAGGACATAGGAAATATATTCTTTGGCTTCGAAATTAAACTCGACCACAACCAATTCCCATGGTACTTTCATTACTAGTAACCTACTGTTAAATTTCATCAAAATACCGGCATTATTTTTTGAGTTATGGTGTTTGTAAGATATATGTTTGTTAGTCCTTGAACTTTTCAAGGGTTCCAGGACCCGAAATTATGGTACGATTTCACCCATATGCATTCCCGTCATACTTTCAATACTAGTTAACCCTTGTACACAATTGGAACGCTCTATCTTAATTTTAAGTTACTAGTTTTATTAATTTCGATGATAAGCTTTTACACATTGGGGGGTCTAAGAAAGGTTCTGAACCACCACTCCAATTGATCCCAAATTAGGGGGGCACGCAAGAAATAGTAAAGAACACCCTTGTGGCAAATTGGAAGCTTCTACATTTGTTTCAAGTTACTATCTTTATTAATTTCGAAAATATGCTTTAAGGGCCTAAGAACTGAGTTGCTGGTCCCCGATCCACTACTCCAATGGGGCCCAAATTTCAAAGACACTTACGAAATAGGAAGGGACACCCTGATACCAAATTTGGAGGTTCTATCTTCATTGGTTTCGGAATTATGCTCGTTTGGCCTAAATTCGATCAAAAAGTTCTAAGTTCCGAACCCATTGTCCAATCCTCACCGTACGTAATCACCGCCGTAGTTTCATTACCAATAACCTACAGCACAAATTTCATGAAGATAGCCTCATTAGTTGTTGAGTTATCGTGATTTTTTATATATGTTCCTTAGCCCTGACATCGATTAAAAGGTCCGGAATCCGAACCGTTGGGCTGATTTCGCCCTTATATAGTCCGCGCTGTACTTATAGTACTAGTTAACTCTTGTACACAATTTGAACGGTCTATCCTAATTTTAAGTAACTATTTTTAGTAATTTCGATTATAAGCCTTTAAAACTTGGGAGGTCTGAGAGGGGTACAGAACCACCACTCCAATTGATCCCAAATTAGGGGAACACGCAAGAAATAGTAAAGAACACCCTTGTGGCAAATTGGAAGCTTCTACATTTTTTCAAGTTGTTATCTTTATTAATTTTAAAGATATGCTTTAAGGTCTTCGGAAATGTGTGGCTGGTCCCCGACCCACTATTCCAATGGGACCCAAATTCACAAGACACTTAGGAAATAGGAAGGGACACCCTGATACTAAATTTGAAGGTTCTATCTTCATTGGTTTCGGAATTATGCTCGTTTGGCCTAAATTCGATCATAAAGTTCTAGGTTCCGAACCCATGGTCCAATCCCGACCTTACGCAATTCCCGAAGTAGTTTCATTACTAGTAACCTACAGCACAAATTTGATGAAGATAGCGTCATTAGTTGTTGAGTTATCGTGATTTTTTATATTTGTTCGTTAGCCCTGAAACCGATTAAAAGGTCCAGAATCCGAACCCATGGGCTGATTTCGCCCATATGCAATCCCCGCCGTACTTTCAGTCCTAGTAACCTACACTTAAAATTTCATCAAGATAGCTCCATTATTTTTTGAGTTATCGTGCCTACGGACGGACGGACGGACGGACATGGCTATATCGACTAAGGCGGTCACGCTGATCACAAATATATATACTTTTCCATATCTAGCTCGCTTCCTTTAGGTGGTTACAAACACCATACCAAAGTTAATATACCCCTTTACCTATTCTATAGGTGTAGGGTATAATAAAACAAAATAATTTTTTTGAAAAAAGTGAAAAAGTTTTTGCCACTATGTGTGTCTGGAACCTGAGCTAATTGGGAGAGGAAACGAGGCCCCGGAGTAGCTGTAGTAAAACGAAGTTACCTGTCATAAACATTAAGGCATGTAACAGCCGCCTGTTCCCGCTGAAGGTAGAAGGGCACAACATATCCATGCAGATTCAGATGCCGGTTCTCTTAATGATCCTGTAACTTAAAACAAAAACATAAAAAATAATAAAAAAAATCAAAAAAAAAAAAATAAATAAATAAATAAATAAATAATAATAGAAATAATAGGTACTGTGAATTAAGCCTACTCTTCGCAACCTAAGGTGCGGCTGCCTTTGGCACAGTATCCTATAAAAAAGGAAATCTGTTTTTTTTTATAAGAAATTATAAGAAATTTATTTGTGAAATTTATTTGCAAATTTATAAAATATATGAAAATTTTCTATTAATGAATAATATTTAATATTTGAGTTGCCAAAAAAATAAAGAAATAAGAAAAGAATAATAAAGAAAAAAAGAAAAAATAAATTAAACCAAATAAAATTTTTAATAGAGAAAAAGGCAATTAATTTAAAAGATACCAAAAAAAAAGAAAATCGATATCGAAAGTGAAATTTACATTATAAAAAAAAAAGTATCCACATCTGTATGGAGAAACAAAAAAATTTTTTTTGAAATTCACATAAATATTTAATTAATGCATATTTTTAATAAAAAAAGTTATAAAAATAAAGTAAAAAGAAGAATTTTATAAAGATAAAATATTATACTGGCCATAAAAAAAAAAAAAAAATTTTTTAAATTTTAAATAAGTTTGTATAAAATAAATCCAATTGTTTGTAAATTTAAATAAATTAAGAACAAGTAAAGAAACAGTCAGTCAAAATACCCTACACCTATTTGGTTCAAATTTAAGGACATATCCATAAGTCATTTTAACACAATAAAAGCTGTTATTAATTTGATCGTAAGACATAGCTAACCAAATTAACTTTATAATACTAAACATTTTACACTATCTATTAAAAAATATTACAAATTCTTACTAATTTATCTATTTAAAAATATTAAAAAACAAACAAACTTGAAATAAATGAAAATATATTTATTCCAATTCAATTACAAAATGAAAAAATTCTAATTATTAAATTTTGTGATAAAAAGATAATCAAAGCATCCAGATTTTTAAAAATTGCAATTATTTTAAATGGTTAGTTTATATACCTAATAGAAAAGCTTATAAACGCAAAATATGCAATAAATGTATTTCTAAAATACAATTACAAATTTAGACCTTTTCATATAATTCATTTAAATATTAAAATAAATTTTATATAAATGCAGCAAATACCTTTGAACATAGCTCAACAACTAAAATTAAGTCTAGATTTCGGAGACACATAGGACATAGGAAATATATTCTTTGGCTTTGAAATTAAACTCGACCACAACCAATTCCCATGGTACTTTCATTACTAGTAACCTAGAGTTTAAATTTCATCAAAATACCGGCATTATTTTTTGAGTTATGGTGTTTTTAAGATATATGTTTGTTAGTCCTTGAATTTGTCAAGGGTTCCAGAACCCGAAACAATGCTACGATTTCGCCCATTAGCAGTCCCGTCATACTTTCAATACTAGTTAACCCTTGTAAACAATTGGAACGTTCTATCTTAATTTTAAGTTACTAGTTTTATTAATTTCGATGATAAGCTTTTACACATTGGGGGGTCTAAGAGAGGTCCTGAACCACCACTCCAATTGATCCCAAATTAGGGGGGCACGGAAGAAATAATAAAGAACACCCTGGACCAAATTTGAAGCTTCTACATTTGTTTCAAGTTACTATTTTTATTAATTTCGAAAATATGCTTTAAGGTCCTCGGAACTGAGTGGCTGGTCCCCGACCCACTAGTCCAATGGGGCCCAAATTTCAAAGACACTTACGAAATAGGAAGGGAAAGCCTGTTACCAAATTTGGAGGTTATATCTTCATTGGTTTCGGAATTACACTAGTTTGGCCTAAATTCGATCAAAAAGTTCTCAGTTCCGAACCCATTGTCCACTCCTCACCGTACGTAATCACCGCCGTAGTTTCATTACCAGTAACCAACAGCACAAATTTCATGAAGAGAGGGTCATTAGTTGTTGAGTTATCGTGATTTTTAATATATGTTCGTTATCTCTGACACCGACTAAAAGGTCCAGAATCCGAACCCATGGGCTGATTTCACCCTTATACAGCCCGCGCTGTACTTATAGTACTAGTTAACCCTTGTACACAATTTGAACGGTCTATCTTAATTTTAAGTAACTATTTTTAGTAATTTCGATTATAAGCTTTTAAAAATTGGGAGGTCTGAGAGGGGTACTGAACCACCTCTCCAATTGATCCCAAATTGGGGGAACACGCAAGAGATAGTAAAGAACACCCCTGTGGCAAATTGGAAACTTCTACATTTTTTCAAGTTGTTATCTTTATTAATTTTAAAGATATGCTTTAAGGTCTTCGGAAATGTGTGGCTGGTCCCCGACCCAGTACTCCAATGGGACCCAAATTCCCAAGACACTTAGGAAATAGGAAGGGACACCCTGATACCAAATTTGGAGGTTCTATCTTCATGGGTTTCGGAATTATGCTCGTTTGGCCTAAATTCGATCAAAAAGTTCTAGGTTCCGAACGCATGGTCCAATCCCGACCTCACGCAATCCCCAAAGTAGTTTCATTACTAGTAACCTACAGCACAAATTTGACGAAGACAGCGTCATTAGTTGTTGAGTTATCGTGATTTTTTATAAAAGTTCGTTAGCCCTTCGATCGATTAAAAGGTCCAAAATCCGAACCAATAGGCCCATTTCGCCCATATGCAATCCCCGCCGTTCTTTTAGGTTTAGTAACCTACAGTTAAAATTTCATCAAAACAGCTCCATTATTTTTTGAGTTATCGTGCCTACGGACGGACGGACGGACGGACATGGCTATATCGACTCAGGCGGTCACGCTGATCACAAACATATATACTTTTCCATATCTAGCTCGCTTCCTTTAGGTGGTTACAAACACCATACCAAAGTTAATATACCCCTTTACCTATTCTATAGGTGTAGGGTATAAAAATAATTATAGCTTTTATTCAAAAAAAAAATTGATCAATTAAATAGAATTTTAGTTTTTTTGAAAAGTAATATGTAAATGCTACACATGATTAATAACGTTATTATAATTCATAAATTTTTTTATTATAATTCATAATCAAAACCAACAGCACATGAAATAAGCAGGGTGCATATCCGTATATAAAAATTAACTATAGCATTTAATTGTTTTTCATAATTAATTATATTTTCTCTTTATTATTTTATTTATCTTCTCTTTATTACCTTAAATATTTAAATAAATATTATTTTTTTGATAAATATTTTTCTTTTTAGCTTTTCCTCAACGTAAAGGAGAAATGAAGAAAAATTAAAATACGAAGCTTATGTTTTAAAAATAAAACAAATTTTATTCTTAATTAATTAATTTTTTGTATTTGCTTAATTAATCTGTGTTTTATCTGTAATTCACAAATAAGTGAATTTGTAAGATTTTTCGTATTTTTATCTTTGAATATTTTTTTGAAAAATTTCTTTTTAGTCATTATGACTCCACCAATACTCTAGATCAATACTTAGACCCTCTTTGTTGGATCAAAATGAATCCAAGCCAAATGCAGGAACTAATCCTAATAAAGATTCAAATTTAAATATATCAAATGAAACGTTAAGGAAAACTATTTCAGATATTTTTCAATCTGAAATAGACAATTTTTTTAGATCTCAAAATTCCGGAGTGAATCAGGAATCCACTGGCATAGATCAAACCATTACTACGGAAAGCAATGATGCTTTACCAGTTATAGATAAGATACCCGATGCTATAAAGAGCTTAAGGGAGTTTCAGGGGAAAAAGTGGAATTCGGTTCATGGAAAAAAAGTGTTGAGAGAATTCTTAAGATTTATGAAAATTTAAAAGGTACTGTAAGATATTATAATATTCTTTCAGTAATTCAAAATAAAATAATTGGTAATGCAGATACTGCATTAGAATCATTTAATACGCCCTTAAATTGGGATAAAATTGTTAAATGTTTGAATATGCACTATTCTGATAAACGGGATTTAGGTACTTACTTTTAATGACTACTATGATACAAAGAAATAATACAATCGAAGAATTTTTTCAAGAGGTATATCAACATCTTTCACAAATTTTAAATAAACTTTCCTCAATGGATTTTAATAAGGATCAATTAGATGCTATGGTACAATCATATAGGGATAAAGCCCTAGATACTTTTGTTAGAGGTCTTAAAGGGGATCTTCCAAGTTTACTAAGTATGCGTGAACCTCAAGATTTACCCGAACCACTATATCTGTGCCTAAAACTTGAGAATGTGAACTATAGAATTAGTCATAGTCACAATCATTCAAACAATAAGAATTTTAATAATCAGTCCCCATTAATTCCTCGAAAACAAAATCCAATACAACAGAATCAAAAATTCGGATATCATAAGAATTTTAATCAAAGACCAAATTTTTATTCATATCGGTATTCAAAACCAAATTTTCAGAATGGCCCACAGCAAAACTTTCATAATAACTTTAATAAGAACTTCAATAATCCATTTAATAAAACCCCAAATAACTATAACCAATTTAAACCGGTACATACAAACCAAACCAAATCGCATTATTCAAGAGCGGTAAATTATGAGAATAGAGTTCAAACAACACTAAATTTTACTAATAGGAAAAATATTTCATTACATTCACATCAACCAAATAAATCTCAAAGAATTTATCATACAGAAATTAATCAAAATAAAGCAAATGAAATTTTTAATTTAATTTTTTGATTTTAATTATTTATTTATTTCTCTAAAAGAGCTTACAGCTCAAAAAGAGTATATACAGTTTTTTATAACACATTAATATAATACGTATATTAAAAGCAAAAATTTAAACAAAGCGGTAAAAAATTTAAGACTTAACTACAAAAAGGAAAAACAAAATAATAATAATCATAGAAACTTTAAGAATACAAAAACAAAAAACTAGTCAAATAAAGAGATTAATTTTTAATTCACAAAAACATTAGGAAAAATTTATCATATTATTAAGCCTGTATTATTTACGTTTAAAAGCTATAATAAAAAGTTTAAAAAGTGTTGTTTCATTTTAGTTTTAATTTCCTTATCTTCCGTAATTTTAATTTCTAATGGTAATTCATTGTAGATCTTAGTTGCTATATTGAAAGTTTCCGAGTTGTGTGAGTGTATATTATTCGCTGTTCTGGTACTATAGCTATATATTTCATTGTTCTAGATTATGCCTACATTAGTTTTTATTTTTTTTGGTTTTCTATTTTCATTGGTTATTCTATTTTTTTTGGTTTCATATAAATATTATGAATTTGAATAGCTTGTATCATTTTTTTATATAATTCTAATGCTAGTATTCCAATGCGCTTGTGTTGAAGAACGATGACTCAGCCCATAAAGATTTTTAATCGTTTTATTTTGTATTCTTTGTAGCTTAGCGATATTCTTTAGGTAAGTATTGCCCCACACAATTATGCCATATGATATGGTGGAGTGAAATAAACAATAGAATATCAAACTTTTTTGTTCATATGGTACTCTTTTTTCTGCTAATTAGAAAACACCTGCGATACGTCTAGTTTTTTTTGGCAATTTCATTTGCCTGTTGGTTCCAATTTAATTTAGCGTCAATATATATTCCTAAATATTTGAATATATCCACTTCCTCTATTTCAGTACCACTATACATAATTTTTACTTTTGCTGTCGGCTGTTTTTTTATTAGCATGTATTTTGTTTTTTTTTATATTTACCGTCAGCTTATGAATCTTCATCCATTCACTGACTTCTTTTAAATCTAAATTTATTTGTTTTTCTAATTCAGTATAGTTATTTTCTCTAAAAACAATCGCTATATCATCTACATATAAAAAAGCCTTAGCTTTTAATTTTAATTTAGAAAAACTACTTATATAGCACGCAAATAGTGTAGGGCCGAGCGAACTGCCTTGAATAACTCCAAATTCAACATCTTCTATTTTGCTTTTATACTGCTCACATTCTGTATACTGTTTTCTTCCAGATAAGTAGTTCTTAAACCACTTATATTCCTTTTCAAAAACTCCACATTCAATTAGTGTACGTAGAAGAATCTTCCTGTCAACTGAGTCAAATGCTTTGGCTAAATCGAGAAATACTACAGCCACTCTCTTCTTCTTACTTACTCCTGCTTGAACTTCAGTTATTAAATCGAATAGAGCAGCATTTGTATTTGAACAATTCCTAAAGCCATATTGTTGTTTATCCATTAAGTTATTCTTGCTTAAATAAGTACTCAGCTGATTATTTATGTAGGTTTCAAGTAACTTGCTGAAAATAGATGATATTGATATTGGCGTATAATTATATACTTCATTTTTATCTCCATCACCTTTATAAATTGGAATTACTTTACTTATTTTTAGACTCTCTGGTACTTCTCCGCAAATTAAGGATGTGTTAATCAGATTTCTTATATTTAATAACAATTCATCCTGGCAATACTTTATTGTTTTCGTTTGAATTTCATCATAACCTGTTGCCGTAGTATTGTTTAAGTTATTTATTAAATTTTTTGTTTCATTTAGAGATATTAACTTAAATTTAAATCTTGATGTTGTCACTATTTTTAGTACATATACCTTATTAAATTTTGCTGCTAAAGTCTTTCCAACATTGGCATAGTATTGATTGAATTCATTCAGTTTCATTACTTTTTTTATTTATCTTTATAATTTTTTTGCATGTGGCATCTCTGGTATGTAATATTAAATATTGTTTTAATTGTTCATATTTGTCATTTACATTATCTGACATAAATGTAAATTGGAATAATAAGATTTATATTTAATATTCTAATTATTTATTATTTTTTATAAATCAATATACAAATTCACAAAAAAAATTAATTCAATTTAAAACAAAAACTAAAATCTTCTTTAATTTACTTCTTTTCTTCTTAAATTCTTTTCTTCTTCTTCAACCGAGTTCAACTTAAAAACTGATTCAAAATTATGTAAAAAAATCATATGTTTATTCAAATATTAATAATCTTTGTTTCATCATCGAAAAAGAAATTAATGTAAAAGAACAAACAACAACAAAAAATAAAATGCTGTTATTGCTTTTTATGTCCTATGCAAATAGTAAAAATTAAGCAAATAGAAAATAATATAAATTTATATAGTAAAATTAAGTATATAGTGATAAAACTTAATATAGTAAAATTTAGGCAAACAGAAAGTAATATAAATTTATATAGTCAAATTAATTAAAAAGTAATAAAACTTAATTAAATAGTAATAGTAAAATTGGCTAATTAAAGGTGATACATCTTACATTCGGCCATCCGACTCTTCTTCATCTGACCCAGATGAAAGTTCATAATCTTCGGTTGATTGTGATCGCCAAAGCTTCATATAATCGCAACTGGTAGATGTTTGATTTGGGCCTTCAAAATTTGCCGCTCTTTCTACATCAAAACTTTCATTTCTTTTCTTTTTATACCCTACACCTATAGAATAGGTAAAGGGGTATATTAACTTTGGTATGGTGTTTGTAACCACCTAAAGGAAGCGAGCTAGATATGGAAAAGTATATATATTTGTGATCAGCGTGACCGCCTTAGTCGATATAGCCATGTCCGTCCGTCCGTCCGTAGGCACGATAACTCAAAAAATAATGGAGCTATCTTGATTAAATTTTAACTGTAGGTTACTAGGACTGAAAGTACGGCGGGGATTGCATATGGGCGAAATCGGCCCATGGGTTCGGATTTTGGACCTTTTAATCGATCGAAGGGCTAACGAACATATATAAAAAAACACGATAACTCAACAACTAATGACGCTATCTTCATCAAATTTGTGCTGTAGGTTACTAGTAATGAAACTACTTCGGGAATTGCGTAAGGTCGGGATTGGACCATGGGTTCGGAACCTAGAACTTTTTGATCGAATTTAGGCCAAACGAGCATAATTCCGAAACCAATAAAGATGGAACCTCCAAATTTGGTATCAGGGTGTCCCTTCCTATTTCCTAAGTGTCTTGGGAATTTGGGCCCCATTGGAGTAGTGGGTCGGGGACCATCCACACATTTCCGAAGAGCTTAAAGCATATCTTTAAAATTAATAAAGATAACAACTTGAAAAAATGTAGAAGCTTCCAATTTGCCACAAGGGTGTTCTTTACTATCTCTTGCATGTTCCCTTAATTTGGGATCAATTGGAGAGGTGGTTCAGTACCCCTCTCAGACCTCCCAAGTTTTAAAAGCTTATAATCGAAATTACTAAAAATAGTTACTTAAAATTAAGATAGACCGTTCAAATTGTGTACAAGGGTTAACTAGTACTATAAGTAAAGCGCGGGCTGTATAAGGGCGAAATCAGCCCATGTGTTCGGATTCTGGACCTTTTAGTCGGTGTCAGGGATAACGAACATATATTAAAAATCACGATAACTCAACAACTAATGAGTCTATCTTCATGAAATTTGTGCTGTAGGTTATTGGTAATGAAACTACGGCGGTGATTACGTACGGTGAGGATTGGACAATGGGTTCGGAACTGAGAACTTTTTGATCGAATTCAGGCCAAACTAGCGTAATTCCGAAACCAATGAAGATATAACCTCCAAATTTGGTATCAGGGTGTCCCTTCCTGTTGCGTAAGTGTCTTTGAAATTTGGGCCTCAACGGGCTAGTGGGTCGGGGACCAGCCACTCAGTTCCGAGGACCTTAAAGACTATTTTCGAAATTAATAAAAATAGTAACTTGAAACAAATGTAGAAGCTTCAAATTTGGCCCAGGGTGTTCTTTACTATTTCTTCCGTGCCCCCCTAATTTGGGATCATTTGGAGTGGTGGTTCAGGACCTCTCTTAGACCCCCAAATGTGTAAAAGCTTATCATCGAAATTAATAAAACTAGTAAATTAAAATTAAGATAGAACGTTCCAATTGTATACAAGGGTTAACTAGTATTGAAAGTATGACCAGACTGCATATGGGCGAAATCGTACCATGATTTCGGGTTCTGGAACCCATGACAAGTTCAAAGACTAAAAAACATATATCTTAAAAACACCATAACTCAAAAAATAATGACGGTATTTTGATGAAATTTAAACTCTAGGTTACTAGTAATGAAAGTACCATGCGAATTGGTTCTGGTCGAATTTAATTTCAAAGCCAAAGAATATATTTCCTATGTCCTATGTGTCTCCGAAATCTAGACTAAATTGTAGTGGTTCAGCTATGTTCAAAGGTACTTGCTGCATTTATGTAAAATTTATTTGAATATTTAAATGAATTATATGAAAAGTTCAAAATTTGTAATTGTATTTTAGAAGTACATTTATTGCATATTTTGCGTTTATAAGCTTTTCTGTTAGTTATTTATTTATTATACTGCTTAACACAAACAGTTTACAAAAAATCATACAAATAACAATTAAAATTATACAATTAAAATCAATATAAAAAATTACATATTTGACTAATTATAAATATGTTCAAACTAAAATTAAAATTAAAAGTTAAAAATTATAAACTTTACATTACTACAAGAAAAACATAACAAAAATAATCCTAATAATAGCGATTGTATAATTTTTGTTTTTGAGAGTGTTTTGAAAGTGTAAAGTCAATATAATGTTTATGTTTATTACCTATAATAAGCATTCTATTAATAGGTTCGAATTTGCCATAGTTAGTCCTATGATTATTAGTTTTAAATAAATTGCAAGAGCGAAGGCGTTGAAGATTTCTAATAATAATTTTACTAGAAATTAAATTAGATTTAACGTTACCCTTGACAATTTCTGTAATAAAAATTACATCAGAAACTTCACGTCGAAAATTTAAAGTACACAAATCAATTAATTTTAGCCTTTGTTCATATGGTGGTAAAATAATGGGATTCGACCATGGCAAATGGCGTAAGGCAAATCTAAGAAAATTTTTTTGTATTGCCTCAATCCTATCAATGTGTACCATATAAAACGGAGACCAAACTTGACTAGCATATTCCAAGTTTGGTCTTACAAGACAAGTGTACAACGATTTAAGTACATAAGGATCTGAAAATTCCTTTGCAGAACGTTTAACAAATCCCAATAGTGAATTAGCTTTATTTATAATATTATTATAATGGATTTTAAAGCTAAGTTGGGAATCGAAGTACACCCCTAAGTCCTTTATTGAGGTAACTTTAGGTAAACTAATACCATCTAAGTTATAATTGAAACAAATAGGACTAGATCGGCGTGTATAAGATATCAGTGCGCATTTATTTACATTAAGTAGTAAACAGTTATTAACGCACCAATTGTTAAAATTTTGAAGATCATTCTGCATAAGGATGGCGTCATTATAAGATGTAATCTTTTTAAAAAGTTTCATATCATCAGCGTAAACTTGAAGCTCGCAATTAGAAATTAAAGAAGAAACATCATTTACAGATAAGATAAAAAGTAGAGGGCCAAGGTGACTACCTTGTGGAACTCCCGAATTTGCCACGAAAGGTTCTGAAATCACATTTTTAAATATAACACTATAGGAGCGATCACATAAATAAGAACTTAAGGAAAAATAGTGGAAAACCATATTTTTCAAGTTTTAGTAAAATAATATTATGTGGCAATAGATCAAATGCTTTACTAAAATCAGTATAGACAACATCTGTTTGAAATCCTTCTTCCATGTTATTAAGAAGAAGAGATGTGGTTTCAACTAGATTAGTCACCGTAGATTTTTGTTTTACAAAGCCATGTTGGTTATCTATTAAAAGATTCCTACAATGATTATAAATTGAATCCGTTATAATTAATTCAAATAATTTAGGAATTGAAGATAATTTAGCTATTGGGCGATAGTTAGTGATTTCATTTTTAGCATTCTTTTTGTGAATTGGCCTGATATAAGAAATTTTCCAAATAGGAGGAAAATATCCGGAATTTAATGAATTTTTAAAGAGTAATGTTAAAGGCGTAGTGAGAATGTTAGAACACTTGCTCAAAATTATTTCTGGTATACCATCTGGTCCAGGAAAAGTATTATCACCCAGTTTATTTAGATAGCTGGAAACTATTTGTTCATTAATATTAATGTCAGTAAGAGAAGTTTTTTGATATGTATTCATATAGGAGAAATAATTTTCATTTGGCGTAAAAGAAGACTCACTATATGAAGTGCTAAAAAACTCACGAAAATATTTTGAAATAGTTGAAGGATCATTACTAGAAAGAGAATTGAAATTCATAAATGTTGGGTAATCATCACATTTACGTTTAGAGTTTAAGAATTTCCAAAATTTTTTCGGATCAGACTTTAATTTAGTTGCCATTAAGTTAATGTAACTATTATAAAGTATTTCAGAAGAAGTTTTAAAATTCTCAAACAATATGACAAAATTATTAAATTCATTAATATCTTTTGTTTTTAGATATTTACGCCAGGCTTTGTTTTTCTTATTTCTGAGAGATCTAAGCTCCTTTGTGAACCATGGTGGGCCAGAGTTAGAACATCTGTTTTTTGAAATAGGAACAAATTGTGTAAAACCTTCGAACATTATTTCATAAAACCTAATTGTCATTTGATTAAGGTCTATATTATTAAATATAGACGTGAAGTCATAGGTGTTTAAGAAATTTACTAGTCCGGGAAAGTTGGTTTTATTGAAATTAAATCTATAAGAATCTGGTGCTTCATGATTTATGGAATTAGTCAAACAATAAGTAAAATTTATTGAAGGGTGATAGGGGTCCAACGCAACAAGCGGTGACACCGATTCACAGAAAATAATATTATTCCAATCAGAAGTAAATATTAGATCCAATTGTTTATCTTTAAAATTGCGGCAGTGGGAAACCTGTTGTAAATCGTTGGTATTTAAACCATCAATAAATTGAGAATCAGGTTCATTCACTGAAGAATCAGCAATCAAAAAAGATTCTTCGTCATGATTTATCCAAGTTATATTAGGGAGATTAAAATCTCCACATAAAATTAACTCATCATTAGGACCAGAATTACAGCAAATCGAATCTATTACATTTAAAAGAGTAATATAAATATTTAAATTCGAAGAAGGTGGAATGTATGTGTTAACAATATTAACACTTTTATTGGAAAATTTTATGTTCACACCAATTATTTCGAGACAGTCCGCGTCAGAAATAGGAATTTCATTTGCATTAAATGAGTTTTTTACGGCTATCAATACTCCTCCCCCTTTAGGAATGTAACTATTAGATACATTAAGTTCAGAGTATCTGTCTTTTCTAAAAACCGAGTATGAGCTATCAAAAAGCTCAAGATTGTTAATAGAAGAATTTAGCCAAGTTTCAGTTAAAGCAAATACGTCAAAATTTAAATTTATTTAAATTTATAACTAGGTATATAAACTAACCATTTAAAATAATTGCAATTTTTAAAAATTTGGATTATTAAATATATTATGCTTTGATTATCTTTTTATCACAAAATTTAATAATTAGAATTTTTTCATTTTGTAATTGAATTGGAATAAATATATTTTCATTTATTTCAAGTTTGTTTGTTTTTTAATAATTTTAAATAGATAAATTAGTAAGATTTTGTAATATTTTTTAATAGATAGTGTAATTAGAAAATGTTTTTAGTATTATAAAGTTAATTTGGTTAGCTATGTCTTACGATCAAATTAATAACAGCTTTTATGGTGTTAAAATGACTTATGGATATGTCCTTAAATTTGAACCAAATAGGTGTAGGGTATTTCTAAGTCGGTTGCACCGACTGACTGTTGCTTTACTTGTTTGTAATTTCATATGGTCCCATAAATTCATTTATTAGTTTTTTGCCTGCAACAAACTGAGTTCTTTTTATTGCTATTAAATTACCTACTTCAAATTGTATTTCTTCTTTTCGCTTCTTATCATAATTTTTCTTATATTCTTCTTGAGCTTTTTCAATTTGTTTTCTTGCCGTCGGTCTCAATTCTTCACGATCATTATCAAACTGGTTTTTGAATTCTTCTTCTAATAGATTATTTATACATATGTCATCTGGATTTTTCATTGAAATTCCGAACATTAATTGAAAAGGTGTCACCTTGGTAGATTTGTGTACTGAGCTATTGATTGCACGTTGGACTTTGCTAACATATTTGTACCACGTATATGATTTGTCAGATGAGACTTTTGATAATACTGATAGAATTACTTTGTTCACTCTTTCTACTTGTCCGTTGCCTCTAGGTACTCCCGTTGTTGTTGTTATGTGCTCGATGTTTTCGTTTTTGCAAAATTCGGAAAAAACTGTTGACGTAAAAGCTGGACCCTTATCACTTATTATCCGCTTAGGATTGCCAAAAAGCTCTTGCCAGATACTTAGTTTTTTTAGAACTTCTTCTGCAGATGTTGTCTTTGTAGGATACATCCATACAAACTTCGAAAAGCTATCTACAATGACAAAAAGATACTTATATTGCTTACTTGTTGCATCCATAGGTCCAAGATGATCCATATGTATTGTTTCTAACGGCTGTTTCCTGTTATCTATGCAATGTAGATATCCTTCAAGTTTTCCCGTTTTTTTATTATACAAAATACATGTAAAACAATTTTTAATACACAGATTAACCTTACTATGAAGATGTAGAATATAAAACTGGTGTTGCAATAAATACATTGTAGAAAGTAAACAAAGTGGCTAATTTCATGTTTGAGAGTGATTATTTCTTTTTCCATTGCTTTTGGTACGACTATTAGATCTTGCCCTTGTATATTTTTATATAGAATGTCTCCTTTTAATTTGTAGTCTTCATAATCTTTTGTTTTTAAAATTTCTTTAATGGTGTTTATATGAGGGTCTAAATTTTGGGCTTTCTTTAGTCCAGTTGTTACCTCTGTGTTAATGACTAGAATCTGGTATGGATATCGGTTGAGAGCATCTACATGTCTCATTCTTGTATTATTACGATGTTCAACTGAAAATGTGAAATTTTGCAAATATAAAATCCAACGGGAAACTGCTGGCGGTAAATCAACTTTTGATATTGTTTTTTTGTAGGCTGAACAGTCTGTGACGAGCTTAAATTCGATTCCTAACAAATAGTGTCGAAATTTTTAATGGCCAAATAAGCTGCTTTTACTTCTAAAAAATAACTGTGTAAGTTTTCCTCGCTTTCCGTTGTTTTCTGACTCCAATAGTAAATAGGATGTAATTCATTATTTGTTTTTTGCATCAGAATTGCTGCAAACCCGTGTTTAGATGCGTCAAGTTCAGTTGATGCCTCTCTATTGTAATTACTTAAGACGGGTTGTTTTGTTAGAAGTGTTTTCATCTTATCTATTGACTGTTGTGTTCTCCCATTTTAAACACACTATTTTTTTTTAATAAATCAGTTAGTGGTTTCACTAATAATGCATAACCAGAAACAAATTTTCTGAAGAACCCTGTTAGACCTAAAAAGGATTGTAAGGCTTTTATATTTTTAGGTTCAGGAAATTTATTAATGGCCTTTAATTTTTCTTCACCAGGTGCAACTTTTCCTTCAGAAATGACATGACCTAAAAATCTAACTGATTTTTGTAAAAATTTGCATTTTTTCCTTTTTATTTTTAAACCGTTAATATAGATTTAGTATACATTTTAACTTACTTATACCTTCTGTATCATCTTTTGATGGTATAATGATGTCATCCATATATACCAGCATCATTTTTTGGTTGATTAATTCTCGAAAAATATGATTTATAAAGCGGATAAAAACAGCCGGTGAGTTACAAAGACCAAATGGTGCACGATTAAATTCAAATGTTCCTTCTTTCGTTACAAAACCCGTATATTTTTTAGATTCATCTTCTATTGGCACGTGGAAAAATCCATTTTTCAAATCCAATACCGAAAATACTTTCGCTCCTTGTAAATCATCTAACACTTCTTCGATTAGTGGAACAGGAAATCTATCTTTAATAATTAATTACCTGATTTAATTTTCTGTAATCTATGCAGACTCTGTGCGATCCATCCTTTTTCTTTACTACCACTACCCTACTAGTATATTCGGATGTAGATGGTCTTATAATATCTGCTTTAATCCAATCTTCAATTTGTAATTTAACTATTTCTTGTTGTGTCACTGGTAATCTACTTGGGCTATGGTAAATAGGTATTTCATTATGCAGTAATATTTTTTTATTTTTATTGGTGGACTTGAATTTTCTACTGGGCTATAGGATTGAATAATATTGTTGATTTCCTCTTTATGTTTAGATGGTACATCGACTTCGTTGATATCACTTTGTATATTCATCACAAAATGGCTTTCGCTACCTTTTTTTATTTCAAAATTAATTCCATTTTCATCCATTATAAC
Organism: Dolichopus griseipennis; assembly: GCA_963082915.1. Taxonomy (NCBI): domain Eukaryota; kingdom Metazoa; phylum Arthropoda; class Insecta; order Diptera; family Dolichopodidae; genus Dolichopus; species Dolichopus griseipennis. The sequence goes on from OY720443.1 coordinate 114,382,152, forward strand.
TTTAAATTTTGCAATGAAGTCGTAGCCTAATATGCAGTCATAATTAATAACTCCGTCAGGTACCAACAGTATCCACTAAAGCAGTAAATTCTTGATTTTGAACAAAAATTATTTTCACAGTTTTTGGACTGGATATAATATTCATGGCCGTATTTGAATTTTCATTTAAAATGCAATACTTTGAGATACGTCCGTTTTTATTCATTTGAAACATTTTGGTGGTGTCTTGCACTCTGATCTTCTATGACTTTTTGAACCGCAATTATAACAACGTTCTACTTTTGTAATACCTTGTCTACTTTTTGTATCGTTCATTTCATCGCAGTGTATTTTTTTATAAATTGTATATCTGTCTTTTAGATCTAAATAAGTTTTTGCCCTATACAGATCATATTTATTTTCTTTTTTCCCAGGGACTCCGTCAACAATATACTGAATTACTGAAAGTTCGTCTACTTTGGAGGAAGCTGCAATCTTCCCCATATGCAATAAATATTCATGAAAATATTCGTTTCTTTGTTTTAATCGACTTCTTAATTTATTGTGTGTTTCGGCATACTTATGCTTTTATAGAATTCTTTCATCAACTAGTCCTTTAGTTCTTTGTTTGAACCAACTGGTACGGACATTAAAAATAATTCCGCCGTTTTTTAAATTTTATTTCGTGCATACACGAATTTCTGTATTTCTGTCCAACCCCAGACCTCTGCAACTTTTTCGAAATTTTCGAACCATATTTGGATTTCCACGTTTTCACCATCAAAATCTGTGATTGAATTTTCCACGTGGTCTATAGGAAATTTTACTTTATTTTCTTGTGTTTCTTCTTTTGTGATTTTTATGGTTAACAATCTAATCAGCTCACTCAAATCGTTAGTCCCTGAGACTCCTGCATCTTTTGAATCGACGGTATTTTTACTCATGTTTACGAGACAATTTAACTCAAAACTATCAATATTTCCTTTTAACTTTAAAATTTTTTTTGCGTTTTGTATTGTAAAGTAAACTTTCTTTTTAAAATCTTCAGTTTTACTACTTTTTTTTATTCTTGTTTTTTTCACTTTTGATGAAACCGTCATTTAATATTCAGTAACCCAACAAATAAAAATTTTAATGCACCCACGTTTAGGTAAAACATGTGCTTTTACAGTTTTTTCTTTTAAAATTTAAATTTAAATAAAAAAATTGGTTGAGCCCCCAAATGTAAATTGGAATAATAAGATTTATATTTAATATTCTAATTATTTATTATTTATTATAATTTAATACACAAATTCACAAAAAAAATTAATTCAATTTAAAACAAAATTATGTAATAAAATCATATGTTTATTCAAATTAATAATTTTTGTTTCATCATCGAAAAAGAAATTAATGTAAAAGAACAAACAACAACAAAAAATAAAATGCTATTATTGCTTTTTATGTCCTATGCAAATAGTAAAAATTAAGCAAATAGAAAGTAATATAAATTTATATAGTCAAATTAATTAAAAAGTAATAAAGCTTAATTAAATAGTAATAGTAAAATTGGCTAATTAAAGGTGATGCATCTTACATAAATATTATTGGACACTCTTTCAATTTTTGTTTTACTTTTCTAACATCTGTTGTTTTGACATTAATTGGAACATCAACAATTTTTTCTTCTAACATTTAAATATAATATTTTGAGTGAATCATTTTTTTGAAAATTAACTTGAGATACATAATCACAAACTTCTTTGATTTTGAGTGGTAAAATAAAATCTTCATTGTGTTTATTCAACATTTAAATTGGATGTTGATAAAACTCGAATAATTTTGCTATTTTCTGTTTTTCTATTTAATATTTTACCCTCTTTAATCCATGCATATTTTATAAGTTTTTTTTTTCTTCATATCCCTAGCTTTTTTATATAACAAGCTGTTCTCGCTTGTTATAAATATTGGTTTGCAATTAACTTTATCTTTGTAAAATTCAAAAAAAGACATATATAAATTTTTAAAATTTTTCTTTTTCTCCATTATTTTTTGTATAATTTCTGAATTAATAAATTCTACAACAATTTTTCGGGCTCACCTGAGTTCTTGTACATATTTTTGCTTCTATACGAATGATTTATATGCTCGGTTTTCAAATCAGTACCAATACTTTTAACAACATTATAATTAATTCAGATATTGAAGTGTCAGGTATCTCCTCTATTCCTGTGAATTCCAATATGTTAGATACGCGTTTCTGTTTCATCTTTTCAATTTCTATAGAATTATACTCCACTTTATCTTTCAACTGTTTATTTTCATTCTTAAGTTGCATATTTTCTTCGATTAGATTATCCATCAGATTATCATCTTAATATTGAATTAAAAGAAGAATTAAAAAATATCATAAGAAAATGTCCAAATTTGTTCTCTGATCCAAAGGAAAGTCTTACTTTTACTACAGTAGTCAAGAGTGAAATCAGAACTTCTACCCAAGATCCTGTGTATTCTAAAACATACCCATACCCAATGTGCTTAAAACAAGAAATTGATAAGCAAATAAATGAACTCCTTCATCTAGATCATTCAACCATCTAGATCGCCCTATAATTCACCAGTATGGATCGTTCCTAAAAAGGAATATTCATCTGGAGAAAGAAAATATAGAATGGTAATAGATTACAGAAAATTGAATTCAATTACAATAGCGGATAATTACCCTATTCCCGAAATTAATGAAGTAATTTCTAACCGTGCAAAACAAATTATTCTCCGTAATTGATTTGAAAAGTGGCTTTCATCAAATTCCTTTAAGAGAATGTGATATAGAAAAAACTGCTTTTTTGGTGAACAACGGGAAATATGAGTTTACTCGCCTTCCTTTTGGAATGAAGAATGCACCTGCAATTTTTCAAAGAACACTCGATGATATATTAAGAGTACACATAGGGAAAAGATGTTACGTTTATATAGACGATATAGTAATTTATGGAAAAAATGAGGTTGAACATTTAAAAAATCTTGAAATATATTTTAAAACATTAGAGGATGCTAACCTTAAAGTTCAGTTAGACAAATTTGAATTTCTACAAAACGAATTGGAATTTTTGGGATTCATAATAAATTCAGAAGGTATTGAAAAAAAATTCAAGCAATTTGTGATTTACCTATTCCCAAGACATTAAAGGATTTAAGGTCGTTCCTTGGTATGTCAGGGTATTATAGGCGTTTTATTTATTATAGACGTTTGAAAAAATATCTAAGCCCTCACATCTTAAACGGTATAATGACCGAAGAAAACATTATGGGAAAAATTCAAGAGATTTATCGCCATCATTTTAAAAGTTATAAAATTCATTTTACAAGAATCTTGTTAGAAGATGTCAAAAACTAATTTGATCAAGATGAAATAATTATCTCAACGCATCGGCGTGCTCAAAGAAGTTCGGAAAAATACTATACAAAAATACTATTTCCCTAAAATGGCTCGGAGAGTTAGAGATTTAGTTAAGAATCGGTCAATCTGTCAAGAAAATAAGTACGACAAACATCCCACTAATCCCCAAATACAGGAAACACCTATACCAAATTACTCAGGTCATACCTTACATATCGACATATTTTCCACCGAGTCAAAGTTGGTACTCACCGCGATAGATAAGTTGACTAAATTTGCGCAAGCTAGAATAATTACCAGCAGAGCAATAGAACACGTGAGGTTGTCCTTAAGAGACATTTTGTTTTATTACGGTGTTCCGGAGTGGGTAATAATTGATAATGAGAAGTCATTAAATTCGGCTTCCATTAAAGCAATGATGGAAGATGAATTGAAGATTAAAATATTTACCACTCCGCCGTATAAAAGTGAAGTTAATGGACATATTGAGAGATTTCACTCAACTCTGTCTGAAATAATGAGATGTCTGAAAGCCGAGAGAACAAACCGATCTTTTGAAGAACTTCTCGAAAGAGCGGTAAATAAGTACAACCATACCATACATTCAACAACGGGAAAAAAAACCGATAGAATTATTTCTGGGGAGAACACCTAACACGACCCCAGAAGAGTTTAAAAAAACCAGATTATCTAATATAGAAAAAATTAAAGAAGAAGAATTTAAAGATTTAAAACTTCATAGTAAAAGTAGTAAATTAATCATTTTAGGTTTTTCATACAGGCGGTATTAGGAGAGATACAAATTTTGGACTATACAAACTCACATATGGTAGCCATAAATGTTGGTAAAGAAAAGATACAGGAAGGGAAGTTTAAGTTAATTCATGTGACGGATCTCAGCATATTACAACAAACATTGGAAGAATTTGGAACAGTAATGATAACAAATATAAATGAATCACATCCACTACAACCGTACATGACTCATAAAGTATCACAAATAAAAGATTTCTTAAAAGAATTTAATCAAAGTAGACACAAAAGAGCAATCAATTTTTTGGGAACAACTTGGAAGTTTATCGCTGGAACTCCAGATCATGATGATTTTGTATAGGTAATAAAGAAAAAACTTAATAACATTTTAGATAATAGTAACAAACAGGTAATAATTAATAGTATTTATAATGATAGATTAAATAATTTAACTCAACGTACAAATCAAATTTTAAGAGAAATTAGGCAAAATAATATTGTAACTAATCAACCTATATTGGAGTTGCAATATAAATTAAAACTTATTAAGGAAGAGATAATTAATTTGAAAAACAATATAAATTCAATATTGCTTTCAATATCTGAAATTGCAACTTTAACAAATATTTTAGACAAAGAAAAACTACCTTACTCTACTCCAGAGGAAGCTTTAGACTTTGCTAATTTAAAAATAATGTCAAACGGCACCTGCTTGTTTTATATTATTGAAATACCGTTAACTAGTTTAGAAATTTATGATCAATTATTGTTAAAACCAATAAAAGTAAAAAATATTGTAAATGAAATAAATTTCTCAAAAATTTTAACTAATGATAATGTAATATATGGTATAAAAAATTATAATAGTTGTAAAGCGGTAAATTCAATATTAATTTGTAAAAAGAATGATCTTGTAAATTTAGGGAACTCCAGTTGCATACCAAATCTTCTGAAAGGTAAAAATTCAAACTGCAGTATTACAAATAGTCAACATATTCCTACAATTGAGCAAATAGATGAAGGCGTAATCTTATTAAATCAATATAATGGGACCATTTTTATAAATCATGAGCAGTACAACCTTACAGGTACTTATGTCATCAAATTTGATAATGTAAATGTCACAATTATGAATCAAATTTTTGTATCAAAAGAAATTACAACATTCAAAGTCCTACCAGCTATTCTTCAACCAAAATCTATGGGTAACCAATTTCGCGAGCATTTATCCTTCGAGTTGTTAAAAGAAATTCATATAAATAATACTAATCACATCAGTAAATTACAAGAAGAAAAATATATAACATTCAAAACCTATTACAAATGATGACTTGGAAATTAATGAACAACATTCAAAACCTATTACAAATGATGACTTGGAAATTGATGAACAAACTAGAAGTAACTTGAAACCTGAAGATCCATTTCCAGAATCAGTAACACGATTGAAACCTGAATTTCGAAGGAAGAAATTTTATGATACACCGTTTTTTTAATTAATTCGTCAAATGTGGACATTTGAATCTGAAGGGGGAAGAGTTACCGATTTTGCACCAATCTCCATTATTACTAAATATTATTATTACTAAATTTTGCTTATCCGTCAAATTTTATCCATTGAACTTTATAATACTTTTACTAAATACTATGTAATGGGAATGATTCATTCAACTTTGTATTACTTTTGTTATGAAATTTTAAATTAATGAAATCGATTGGCTTGCTATTTTATGTTAACAGAATTGTAAACAACGAAATGAAATAATGAAATAAAGAATATGTTGGGTATGCAATTGGGGAACGATTTATTGATTATTGAAATATTATTGATTCATTCTTAATTCAGAATTCTTTGTAAAAGGTCTTAATTTAATCTTGTAATAAAATAATTTGTTAAATTTAAAAATCAAATATTCTTTCATTTTAATAATTAAAAGGAACCCTTTAATCTTAACAATAATTTAACTTTTTATATTTAATTTTAGTTGTTATTAATTTATAACTTTGTAAATTATTTCTATAAATTAGAAAGGTTAAAAACAGATCACATCTTACTTAAAAGATACCTTATAATCATGTTTTATAGCTAATCATTTCACAAAAGCTTAATATGTAGAAAAGCTTTAATTGAAATGCTACTTTGTTAATATTATTATTTTTATGGTAAATTAACCGACTATAATTAAAATTAAAAATAATTGATCAAATCTTATTAATTTATTAAAAATAATTAATAAAATATTCTAAAACGATGCAACATTGTTACAATCAAGAGCTATGTTTTAAATCAAATGCAATTTTTTTTATATTATTATTGATAAAAACAAAGTTGCAATAATTATCATTTTATGATTTTTGGCAGTTTAAAACTTAACCGACTATAATTAAAATTAAAAAGGTTAAGAACAGATCAAATCTTTTTAATTAAATAAAAATAATTAATAAAATATTCTAATACGATGTAACATTGTTACAATCAAGAGTTATGTTTTAAATCAAATAATTATCATTTTCTGATTATTAACAGTTTAATAACTTAACCGACTATAATTAAAATTGAAAAGGTTAATAAGAGATCAAATCTTATTAATTAAATAAAAATAATTAATAAAATATTCTAATACGATGCAACATTGTTACAATCAAGAGTTATGTTTTAAATCAAATGCAAATTTGTTTATATTATTATTGACATTAATATGAATTTCCTAAAAAATTATAACAAAGTTGCATTTCATTGTTACACTCAACTTTTAATACGAACTAGAAAAAGAAGAATTAATAAATATTTTTTTATATATAAGCAGCTAATACAAATAATAATTCTTCCGCTATAATCCATAAACGTAAGCAGTTCTCTGTTAAGTTGTTAGAGCAGCTTTTTCTCAACTCAAAGAGATCAGAGATCAGAGAAAGTGTTTTGAATAGCTTAGTTATGAAAAAATAATAAAACAAGTAAAGAAACAGTCAGTCGGTGCAACCGACTTAGAAATACCCTACACCTATTTGGTTGGTAAGGACATATCCATAAGTCAGTTTAACACCATAAAATCTGTAATTAATTTGATCGTAAGACATAGCTAACCAAATTAACTTTATAATACTAAAAACATTTTCTAATTACAATATCTATTAAAAAATATTGCAAATTCTTACTAATTTATCTATTTAAAAATATTAAACAACAAACAAACTTGAAATAAATGAAAATATATTTATTCCAATTCAATTACAGAATGAAAAAATTCTAATTATTAAATTTTGTGATAAAAAAATAATCAAAGCATAATATATTTAATAATCCAAATTTTTCAAAATTGCAATTATTTTAAATGGTTAGTGTATATACCTAATAGAAAAGCTTATAAACGCAAAATATGCAATAAATGTATTTCTAAAATACAATTACAAATTTAGACTTTTTCATATAATTCATTTAAATATTCAAATAAATTTTACATAAATGCAGCAAGTACCTTTAAACATAGCTGAACCACTACAATTAAGTCTAGATTTCGGAGACACATAGGACATTGGAAATATATTCTTTGGCTTTGAAATTAAACTCGACCAGAACCAATTCCCATGGTACTTTCATTACCTAGAGTTTAAATTTCATCAAAATACCGGCATTATTTTTTGAGTTATGGTGTATTTAAGATATATGTTTTTTAGTCCTTGAACTTGTCAAGGGTTCCAGAACCCGAAACCATGGTACGATTTCGCCCATATCCAGTCCCGTCATACTATCAATACTAGTTAACCCTTGTATACAATTGGAACGTTCTATCTTAATTTTAATTTACTAGTTTTATTAATTTCGATGATAAGCTTTTACACATTTGGGGGGTCTAAGAGAGGTCCTGAACCACCAGTTTAAATGATCCCAAATTAGGGGGGCACGGAAAAAATAGTAAAGAACACCCTGGGCCAAATTTGAAGCTTCTACATTTGTTTCAAGTTACTATTTTTATTAATTTCGAAAATATGCTTTAAGGTCCTCGGAACTGAGTGGCTGGTCCCCGACCCACCAGTCCAATGGGGCCCAAATTTCAAAGACACTTACGCAATAGGAAGGGACACCCTGATACCAAAGGTTGGAGGTTATATCTTCATTGGTTTCGGAATTACGTTAGTTGGGCCTAAATTCGATCAAAAAGTTCTCAGTTCCGAACCCATTGTCCAATCCTCACCGTACGTAATCACCGCCGTAGTTTCATTACCAATAACCTACAACACAAATTTCATGAAGATAGCCTCATTAGTTGTTGAGTTATCGTGATTTTTAATATATGTTCGTTATCCCTGACACCGACTTAAAGGTCCAGAATCCGAACCCATGGGCTGATTTCGCCCTTATACAGCCCGCGCTTTACTTATAGTACTAGTTAACCCTTGTACACTATTTGAACGGTCTATCTTAATTTAAAGTAACTATTTTTAGTAATTTCGATTATAAGCTTTTAAAACTTGGGAGGTCTACGAGGGGTACTGAACCACCTCTCCAATTGATCCCAAATCAAGGGAACACGCAAGAGATAGTAAAGAACACCCTTGTGGCAAATTGGAAGCTTCTACATTTTTTCAAGTTGTTATTTTTATTAATTTTAAAGATATGCTTTAAGGTCTTCGGAAATGTGTGGCTGGTCCCCGACCCAGTACTCCAATGGGACCCAAATTCCCAAGACACTTAGGAAATAGGAAGGGACACCCTGATAGCAAATTTGGAGGTTCTATCTTCATTGGTTTCGGAATTATGCTCGTTTGGCCTAAATTCGATCAAAAAGTTCTAGGTTCCGAACCCATGGTCCAATCCCGACCTCACGCAATCCCCAAAGTAGTTTCATTACTAGTAACCTACAGCACAAATTTGATGAAGATAGCGTCATTAGTTGTTGAGTTATCGTGATTTTTTATTTAAGTTCGTTAGCCCTTCGATCGATTAAAAGGTCCAGAATCCGAACCCATAGGCCGATTTCTCCCATATGCAATCCCCGCCGTACTTTCAGTCCTAGTAATCTACAGTTAAAATTTCATCAAGATAGCTCCATTATTTTTTGAGTTATCGTGCCTACGGACGGACGAACGGACGGACGAAGGACGGACAGACGGACGGACGGACAGACGGACGGACGGACATGGCTATATCGACTCAGGCGGTCACGCTGATCACAAATATATATACTTTTCCATATCTAGCTCGCTTCCTTTAGGTGGTTACAAACACCATACCAAAGTTAATATACCCCTTTACCTATTCTATTGGTGAAGGGTATAAAAATTGAATAATATATAAATTGAATTCTACCTTTCAATTTATTTTATGAACTTTAATGAACTCTAATTAGTAATATGCATGAACTGCAAAAGTGAATTTGGTCACTAATTAAAAGAATTTGATTATTAAAATAAATAATTTTTACATTATTGAACAGTGTTTTTATACCCTACACCTATAGAATAGGTAAAGGGGTATATTAACTTTGGTATGGTGTTTGTAACCACCTAAAGGAAGCGAGCTAGATATAGAAAAGTATATATATTTGTGATCAGCGTGACCGCCTGAGTCGATTTAGCCATGTCCGTCCGTCCGTCCGTCCGTAAGCACGATAACTCAAAAAATAATGGAGCTATGTTGATGAAATTTTAACTGAAGGTTACTAGGACTGAAAGTACGGCAGGTGTCCCTTCCTATTTCCTAAGTGTCTTGGGAATTTGGGTCCCATTGGAGTACTGGGTCGGGGACCAGCCACACATTTCCAAAGACCTTAAAGAATATCTTTAAAATTAATAAAGATAACAACTTGAAAAAATGTAGAAGCTTCCAATTTGCAATTGGAGTGGTGGTTCAGGACCTCTCTTAGACCCCCTAATGTGTAAAAGCTTATCATCGAAATTAATAAAACTAGTAACTTAAAATTAAGATAGAACGTTCCAATTGTATACAAGGGTTAACTAGTATTGAAAGTATGAAGGGACTGCATATGGGCGAAATCGTACCATGGTTTCGGGTTCTGGAACCCTTGACAAGTTCAAGGACTAACAAACATATATCTTAAAAACACCATAACTCAAAAAATAATGCCGGTATTTTGGTGAAATTTAAACTCTAGGTTACTAGTAATGAAAGTACCATGGGAATTGGTTGTGATCGAGTTTAATTTCAAAGCCAAAGAATATATTTCCTATGTCCTATGTGTCTCCGAAATCTAGACTTAATTGTAGTGGTTCAGCTATGTTCAAAGGTACTTGCTGCATTTATGTAAAATTTATTTTTATACTTAAATGAATTATACGAAAAGGTCTAAATTTGTAATTGTAATTTAGAAATACATTTATTGCATATTTTGCGTTTATAAGCTTTTCTATTAGGTATATAAAATAACCATTTAAAATAATTGCAATTTTTAAAAATTTGGATTATTAAATATATTATGCTTTGATTATCTTTTTATCACAAAATTTAATAATTAGAATTTTTTCATTTTGTAATTGAATTGGAATAAATATATTTTCATTTATTTCAAGTTTGTTTGTTTTTTAATATTTTTAAATAGATAAATTAGTAAGAATTTGTAATATTTTTTAATAGATAGTGTAATTAGAAAATGTTTTAAGTATTATAAAGTTAATTTGGTTAACTATATTTTTAAATAGATAAATTAGTAAGAATTTGTAATATTTTTTAATAGATAGTGTAATTAGAAAATGTTTTAAGTATTATAAAGTTAATTTGGTTAACTATGTCTTACGATCAAATTAATAACAGCTTTTATGGTGTTAAAATGACTTATGGATATGTCCTTAAATTTGAACCAAATAGGTGTAGGGTATTTCTAAGTCGGTTGCACCGACTGACTGTTTCTTTACTTGTTTTTTTTTTAAATAATAATCACATGTTATAACTTGTTTTGTTTTTAATGTGAGAAAAATGAGAGATAACTGTTTAATTTGCGATTCTAATTTCTCTCGTGGTAAAATTTAATTGCTGTGGTTTATCTTTACACATTAAATGTACTGGTATATCTGCACATGAAGTAAATATTATCAACTCAAACAAGTTCATCATGCTAGTGTGTGACGCTTGTAGAGAGTGAAATAACAAAATTAATAAAATTGAAATGCATGTGTCAGCTGTAAGGGAAGATATTGTCAAAATTCAAAATTGTCTTACGGAACAAAATAACAATGTGTGGGATTTAAAGCGAAGTATTGAATCAAAAACAATTGAATATACAAACAATAACATGAAATTTAGCAATATAGTTGGTGAAAGTAATTCAAAGGTTTTGTTCTCAGAAATTGTCAAGAAAGGGCCAAATATTATTATTAAACCTAAAATTAGACAAGATGCTAGGAAAACTAAAAATGATATTAAAAGTATGGTTGATCCAATTAAAGAAGACATAACAATTGCAAGCGTAGGTAATTCAAGAAATGGAGTGGTGGTAGTGTCTTGTGATGATGATGAGTCGGTAAACAAATTGAAAAACATTGCTGAACTTAAACTGAATGAAAAGTATGATGTAAGTTTAACTATGGGTAGAAATCCAAGAATTAAGGTAATGGGGTTGTCAGAAAAATATGAGAATGAGATATTAATAAACAAAATAAAATTACAAAATGATGTTCTTAAACAAAGTTGTTTGAAAATAATAACTCAATATGAAAGGAAACTTAAATACAATCCATTTGTAGCTATTATTGAAATTGATATTGATACTTATAACAAAATTATGAAACTTGGGAAATTAGGATGTTTCATAATTAGGGAATAAAGTAGGATGGGATATATGTGCTGTTTATGATGGAATTTTTGTTAAAAGATGTTACAAATGTCTAGGGTTTAGACACATAAGTAAGGATTGTTCAAAATCGTTTCAAAATGATTCAAATAGAAAATGCTATAAATGTGCTGAGGAACATGATAATAAATTTATATATGAGGTAAATATGTTCAAATGTATAAATTGTATAAATATTAATGAGGAGTTCAAACTAAATCTTGAAATTGACCATAATACTTTCGATACGGTGAAATGTGAGGTTTACAAAAGAAAATTAAGGATTGAGAAAGGGAAGATCTATAAGCAATCAACTTCGGATAAGTATAAATTAAAATGTGTCTATGTTAATATTAATGGATTATTAAATGAGTGTGTCAGCACCAGAGTGGCCTAACCCTCATGCAAAAAAAAAATTTTATTGTTTTAATCGATCGTATATGAGTCTAGTCGATGGTATTAATTTGCTATTTCAGAAAATGGGGTTTTCCCTATTATTTATAGCAAAAATTATTTTGGCATTCTAATATTTAATTTTTTTTTAAAATCCAAAATGGCCTAATCCACATTTTTGGTTAGGCCACCTTGGCTTTAAAAAAATTTCAAATATTTTATGAAGTGCATTGTAGTTTTATTACTATATTGTGTTCAAAAAATAATGTATTGGTTTTATTCAAAATTAAATTATTTAAACAAAAAAAAAATATATATATATAATATATGTATACATTTTATTTTTTTATTTTTATTTTTCATACAAACAGTAAAAATAAAATTAAATCAAATTGAAATAACAATATCACAATAATTTTATATCTAATATTTATATTTAATTTACGCACGTGCGTTAATGTATAAATGGACTTGAATAACCTATCCTTAATCCTTCATTAAATTTTAATTGCAATTAATTACATTTTACTTGCATTAAACAACGTCTTCTATTAACGGAATTCAGTTTGTTATTAATTTTTTTATAATTTCAATTTTATTTAAAAATACATAAATATACGCATATTTAAAAATGTTTATATATTATGCATACATATATATACATACATATGTGTAATACCATTATAAATAGAAAATTTGGTATACCAATTTCATCCATTTAATAGTTCATCAATTATTTCTTAAGTTACAATTATTACAGATCTATATCTTTCTGAAAACGAAATATTTGAAGCAATTACCAACCTTGATACAAAAAAAGGTGTTGGACCCGACTTGATCCCACCTTCTTTTTTATATAATTGTGCCAATTATTTGACGCAACCGCTTCATTTTATTTTTAATCTATCGCTTTCGACAGGCATTTTTCCGTATGCGTGGAAATCTTCTTTTTTGACCCCCATTTATAAAAAGGGTGACAAAGCTTCCGTCGAAAACTACCGTAGTATAGCTATCTTATCCACTATTCCAAAATTGTTCGAAAAAATTGTAGTTAGTAAAATTACACCCGTCATAAATACAAAATTAAACGAACAACAACATGGATTTAGAAAAGGTCGTTCTACTACAACTAATCTTACGCTTTACACATCGGAAATACTAAATGAAATGGAAAATGGTTATCAAGTTGATGCTATCTACACGGATTTTAGCAAAGCTTTCGATCGTGTGGATCACAATATTTTGCTTAAAAAGCTTGAAACTTTAGGCATTTCAGGTTCTTTCCTCGCTTGGCTTTGCTCTTATCTTACTGAAAGAACTCAAAATATTAAATTTCAAGGTTATTTATCAAACACAATTAATGTCACCTCAGGAGTGCCGCAAGGTAGCCATTTAGGCCCACTTCTATTTAATATTTTTATTTCAGACCTTTCTAGAAAATTGGAGGGTGTATCACATATTGCATTTGCTGACGATCTTAAAATTTACCACGTTATCAAAAACAGTTCTGATTTGGCATTACTTCAATCAAATTTACATTCTTTACAAGAATGGTGTTTCTACAATAAATTAGAACTTAACATAGCGAAATGCAAGGTCATAAGCTTCACACGTAAAAGATCTACAATGTTTTTCGACTATGCAATAGATAACATAGTTCTTGAAAGGGTGTCCAGTATAACCGATCTTGGCATTCTTCTGGACTATAAGCTTAACTTCCATCTTCACTATGATCATATGATTTCCAAAGCAAGCAAAATGTTAGGTTTTATTAAGAGAAGAGCTAAAGAATTTAATAACCCAGCAGTAACAAAAGCTCTCTATTGCTCGTTAGTTCGATCTATTCTAGAATACGGTAACATCGTATGGGATCCAGCGTTTCAATTACATTCCAACAGAATAGAATCCGTTCAGAAACAATTCCTTTTGTTTGCCTTGAGAAACCAATATAATCCTACAGACTATTCTACTCTTCCAAGCTATGCTGTAAGACTTAATTCATTGAATATGTTAACCTTATCTTCACGTAGGCAAATGCTTTCATTTTGCTTTACCTTTGACGTCATAAAAAAAAGTATTGACGTTCAATTCTTAGTAAATAAGATTAGACTAAACAATGTAGTCAGAAATACAAGAAACACTAAATTTTTATTAGAAAATACACACAGAACAGATTACGGAAGAAATGAGCCAATAAACAGATGTTGCACTATATTCAACAAACACAGTCATCTTTTTTCATCAGACATATCAAGAAACTCTTTTAAACATAAATTAAAACAGAAATTCCTAAATGACCTAAATACTTAAATTACCTAATTACTTTGTAAACATTTAAAATTATTTCAAGTTCAAGTTCATATACATATCACATATATTCCAATTATTTATATCTCATACTGTGTTTTTGTCCTGTAAGCATTTTCGTTTTTTTGTTTTAAAATTTAGTATATAGTACAACTTTTTAATTTTTCATTGTAAATTTTTAACTTAGTAATCAAATTTGTATTTTTTTTTTGTTTGTGCATTTTGTTAGCTTTAATTTTTTTTTTTGTTTTTTTCAATAGCTGTAAGATATTTTTTGTAAAAACCTTGTTTTGGTTTAATAAATAAAATAAAAAAAAATAAAAAAAAAAAAGAAATTAATTGATTATCTATTAGTTAAAAATTATTGTAATTATGTAGAATATAAGATTGACCATAGCCTGAAATTTTTAGATCATGAATGTAGCATTTTAAAAAATAGTATTTTTGGTTTAGAAATTCACGAGAAGGCGTTGCAGTTTGAGATGAACATTCAATAATGTATTAGTTTGCTTTCAAAAAACATTAAAGTAAAAATTTGTAATAATTTTCCTGGTTGGTTCACTAATGAATTAAGTAGCTTGAAAGAATTGAAAACTCAAAGTAATATAAATGCTATTTATATGAGAGAAAACCAGGAGTGTTGGAACCAATATTTAAACTTTAGAAATAATTATAAAAATAAAATTATACAAGCAAAGCTAAATTTTATTAAAAACAAAATTAAAACTTATGGAAGTGACCAGCGTGCATTATGGAAAAATATTAAAAACCTAGTACTTAATGAAAATAATCATGATGTTATTAATGAAATTAATTTCAATGGTATAACAATAAAAAATGTAAAGCAAATTACATAGGAGTTTAACAAATATTTTATTGAAAGTATAAAACAAATACATGCTTCTATACAAAATGTCCAATATAATGATAACATTAATGTATTTTATAATAGATTGAATTTCCATTTAGTAACGGATGTTGAATTTGAAATAACGCTTAAAAGTATGAAAAATAAAAAGGACTTTTTTGGATTAAATATTCAAATGTTTTTGAATAGTCTGGCAATAATAGGACCTCACTTATTGAATATAATAAATTGTTCAATAGCGAATGGGTGTATTTCCGGAAAGTTGGAAACAATCAATTATAGTTCCGATAGCAAAAATAAATAATTCAAATAAATGCGAGGATTTTAGGCCTATTAACATGTTGTCCTTATTTGAGAAAATTTTGGAAAGATTAGTTTGTAAACAACTAGAAGATCACCTTGAAAAAAACAACATTTTGATACCTGAACAATCAGGTTTCAGAAAGGGTCATTCGTGTGGAACTGCTTTTTATTGGACAAAATTTGAATGGTAACATAGTTCTGGCAATATTTCTGGACTTTAAACGCGCGTTCGAAACTGTTGATCGAGAAATTCTATTAAAGAAGCTGGCAAAATATGGTGTATTAGGGAAAGAACATGATTGATTTCAAAGTTTAATTTCTCAGAGGAAACAAAGTGTTCGGATAAATGGTGTTACGTCATCTTCCATGTTTGTTGAATTTGGTGTTCCCCAAGGATCCATGCTGGGTGTCGTACTTTTCTTAATATATATAAATAATATTAAGGAAGCTTTAAAATTTAGTAAAGTGTCACTATTTGCCGATCATTGTCTTATATACATAGCTGGGAAAAATTTTAAAGAAATCGAAAGTAAGCTTAATGAGGATCTAAAAGACGTGTATAATTGGATAAATATGAATAAATTAAAATTAAATATTAATAAAACTAAATGTATGATTTTTAACTCCAAACATAATCCAATTATAAAAATAGGCAATGAGCAAATTGAGGTGGTAAATAGCTTTAAATATTTAAGATATTTTATTGATAATAAATTAAGTTTTGATGAACATATCAATGGAATATGTAACAAAATATCAATATTTAGCAAAAAATTTAACATATGTCAGTGAAAGTACCAACTATAATCTTAGGAATTCCAACAACTTTAGGCTTCACAGATTCAATAAGGTAGCAACACAACATTCAATTATGTACAAGGGAGTTCAATTTTTTAATGAAATGCCGAGTAGAATTAAAGTGGAAAGAAATATTAACAAATTTATTAAATTGGTAAAGGGAGAAGTTAGAAATAAATTTTAATTTTTTTTAATTTTTTTAAATTTTTAAATTTTAAATTTTTTTTAATAGTATAATTTGTCTCAGAATCTTTTTATTTAATGATTGATAAATTTAATGATTTCTTTTTTTGTTTATAATATAAATATAACTAATATTCTAAACACTGGATTATAATTTGAAGTAAATATTAATGTTATATTATTTGCAAAAGTTTATATTAAACTAATAAAATTAATAATAAAAATAAAAAGTTAAAAAGAAAAAAAAAACAAAAATGGAATCTAACTTTTGTAATAAGTGCAATGTAAAAGTTGCAAATCGTAATGGACATGTACGTTCATTTCTGCATAGATAAAATACAGCAAAAGAATTTGCCGACAACGTCAAATTAATAGAAACAACTTTTAAGGGACGAGTAAAAACATTTTTTTTCGAAAACAAAGATGAATCACTTATAAATCCCTTAGAGTTTCTTTTAATTAAATATTCCAACATTTCCACACTATTGGAAGATTTTTTGTTGGAACATGAGCGTTTTAAGATAAAAGCTGAATTTTTTGCCGAGTATATAAAAATGAATGGAAATGAAAATGATGTGCAAATATCTATCAAATCGTTTCATACACCGATGGTTTCTGTGTTGAGTATTGAAGATTTACAAAATGCATTAGAGAATATCATTCTAAAAATACAGGAACGTGTAGAAGATTTTCAAGAGAAAGATAGTGGATGGGCACTATTAAAAATAATTGGATTAGAAATAAATGTTAATGAATATTAACCTCTTAGAGGATCAGGTTATATAAAGCTTCCTCCAGAGATAGAAAATAAAAAAGCTTGCATAAATATTAAAAATTTAGATATTTACTGCTTTAAATGGGCCTTAATATCAGCATTTCAGTCACCAAAAAATAATATTTCACTACCTCGATCGTATAAAATAAAAAACATTAATTTAACTAAAATAAAATTAAATAGCGGTGCGGTTTCAGTTTTAAACTTTGAGGGAATTGAGTTTCCAGTTAAAGTTACACAAATAAAAATATTTGAGGACAAAAATCCAAAAAAAAACATTAACGGCTTTGGAGTTGAAAAGAAAAAATTAATAGGACCGTATTACTTATCAAAAGATGAAAAAGAACATCATGTCAATCTAATACTTCTCGAACAAAATGAAAAAACGCATTATGTTTATATAAAAAGTTTACCAAAGTTACTTCACACTAATTTAACTAAACATAAATCAAAAATTTATATTTGCAACAGTTGTTTACAACATTTCCATCATCCAACACAGCTTCAAATCCATAAAAAGCAATGTAATAATGTGATAACAATTTTACCAACGGATACTGAAAAAAGTTTAAAATTTGAAAACCATAACCAGCAAATGGAAGCGCCTTGTGTGATATATGCAGATAGTGAGAGTTTATTAAAACCGATTTCAACATGTCAGCCAAGTACAGAAAAGTCATTTACAACAAATATTCAAGAATACGTCCCTGCAGGCTTTCATATTTTATAAAATGTTCATTTGATGATTCTCTAAATAAGTATGTAGAGTGCATTGGAACAACTTGTGCCGACGACTTTGTTAAAAGTTTAGTTCTTAAATTAGATGTGTATATCTTTATTTCTAATTTTGCATTTCTTTTAGATTAACAAAAGATTGTACAACTCTTTATTTAAGGTATTTTAAAAATCCAAAACCTTTTGGTCATCGGTTTTGGATTTTTAAAATACTTTAGATTACTTTAGATGAAGAACTTAGGCAGTTAACGGAACCTACATGTCACATTTGCAGTATGTTTTTAAACTTTACTAATCGAGTAAGGACCATTGTCATTTTAGTGGTCAATATAGAGGTCATTTTAGTTGTAATATCTGCACATTTTAGTTGTAATATTTTATATGGAAAACCTTCATATTTCCCTGTATTTTTTCATAATTTCTCAGCATAAGATTGCCATCTCTTATTTAAGTCATTAAACATAGTACCAGGTAACATATCGGTCATTCCTTTGAATAAGGAAAAATACATATCGTTAACGAAAAAAATTATAGTACATGAAGAAAACTATACTTTTGATATTAGATTTTTAGATAGTTTTCGTTTTATGGCCGCTAGTATTCCTCCAACAGGAAAAGCAAAAAAATTGTTAACCAATTTAAATAACAAGAGACTATATATAATTTATTATAGAAATCTCAAACAATGCTTTGAAAACGGGTTAGTATTAAAAAAAATACACAGAGTTTTGAAATTTAAACAGAGTGATTGGTTAATGAAATATATTAATTTAAATACTGAATATAGAAAAAAAGCTAAAAATACCTTTGAAAAAAACTTTTTTAAATTAATGAATAATTCCGTGTTTGGTAAAACAATGGAAAATGTTGATAATAGAAAAATAATTAAAATAGCTAATTCATGGGAAAGCAAAGGAAGACATTAACCCTTAATTATATAGATACAGATAGTTTTACAATAACGGAAAATTTTTATAGTGACATAAAACCAGATCTGATTCAACACTTTGATACGTTAGATTATGCAAAAGATAACCCATATAACTTTCCTCAGCTTAATAAGAAAGTATTAGGTCTATTTAAAGATGAAATGGGTGGAAAAATAATTACTGAATTTATAGGTTTAAGATCAAAAATGTATTTTTTTCAAACTTTAGAAAATGAAAGCATTAAAAAAGCAAAAGGGACTAAAAAATATAGAGAATTATAAAAGTTCTTTATTTCATAATTTGATTATTTATAGAAATATGAAAGTTTTCAGATCGAAATTACATACTTACAACAAAATAGCTTTAAGTAGTTCAGATGAAAAAAGATATATATTAAGTGACAATGTAAATTTTTATGCTTGGGGACACTATGCTTTAAAGGAAATGTAATGTAAATAATATTATTTTTTCAAAAAAGTATTTGATATTACACTTAAGATTGTTAAATTATTTTTATATGTAATTATTCCTAACTAACTGTGTATATATTAATTCCAAAGAAAATAAACTCCAATTATTTTGTACTTAAACAAACCAAACTAGTTTAAGCTTGTTATTATTTGTTTCAAAACTTTTTTAGTTAAGTTCACAATTAAATAAAAAGTTAACTTTCAACTTGAATTTGATCACGTTGTCAATTTGTACTTCATAATTTTTTAATTTTTTTCACAGCTTTTATTATTAATATAATTTTAAAAGTTTATTTTTTTCCTTTTTGCAAAATTTTTTTAGTTAAATTAATGCTCAAACAAAACAAATTTCATCGTTTTTTAAACTTTTTAACTTTAAAATTTTAGTTGACAGCTTAATTTTCAAACATAACGAACGAGTTTTATTAGCTTTGAATTCAAAACCAACTTTAAAAATTGTTTATAACTTTTCAACAAAATATCGAATTAAGCTAAAGCTTTTCAACTTATATTTCAATTGTAGCGGACGAGCTTTATTAGCTTTGAATTTAAATCCAAACTTTAAAAAGTTTTTATAATTTTTCAAATAAATATTAAATTAAGTTTAAAACTTTCAGCGTTATTTTCGAACGTAACGGACGAGCTTTATTAGCTTTGAATTCAAAACCGAATTTTAAAAATAATTTTATAACTTTTCAAAAAAATATCGAATTAGTTTTAAGCTTTTCAGCTTAACTTTCAAATGTAACGAACGAGCTTTATTATCTTTGAATTCAAAACCAAACTTCAAATTTTTCAAACAAATAATAAATTAAGTTTAAGCTTTTCAGCTTAACTTTTTAACATAACGGACGACCTTTATTAGCTTTGAATTCAAAACCAAGCTTTAAATTTTTCAAATAAATATTAAATTCAGTTTAAGCTTTTCAGCTTATATTTCAAACGTAACGGACGAGCTTTATTAGCTTAATAAATATTTATTTAAGTTTAAGCTTTTCAGCTTATATTTCAAACGTAACGAACGAGCTTTATTAGCTTTGTATTTAGAGCTTTAGAGCTTTTTATCCAGATACCCCATATCTATACTACTCTCACGTAATGTGATACGCAGTCCCAGACTTCTTGGCTTTCAATCATGAGATTTATAATGGTGTCCGGTGACAACGCACACCGAAGTGTGGCCTCCTTCAGACTTTCCCTTACCATACTCCAGTTTCCGCAAACAAAAAATGTTTACTCGGTACCATCGTACACAATGTCACAGTATATACAATCCTCTGAGATCGTCTTCCCCATTCTATGCAGATATGACCTGAAATAGCCATGCCCGTTCAGGAATTTGGTCAAGTAGTAATCTGTCTCGCCATGCTTTTTATTTATTTAGCGGGCAAAATCCTTAATTAGCCTCCTTGTCAATCTACCTCGAACATCTGTATTCCAGGAAGCCTGCATGCCTCCATTATTCGATTGTGCTCCTCCCGCCTCAATTCAGCTGGATCCCTATCGGTTCT
This sequence comes from Dolichopus griseipennis, assembly GCA_963082915.1. Classification (NCBI taxonomy): domain Eukaryota; kingdom Metazoa; phylum Arthropoda; class Insecta; order Diptera; family Dolichopodidae; genus Dolichopus; species Dolichopus griseipennis. The sequence continues at coordinate 114,403,322 of OY720443.1, forward strand.
TATTCGGTAGACTGCTTGCTTTTCCCTTGTCAGTAGCAAGATTGGAATTACCCCTGCTATTACCAGCGCTGCGGGCTCGGATACCGTGCGATATGCCGAGGCAACCTTTAGAGTTGCGCGTCGTTGTACCTGAGCAAGTCGCCTTCGGTACATCTCCTTTTGGAGGGACTCGGTCCATAATTCAGCCCCGTAAAGCAGCATGGACTGGATGGTAGACATCAACAACCGCTGCCTGCTCTATGCCTTCAGTTGTATCATAGCTGAGGCAACGCTCTTTGAGGTAGCTGTTTATTGGTGATTTCCCTGCTTTTAGAGATTTTATTGCTTCGGCGATTTATTCTATTGAGAATAACGGTATTTCCAGCTCACCCAATTCGTCACGTTCACTTCGGACTGGATGTGATGGAAAAAGGGATTTAACTATATGATCCATGACTACGGGCTCCAGCATCGCGCCTTGCTGTGATTGATTGCTCTCCGCAGCAATTTTCCCTGTTCTTTAGGGGCTGCTGAATTATAGTTAGAACTATGGGGATTGGGTCTGTTCGAGTTCGGATTCTAAAAGCTTTTGATCGAATTGAGGTCAAACTAGCATAATTTCGAAACCGAAGAAGATAGAACCTTTAATTTGGGGTGTTTCTTCTTATTTGTTTTGTGTACGTGAAATTTTAGATGACTTGGAATAGCGATTTGCGTACCACCCCCACTACTCCCAAGACCTTAAGGCATAATATATTCGAAATAAATAAAGATGAAAAAATCAAATTTGATACACTATTTCCTATTTCCGTTCTTATTTAACACTTTTATATTTTTAAAAGGCTAAGAGTTTTACCATAAAACATTATAAATTAAAACAAAATATTTTTTTAATAAACGACGAAAGTTTTTTGTTTTTAATTTTTATTATATCATATTTATATTTTATTGAATTATTGCTAAAGGTAACGACAGTTAAGTTGTAAAATTTATTTTTATATTTAAATTAATAATATGAAAGTTATAAATTAGTCATTGTATTTTAGAAATACATGTGGGATTGATATTATTTTAATAATATAAAATCTCTTACCAATATCCAGTGGCAGCATAAATTTTATTTTGTTGTCTCAGCAATGTTTTGTTTACTCTGCATAGCAGCACCTAAAAAGAATATCATTTAAAAAAAAGGAAAATATATATTATTAAAATACTTAGCTTTTAACACTCCATATCTCTAGTAGCTCAGAGATATATTATTCCGATCGGCAACCAGCATCCTATTTATTTTATTCTTTTCAACAAAAGAATTATTTGTTATTTGTAAAACATGTTTGTTTACAAATAGTAAATAATTATTTTTTAGACAGTTGTCATTGCTGACGGATAGAATGAAACATGGAACGAAACAAAAGGCAAGACGTTGACGAATGACACTAGGGGAGCTAATAAAAAGAATTTTCAAGTTCAAGAGTTTATTCACCTTTTCTTTTTTTTTTATATATTTTATTAAACGGTTATTTACTTTTTCTTTTTTTTATTTAAAAGCTGTTCCTTCTAAAAATATAAAAGGAGGAAAAGAAAGTAGAAGAAAGCAGAGTATATACGTGGACGTGGATAATATAAGCGGAAAGGAGTTAAATTTTTGAAGAAAAGAATTTAAATAATTTTTAAAGAAAGTATAATAAAATTTAAAGCAAGAAGTTTAATTTGTATTTTTAACTTTATTTTAAAAAATTGAAACTTGAATTTGAAAAACTTATTTTGTGAAATTAACTTAAATTTTTAACATTATTAAAACATAAACATTTTTGAAAAACTTATTTTGTGATAACTTAAATAAGTCAACAGGTTGCGGCTCCAGAGCCATATTAAGCTTTTTCGTATTTTTGATGTCGAGTCAAACCGGTTTGAACGATTGACTTGAAATATCGCACAAATGTTTCACTTGGCAGCCGGAAGTCGTTTTAAAAAGGAGCTTGGAATGAAATAACCTGTTTCGGCCCGAAGGGCTTCCAAAAAATTTTGTTTTTCCGATTTGTGCCCAATTTTCCAGAGTGGTTTGGCTGTTTGATTTTAATTATTAAAGAAGACTGATTGATTTTAATTATTCAAGACCATCGAGGTAATTTAGTTTTGACCTGTTTACCCGTTTTGCAAAAAAAATTCAATGAAATTTTCGCATTTTTTGTACAAACGCAATTTAACATTTATTCCAAAAGCCTACTTACTTAATAAAACTATTTTTTTTGCTCTCCTTAAATAGTGTAAAAACTAAATGAGATACTTTGGTTGGGATACAATAACCCGTTTGGGCACGATACCTAATGACTTTTTCTAAAGATTTATAATAACATTTTAAAAACTCAAAACTCTTCGATTTTTGCAAAGTTGCTATTCCATTAAAAAATTTGAATTGTAAATTTCTAATATTAATAATAATAAAAACAAGTAAAGAAACAGTCAGTCGGTGCAACCGACATAGAAATACCCTACACCTATTTGGTTCAAATTTAATGGGAAGTCCAAAAGTGATTTTACAACCATAAAAGCTTTTATTAGTTTGATCGTATGGTTAACCAAATTTACTTTATAATACTAAAAACATTTTCTAATTATTTGAACAATTCAAAAGTATTGACAATTCTTACTAATTTATCTATTTAAAAATATTAAACAGCAAATAAGCTTGAGATAAATGGATTTGTAAAATGTAATTACAAAATTACATATTAAAAACTTTTTATCAAATTCAATAAAATTTTACTAGTACATACATGCAGCAATTACTTCTCTTCAGGATTTTTAGCTGTAGTGCATTTACTGTTGAATGGTTTAGTACCCTTGATTAATTATTTCAATTCTAAACAATTTTTAAATTATTCGAAAGAAATATTAAATTGTAATAATATAAATATAAAAGTTTATACAATTTCATGGTTTTGAATGTTAGTTAAAACCATTAATGCTTTCATTAGCTTTTTATCACAAAATTTAATAATCAAAATATGCAATAAATGTATTTCTAAAATACAATGACAAATTTAGAACTTTTCATATTACTAATTTAAATATAAAAATAAATTTTACAACTTAAGTATCGTTACCTATAGTAATAATTCAAAAAAATATAGATATGATATAATAAAAATTAAAAAAAAAAAAATTTCGCCGTTTATTAAAAAATTATTTTGTTTTTAATTTACAAAATATAATACATATGTTTTATGGTAAAACTGTCAGCCTTTTAAAAATATAAAAGTGTTAAATAAGAACGGAAATAGGAAATAGTATATCAAAATAGATTTTTTTATCTTTAAATATTTCGAATTTATTATGCTTTAAGATCTTGGGAGTAGTGGGAGTGGTACACAAACCGCTAATCCAATTCATCCAAAATTTCACGTACACAAAACAAATAAGAAGAAACACCTGTGTCCCAAATATAAGGGTCTATCTTCTTTGGTTTCGAAATTATACTAGTTTGACCTCAATTCGATTAAAAGCTTCTAGAATCCGAACTCAACCAAAATTTCATCGAAATAGCGTAATTAGTTTCTGAGTTATGGTATTTTATACTTGATTTTTTCAAAGGTTCCAAAACCCGAAACCATCGTACGATTTCGGCCACATGCAGTCCCCGTCATACTTTCAATGCTAGTTAACCCTTGTACACAACTGGAACATTTTATATTAATCTTAAGTAACTATTTTAATTAATTTCGGTGAAAAGCTTTTAAACCTTGGGAGCGTTACCTGAACCACCTTTCCAATTTATTATAAATTAGGAGAACACGTAGGAAATAGTAAAGACCACCCTTGCGCCAAATTTTAAGCTTCAACATTTGTTTGAAGTTATTGATTTTATTATTTTCGAAAACATGCTTTAAGGTCTTCGAAACTTTGTGAATGGTCCCCGATACACTATTTCAATTGGGTCCAATTTTGGAGGACACTAAGGGAATACAAAGTGACACCCAGATACCGAATTTGGGGGTTGTAATTTCTTCGGATTCGCGCCATTCTTTCAAGATTAGTGAACCATTGTACACAATTGAAACTTTCTATTTTATTTTTAAGCTAATTTTTTTATTAATTTCAGTGGTATGCTTTAAGGTCTCCAGAACTGTGTGGATGGTCCCCGACCCACTACTCCAATTGGCACTAAATTTCAAGAACTCTAAGAAAATAGGAAGAGGCACACTGATACCAAATCTGAAGGTTTTATCTTCATTGGTTTCGGAATTATGCTCGTTTGGCCTAAATTCGATCAAAAAGTTCTAGGTTCTGAACTCATAGTCCAATCTTGACCATTACTAGTAACCTACATCACAAATTTGATGAAGATAGCGTCATTAGCTGTTGAGTTATCATGATTTTTTATATATGTTCGTTAGCCCTTGAACTATTCAAAAGTTCCAGAACCCGCAACTTTGGGCCGATTTCGCCCATTTGCAATCCCCGCCATAATTTCCGTCCTAGTAGCCTAAAGTTAAAATTTCATCAAGATAGCTCCATTATTTTTTGAGTTATCGTGCCTATGGGCAGATGAACATGGTTATATGGACTCAGGAGATCACGCTCATCACATATATATATACTTTTCCATATCAAAATTAAAAACATGTAAAGAAACAGTCAGTCGGTGCAACTGACTTAGAAATACCCTACACCTATTTGGTTCAAATTTAATGAGATATCCATAGTTCATTTTAAACCCATAAAAGCTGTTATTAGTTTGATCGTAAGACATAGCTAACCAAATTAACTTTATAATAATAAAAACATTTTCTAATTATTTTATCTATTTAAAAATATAACAAATTCTTACTAATTTATATTTTCAAAAATATTAAAAATCAAAAAAACTTGAAATAATTGAAAATATATTTATTTCAATTCAATTACAAAAGTGAAAAAATTTTAATTATTAAATTTTGTGATAAAAAGATAATCAAAGCATAATATATTTAATAATCCAAATTTTTCAAAATTGCAATTATTTTAAATGGTTAGGTTATGTACCTAATAGAAAAGCTTATAAAAGCAAAATATGCAATAAATGTATTTCGAAAATACAATTACAAATTTAGACGTTTTCATATAATTAATTTAAATATAAAAATAAGTTTTACTAAAATGCAGCAAGTACCTTTGAACATAGCTGAACCACTACAATTAAGTCTAAATTTCGGGGACACATAGGAAATAGGAAATATATTCTTTGGCTTCGAAATTAAACTCGACCAGAACCAATTCCCATGGTACTTTCCTTACTAGTAACCTAGAGTTTAAATTTCATCAAAATAGCGGCATTATTTTTTGAGTTATGGTGTTTTCTAAGATATATGTTTGTTAGCCCTTTCCAAGGGTTCCAGGACCCGAAACCATGGTACGATTTCGCCCATATGCAGTCATCGTCATACTTTCAATACAAGTTAACCCTTGTACACAATTGGAACGTTCTATGTTAATTTTAAGTTACTAGTTTTATTAATTTCGATGATAAGCTTTCACACATTGAGGGGTCTAAGAGAGGTACTGAACCACCACTTCAATTGATCCAAAATTAGATGGACACGCAGGAAATAGTAAAGAACACCCATGTGCCAAATTTGCAGCTTCTACATTAGTTTCAAGTTACTATCTTTATCAATTTCAAAAATATGCTTAAAGGTCCTCGGAACTGAGTGGCTGGTCCCAACCCACTACTCCAATTGGGCTCAAATTTCAAGAAGACTAAGGGAATCGAAAGCAACCCCCTGATACTAAATTTGGAGGTTCTATCGTCATTGGTTTCGGAATTATGCTAGTTTGGTCTAAATTCGAATAAAAAGTTCTAAGTTCCGAACCCATTGTCCACTCCTCACCGTATGTAATCACCGCCGTAGTTTCATTACCAATAACCTACAGCACAAAATTTCATGAAGATAGCGTCATTAGTTGTTGAGCTATCGTGATTTTTAATATATGTTCGTTAGCCCTGAAACCGATTAGAAGGTTCAGAATCCGAACCCTTGGTCTGATTTCGCCCTTATACAGTCCACGCTGTACTTATAGTACTAGTTAACTCTTGTACACAATTTGAACGTTCTATCTTAATTTTAAGTTACTATTTTTAGTAATTTCGATTATAAGCTTTTAAAACTTGGGAGGTCTAAGAGGGGTACTGAACCACCACTCCAATTAATCCAAAATTAGGGGGACACGCAAGAGATAGTAAAGAACACCCTTGTGTCAAATTTGAAGCTTCTAAATTTTTTTTAAGTTGCTATCTTTATTAATTTTAAAGATATGCTTTAAGGTCTTCGGAAATGTGTAGCTGGTCCCCGACCCACTACTCCAATGGGGCCCAAATTTTCAAGACACTTAGGAAATAGGAGGGGATACCTTGATACCAAATTTGGAGGTTCTATCTTCATTTGTTTCGGAATTATGCTCGTTTGGCCTAAATTCGATCAAAAAGTTCTAGGTTCCGAACCCATGGTCCAATCCCGAACTTACGCAATCCCTAAAGTAGGTCCATTACTAGTAACCTACAGCACAAATTTGATGAAGATAGCGTCATTAGTTGTTGAGTTATCGTGATTTTTTATATAAGTTCGATAGCCCTTGGACCGATTAAAAAGTCCAGAATTCGAACCCATGGGCCGATTTCGCCCGTATGCAATCCCCGCCGTACTTTCAGTTCTAGTAACCTACAGTTAAAATTTCCTAATTTAATATACCCTTTTACCTATTCTATAGGTGTAGGGTATAAAAAACAGGAATGTAATCGTTTATTAAAAAAAATATTTTGTTTTTCATTTATAAAATATTATACAAAATATGTTTTATGGTAAAATTCTTAGCCTTTTAAAAATATTGAAGTGTTAAATAAAAACGGAATAAGGAAAGAACCCTTGTATATCAAATTTAAAGTTTCTATATTCATGGATTTTGAAGATAAGCATTTTAGTTTTGGGATTTCTTAGGAGGCACTTGAACCACCACTACAATTAAGGCTAAATTTTGGGGATACATAAGAAATAGGAAATACATTCTAAAAATATATATAAATTTACTTGTTTGGTCACAAATTAATCAAAAGCTTCTAGAATCCGAACTCATTGTCCCAACTCGACCAGAACCAATTCCCATGGTACTTTCATTACTAGGAACCTAAAGTTTAAATTTCATCAAAATAGGGACATTATTTTTTGATTTATGCTGTTTTTAGCACATTTTCAAAAAAATTTTTGTAAAAATGTGCCTATATAGCTTTACTCTGTCCGTCCGCCCGACCGTATGTTTACAAAACTTTTACACCGTTTGAAATAGAGTAAAGAAATTTTAACCACGGATAGTTATTCCAAAAAACATAATTTCGCAGAAGCACTTTTTTCTGTAGCCCTACCCGTTACGGAGCTATAGCCCCCCGAAATTGGAAAAGTCCTATTTTAAAATTGTTATAATAAGAGTTCTGTTAGGTGTATTTTCAATCTATAAATTTTTAAAAAAGCAAATGTTTAGGATTGCCATATGGTACTAAAATTTACAAATATGCAAAACTCAATTTTTGCAAAATTTTTGCCCACACATATTTTTAAACGGTTCAAGCTAGGGTCGTGAAATTCTGGGAGAAGTAAGATCCTCAAAATTTAGTGGGAGCCGTTTAATAAAATTTTCTTGTCAAGCCCCATGTTTAGGACCTATAAGGGCTCGAAAATTAAAATTTTGCTATTTTTAAACACCTGGAACTTGAATACCTAATCAAATTGTTTTTGTTAATATACAAAATTTGAAGGTCCAGCATTATGCTTTAACATATGTTAAAAGATTTTCTTAAATTTAAAAGCGGTTCTTTAAATTGAAGAAAGTGTCTCTCAGTTTTAACCAGTTTTGCTTAAATAGTAAAGTTCTAAGTAAAATTCCTAATTTTGGTAGAATTCACAATTTAATTCCTTGAACCTAAAAAAGTTGGGGGAAAGGGAGTAGTGAGGATTAGATCCTTGAGAAATTGGGCAACCTTCCTCATAGAGGAGCTATTAGGACTTAAAAATTAAAAAATTTACTGTTTCTATAAGTAAGTAGTAACTTAGTTACCAACGTATATATTTCTTAAATTTAACGTTAACATTGAAGCTTCAACATTATATTAAAATACTCAATATGAAACACTATATTATTTTGCAAATGTATTCAAAATTAGGGGGAAGCGCAGGAAATAGTAAAGAACACCCATGTTACTATTTTTAGTAATTTCGATTATAAACTTTTAAACCTTGGGAGGTTTAAAAGGGGTCCTGAACCACCACTCCAATTGATCTTAAATTAGGGGGACATGCAAGAAATAGTAAAGAACACTCTTGTGCCAAATTTGAAGCTTCTACATTTTTTCAAGTTGCTATCTTTATTAATTTTAAGATCTTCGGAAATGTGTGGCTGGTCCCCGACCCACTACTCAACGGGGGCCCAAAATTCAAGGACACTAAGTAAATAGGAGGGAACACCCTGATACCAAATTTGGAGGTTCTATCTTTATTGGTTTCGAAATTATGCTCGTTTGGCCTAAATTTGATCAAAAAGTTCTAGGTTCCGAACCCATGGTCCAAAATCGGTCGTACGCAATCCCCGCTTTAGCACATTACTAGTAACCTACAGCACAAATTTTATGAAAATAGCGTCATTAGTTCTTGAGTTATCATGATTTTTTATATATGTTCGTTAGCCCTTGGACCGATTAAAAGGTCCAGAATCTGAACCCATGGGCCGATTTCGCCCATTGGCAATCCCCGCAGTACTTTCAGTCCTAGTAACCTACAGTTAAAATTTCATCAAGATAACTCCATTATTTTTTGAGTTATCGTGCTTACGGACGGAAGGCGGACATGGCTATATCGACTCAGGAGGTCACGCTGATCACAAATATAAATACTTTTCCATATTTAGCTCGCTTCTTTTAGGTGGTTACAAACACCATACAAAAGTTAATATACCATTTTCCTATTTCATAGTTGTAGGGTATAAAATGCAATTTATGGTCAGACAATGAAGTATCAGCAACGTGTAAATTATAGTCGTAATCTATTAAACTAGTGCAAAAATGGTCAATTATCGTTTTGCAATTTGCACACGTTCTTTTTGGAAAATTTTTATTTATATTATCTATTGTATATTATAAAACCATTGCACTTTAATATTCTCAAGTACGATTTGATCTCACACCTATTATTATCTAACAAATTTATGTTAAAGTTTCCAAAGATAAATAAATTTTAATTATACTAAATTGGATACGCTGACAAATTTTGTGTATTTGTGACATGAACAAAATAAGAGTTTTCATTGTATTTGAAATTCTCTGCGAAGTTTATGGTAGCGTTTTTATAAATAATTTCAACTAAGTGATTTGTATTTTGTAAATTATATTTATTGTACAGTATTCTTTTATAAAGTTCCCATAATTTGCTACCATCGTTTTCTCTGAAATTTTGCCAAAAATAGTTTAGTGTAATGGCCAAAGTTACTTCAAAATTTGGTTGGTCTACTGCAGATGGTTTGAGTAGCTGATATACAACTCCTTCCTTTATATGAGCACTATACTACACCTAATAAAGCTGGTATATTTGAAATTTTGCCAAAAGTAATTAATGTTTATAACAGTAATGATATAATGTTTATATAACGGTCATACGGGTATCGCAGATTTGACACAGTCTACTCTACTTTACTCTTCCTCGTTTTTTTTTATATTTAATAAATTATTCAAGAATTTTTATGATACAGATCATTTCATCGGTTATCCACTCATGTTATTATACCCGTGCATATATATATGAACATCGGGTATATTAGATTTGCTCCTCCGTTTGTAACGCATCGATCTAGACGAGCTAGATATAGTGTCAAGGGTACGTATCGGCTCAGAATCGAAAAATTAGTCGATCTAGCTATGTGTGTCTGTCCGTCCGTCCGTCCGTCCGTCCGTCCGTCCGTCCGTCCGTCCGTCCGTCCGTCCGTCCGTGTGTCATCACGATAACTCAAAAACTAAAAGGGCTAGAGTCTTGAAATTCACACAAAGTCATTTTTAGACAATTTCTAGGTTCCCTATTGTTTTTGGTTAAAATCGGACCAAGGCTTCGGGGAGCTGCCATACAACTTTTTTGCACCAATATGAATTTCTTCAAAACTATTTATACTACGGAGATGAAAATTACACACGGTTAGTTTTATATTGACTCCGGCACTTATATGAAGTTTCAAAATGTTAGGGCCCCATTTTCGGGGGGCTGCCATACAACTTCCTTGCACCAATATGAATTTCTTCAAAACTAATTATACTACGCGGATGAAAATTACACACGGTTAGTTATATAATGAATCGAGCACTTATATGAAGTTTCAAAATGTTAGGGCCCCATTTATGGGGGGCTGCCATACAACTTCTTTGCACCAATATGAATTTCTTCAAAACTAATTATACTACGAGGCTGAAAACTACACACGGTTAGTTATATAATGAATCGAGCACTTATATGAAGTTTCAAAATGTTAGGGCCCCATTTTCGGAGGGCTGCCATACAAAGTTTTCGATTCAATAACTGTGAATCTAATAAAGCTACAAGGTTAAAATTAAAATTGGGCAGGTAAATTAATAGGGCAAGTTACTTGGCAAAGTTGGACATCACTCGGACCATCGGACTTTTAGGGTGGGCCAATTTTTTTTTTTTGTTTTTTTTTTCTTTGTTGTTTTTTTTTTTTTTTATTTTTTTTTTTTTTTTTTTTAAGCTTAAGTTATGGGACAATGGATGAAAACTTTTTTTTTTTTTTTTGTGATTTTTTTTTTTTTTTGTTAATTTTTTTTTTTTTTTTTTAAGCTAAAGTTATGGGACAATGAATGAAAATTTTGTTTTTTGTTTTGTGACTTTTTTTTTTTTTTTGTTAATTTTTTTTTTTTTTTTTACGTCAAAATTATGGGGTAATGAGTTAAATGTATAAGAGAAGTAAATTACGGTTTATTTTATACACCATAGTGGGTATGCACGGGTATCTAAAAGTTGACAAGGGCAACTATAATCTTCCTCGTTTTTTTTTAATTTTTGATGATTTAACCTCTATGTATTTTTCATTTTTCTCGATAATACCGTAATAAAATCCGTAAATTTAGTGTATTATAATTATCTAAATTCTCCCAAAAAGAACAATTACCGAATTTTCCATAATTTAGTATAGTTTTCGTGAAATTAATAACATTCTTAATAATGTTCAAGTTAGTACTTACAAAAAGCAATTTATGGTCAGGCATTGAAATATCAGCAACTTGTAAATTATAGTCGTAATCTATTAAATCAGTGCAAAAATGGTCAATTATCGTTTTGCAATTTGCACACGTTCTTTTTGCAAAATTTTTATTTATATTATTGTATATTATAAAACCATTGCACTCTAATGTTCTCAAGTACGATTTGATCTCACCACTATTATTATCTAACAAATTTATGTTAAAGTTTCCAAAGATAAATAAATTTTAATTACACTAAATTGGATTCGCTGACAAATTTTGTGTATTTGTGACATGAACAAAATAAGAGTTTTCATTGTATTTGAAATTCTCTGCGAAGTTTATGGTAGCGTTTTTATAAATAATTTCAACTAAGTGATTTGTATTTTGTAAATTATATTTATTGTACAGTATTCTTTTATAAAGTTCCCATAATTTGCTACCATCGTTTTCTCTGAAATTTTGCCAAAAATAGTTTAGTGTAATGGCCAAAGTTACTTCAAAATTTGGTTGGTCTACTGCAGATGGTTTGAGTAGCTGATATACAACTCCTTCCTTTATATGAGCACTATACTACACCTAATAGAGCTGGTATATTTGAAATTTTGCCAAAAGTAATTAATGTTTATAACAGTAATGATATAATGTTTATATAACGGTCATACGGGTATCGCAGAGTTGACACAGTCTACTCTACTTTACTCTTCCTCGTTTTTTTTTTATATTTAATAAATTATTCAAGAATTTTTATGGTACAGATCATTTCATCGGTTATCCACTCATGTTATTTTTTTTTAATTTTTGATGATTTAACCTCTATGTATTTTTCATTTTTCTCGATAATACCGTAATAAAATCCGTAAATTTAGTGTATTATAATTATCTAAATTCTCCCAAAAAGAACAATTACCGAATTTTCCATAATTTAGTATAGTTTTCGTGAAATTAATAACATCTATATATATAAAAGCGAAAGTTTGTTTATTTTTTTGTTTGTTTGTTTGTTGGTTTGTTTGTTTGTATGTTTGTTTGTTTGTTTGTAGCGAATAGACTCCTAAACTGTACAGCCGATTTTCATGAAAATTTGTATATAGGGGTTTTTGGGTACGGAAAGAAATCGTGGCCCAAAAATTTTGCTCTAACGGACCGCCAAGTTGGGGCTGTGGTGCAAGTATTTAAACTTCTTTGTTCTTAAATGAAAACGGTTTGACCGATTGACTTCAAATTTTGTATACGTGATGCTCTTTGAGAATTGAGTAGACACTATTAACAGTTTTGGAATTTGTTAACCCATGTCGGGCCGACGGGTGGTCAAAAAAAATTTTGGGTCCAAATTTTGTCCGATTTTACAAAATTCTGCTTTGGCTTAAAAGAAAGCCACAAAAAAAATTTTGTTGAGTTCCATTAACCCATTGCGGCCCAACAGCTTTTTATAGGTTTTTTCAATACTTTACTCTAAATTCGAAACGGTTTGCCCAATTGACTTCAAATTTTGTATACGTGATGCTCCTTGAATATTGAGTTGACACTATTAACAGTTTTGGAATTTATTAACCCATGTCGGGCCGACGGGTGGTCAAAAAAAAATTTGGGTTCAAATTTTGTCCGATTTTATGAAATTCTGCTTTGGCTAAAAAGAAAACCCACAAAAAAATTTTATTGACTTACATTAACCCATTGGGGCCCAACAGCTTTTTATAGGTTTTTTCAATACCTAAATCTAAATTAAAAACGGTTTGACCGATTTTCTTCAAATTTTGTATACGTGCTCCCCTGTGAGAATTGAGTAGACACTATTAACAGATTTGGAATTTGTTAACCCATGTCGGCCCGACGGTTGGTCAAAATAATTTTGGAAGATAATATTGTCAAAATTTGCGAGGTACTGCTTTGGCTAAAAAGAAAGCCTCAAAAAATTTTGTTGAGTGATTTGGAAGCAAATTACGTCCAATTTTGCGCAATACTGCTTTGCCCAAAGAGAAAGTGTAGTTCCGTTAATCCAGTGGGGAACAGTGGCTTTTAATAGATTTTTGCGTTACTTAACTCTAAATTAGAAACGATTTGGCCGGTTTACCTCAAATTTTATATGTGTGAAGCAACTTGAGTTGAGCAAAAATAGAGTTGAGTCTGTTAACAGTCGGTCCTACGATTTTTCAAAAAAAATTTTTTGGAAGTAAATTACGTCAAAATTTGGAAAGTAGTTTATACTGCCTTGAATTACAGAAAGTTTCAAAAATTACTAGAACAATCCTAGAAAAATGGTTTTAAAAAGATTGCTTTCATACATTTTAAAATTTACATGTGTAAACCGAGTGTAATTTTTGTGTTAACTTTTTGCAGTAACATCAACTTCAATTAAACCTCCATTGAGAGGCGCAGCAACGCGCACCGGGTATTAGCTAGTTCTTAATAATGTTCAAGTTAGTACTTACAAAAAGCAATTTATGGTCAGGCATTGAAATATCAGCAACTTATAAATTATAGTCGTAATCTATTAAATCAGTGCAAAAATGGTCAATTATCGTTTTGCAATTTGCACACGTTCTTTTTGCAAAATTTTTATTTATATTATTGTATATTATAAAACCATTGCACTCTAATGTTCTCAAGTACGATTTGATCTCACCACTATTATTATCTAACAAATTTATGTTAAAGTTTCCAAAGATAAATAAATTTTAATTACACTAAATTGGATTCGCTGACAAATTTTGTGTATTTGTGACGTGAACAAAGTAAGAGTTTTCATTGTATTTGAAATTCTCTGCGAAGTTTATGGTAGCGTTTTTATACCCGTATGACAATATAGTCCAAGGGTATAATAAATTTGACATTACGTTTGTGACGCAGAGAAGGAGGGGGGGTAGATATAGACTCAAGTGTATGGATCGGATCAGAATCGAAAAATAAATCGATTTAACTATGTATGTCCGTCCGTCATCACGATAACTCAAAAAGTAAAGGAGCTAGGATTATGAAATTTTCACAAAATCGTTTTTATGCAAAAACCGGAATCGCTATTTAAATCCAACTTTTTTGGTCCACAGGTTCGAGTACCTGCCATACAACTTCTAATTTTATATGAGCATTACTCTATACATATGAAAGCTGCGTGTCTGAAATTTTGCCAAAAATAATTTAGTATAATGGCCAAAGTTACTGCAAAATTTAGTTGGTTTACTGCAGAGGGTTCGAGTAGCTGCCATACAACTCCTTCTTTTATATGAGCTTTACACTACACCTGATGAAGCTGGGTGTCTGAAATTTTGCCAAAAATAGTTTAGTGTAATGGCCAAAGTTATTGCAAAATTTGGTTGATCTACTACAAAGGGTTCGAGTAGCTGCCATACAACTCCTTCTTTTATATGAGCATTACTCTACACCTAATAAAGCTGAACGTTTGAAATTTTGTCAAAAGTAATTAACCGGATGATATAATGTATATGTTACGGTCATACGGTATCCCAGAGTTGACACAGTCTACTCTACTACACTCTTCCTCTTTATAAATAATTTCAACTAAGTGATTTGTATTTTGTAAATTATATTTATTGTACAGCATTCTTTTATAAAGTTCCCATAATTTGCTACCATCGTTTTCTCTGAAATTTTGCCAAAAATAGTTTAGTGTAATGGCCAAAGTTACTTCAAAATTTGGTTGGTCTACTGCAGATGGTTTGAGTAGCTGATATACAACTCCTTCCTTTATATGAGCACTATACTATACCTAATAAAGCTGGTATATTTGAAATTTTGCCAAAAGTAATTAATGTTTATAACAGTAATGATATAATGTTTATATAACGGTCATACGGGTATCGCAGAGTTGACACAGTCTACTCTACTTTACTCTTCCTCGTTTTTTTTTTATATTTAATAAATTATTCAAGAATTTTTATGGTACAGATCATTTCATCGGTTATCGACTCATGTTATTTTTTTTTAATTTTTGATGATTTACCCTCGATGTATTTTTCATTTTTCTCGATAATACCGTAATAAAATCCGTTAATTTAGTGTATTATAATTATCTAAATTCTCCCAAAAAGAACCATTACCGAATTTTCCATAATTTAGTATAGTTTTCGTGGAATTAATAACATTCTTAATAATGTTCAAGTTAGTACTTACAAAAAGCAATTTATGGTCAGGCATTGAAATATCAGCAACTTGTAAATTATAGTCGTAATCTATTAAATCAGTGCAAAAATGGTCAATTATCGTTTTGCAATTTGCACACGTTCTTTTTGCAAAATTTTTATTTACATTATTGCATATTATAAAACCATTGCACTCTAATGTTCTCGAGTACGATTTGATCTCACTACTATTACTATCTAACAAATTTATGTTAAAGTCTCCTAAGATAAATAAATTTTTGTAGCTGTCAGTTATTTCATCCAATATATCAAAAAGTCTTTTAGTTTTGTCTTGTGTGGCCTATATACACCCAATATATTAATATTTTCTATTAGGAATTTTGCAATTAGAATATTTGAATTATAAAAGTTTTCTTCGAATACTAAATCACTACTAAAGCTTTCAGATATATAGATTACAGTTCCACTATACGCTTTTTCGCGATTTGAATAATATGCAAGATATGCTAGGATATTATAAAACTGATTTTCATATCTTAAAAGCCAAATTTCAGTTAAAACTATCACATGTAAATTACAGTTTAAGGAATTTATTAATGTCTCTAGATTGTTTAATTTGTGTCTAAGACTTTAAATATTTAAGTATTATATGTTCAATTTATTATTATAATTTGCCAGGAGATTTTTTTCCAAGACTTAATATTTTCATTGATGTTAATAGACATTATTGTAATTGGTAAAATTTATTATTTTTTTTGCTTTATATTTTTTTACTTGCATTATTCCAAATCTTTCAAATCGTTAGAAAATAATTCTATAAATTGTCTTCTAATGTACCTATGTTAGGTCGTTAGGTTTTTAACTACCTAGTAAAAAAATATAATTAAAAATTTTTGTTTATCTTATTGAAAATTTGTTTTATTATTTTATTATTTAATTTAGAATTCTAAAAGGGAAAAACCCGGGTAAAATATATTATGGAAAAGTACATAAATAAGCTTTCAAAATTCATATACCATTAGGCATAAAAAACCCTATAAGTATGTAAATACTCATTATAAAATAAACATATGTATGTATTTTGCGATGTCTTTTGTTCTGCCGGAACCATAATCAGAAAAACCACTAATTTCATCCAGGGCACTATTCTATTATAGCTACGTTTTGGTGAATTAAAATGAATATTTATTGTTACGTTTTTTTCATCTTCGGACCATTTACTAACACTTTTAAAATTCATTTTTAAAAATTGTTTGGCTTCGATACGCAAAAGAAACTGCCTATTAATAACGCTACATAAAGATAAATCCTGTTTTTATACCCTACACCTATAGAATAGGTAAAGGGGTATATTAACTTTGGTATGGTGTTTGTAACCACCTAAAGGAAGCGAGCTAGATATGGAAAAGTATATATATTTGTGATCAGCGTGACCGCCTTAGTCGATATAGCCATGTCCGTCCGTCCGTCCGTAGGCACGATAACTCAAAAAATAATGGAGCTATCTTGATGAAATTTTAACTGTAGGTTACTAGGACTGAAAGTACGGCGAGGATTGCATATGGGCGAAATCGGCACATGGGTTCGTATTCTGGACCTTTTAATCGGTTTCAGGGCTAACGAACAAATATAAAAAATCACGATAACTCAACAACCAATAACGCTATCTTCATCAAATTTGTGCTGTAGGTTACTAGTAATGAAACTACTTCGGGAATTCTGTAAGGTCGGGATTGGACCATGGGTTCGGAACCTAGAACTTTTTGATCGAATTTAGGCCAAACGAGCATAATTCCGAAACCAATGAAGATAGAACCTCCAAATTTGGTATCAGGGTGTCCCTTCCTATTTCCTAAGTGTCTTGTGAATTTGGACCCCATTGGAGTAGTGGGTCAGGGACCAGCCACACATTTCCGAAGACCTTAAAGCATATTTTTAAAATTAATAAAGATAAAAACTTGAAAAAATGTAGAAGCTTCCAGTTTGCCACAAGGGTGTTCTTTACTATCTCTTGCGTGTTCCCCTAATTTGGGATCAATTGGAGTGGTAGTTCTGTACCCCTCTCAGACCTCCCAAGTTTTAAAGGCTTATAATCGAAATTACTAAAAATAATTACTTAAAATTAAGATAGACCGTTCAAATTGTGTACGAGGGTTAACTAGTACTATAAGTACAGCGCGGACTATATAAGGGCGAAATCAGCCCAACAGTTCGGATTCCGGACCTTACCTTTTAGTCGGTGTCCGGGCTAACGAACATATATAAAAAATCACGATAACTCAACAACTAATGAGGCTATCTTCATGAAATTTGTGCTGTAGGGTATTGGTAATGAAACTACGGCGGTGATTACGTACTGTGAGGATTGGACAATGAGTTTGGAACTGAGAACTTTTTGATCGAATTGAGGCCAAACGACCATAATTCCGAAACCAATAAAGATAGAACCTCCAAATTCGGTATCAGGGTGTCCCTTCCTATTTCGTAAGTGTCTTTGAAATTTGGACCCCATTGGAGTAGTGGGTCGGGGACCAGCCACTCAGTTTCGAGGACCTTAAAGCATATTTTCGAAATTAATAACGATAGTAACTTGAAACAAATGTAGAAGCTTCAAATTTGGCCCAGGGTGTTCTTTACTATTTCTTGCGTGCCCCCTAATTTGGGATCAATTGGAGTGGTGGTTCAGAACCTCTCTTAGACCCCCCCCCCCCCAATGTGTAAAAGCTTATCATCGAAATTATTAAAACTATTACCTTAAAATTAAGCTAGAACGTTCCAATTGTGTACAAGGGTTAACAGTATTGAAAGTATGACGGGACTGCATATGGGCGAAATCGTACCATGATTTCGGGTTCTAGAACCCTTGAAAAGTTCAAGGACTAGCAAACATATATCTTAAAAACACCATAACTCAAAAAATAATGCCGGTATTTTGATGAAATTTAACACTAGGTTACTAGTAATGAAAGTACCATGGGAATTGGTTCTGGTCGAGTTTAATTTCGAAGCCAAAGAATATATTTCCTATTTCCTATGTGTCCCCGAAATTTAGACTTAATTGTAGTGGTTCAGTTATGTTCAAAGGTACTTGCTGCATTTATGTAAAATTTATTTTTATATTTAAATGAATTATATGAAAAGGTGTAAATTTGTAATTGTATTTTAGAAATACACTTATTGCATATTTTGCGTTTATAAGCTTTTCTATTAGGTATATAAACTAACCATTTAAAATAATTGCATTTTTTAAAAATTTGGATTATTAAATATATTATGCTTTGATTATCTTTTTATCACAAAATTTAATAATTAGAATTTTTTTATTTTGTAATTGAATTGGAATAAATATATTTTCATTTATTTCAAGTTAGTTTGTTTTTTAATATTTTTAAATAGATAAATTAGCAAGAATTTGTAATATTTTTTAATAGATAGTGTAATTAGAAAATGTTTTTAGTATTATAAAGTTAATTTGGTTAGCTATGTCTTACGATCAAATTAATAACAGCTTTTATGGTGTTAAAATGACTTATGGATATGTCCTTAAATTTGAACCAAATAGGTGTAGCGTATTTCTAAGTCGGTTGTACCGACTGACTGTTGCTTTACTTGTTTTTTTTTAATTTTTGCCTTAACTTTTTATTTTGATTTTTTAAATAAATAATGTTTTTTTTAAATAAAATTTTGTTTCTTAAAGAAAGCTAACCTTTTAAGAACTTCGAATACTTTTTTAAATAAAAATCTGCACTCCTCTAAAATTTCAAACAATGCCTGCAAAACAAACTTTTTTCGTTTTGTCTCGTCAAGTTTAAAAATTTTCAAAAAGTACATTAAAATTTCTTACATTTTTGTAAATGTATTCAAAATTAGGGGGAAGCGCAGGAAATAGTAAAGAACACCCATTTTACTATTTTTAGTAATTTCGATTATAAACTTTTAAACCTTGGGAGGTTTAAGAGGGGTCCTGAACCACCACTCCAATTGATCTTAAATTAGGGGGACATGCAAGAAATAGTAAAGAACACCCTTGTGCCAAATTTGAAGCTTCTAAATTAGTTTGAAGAAATTATCCTTATTAATTTCGAAAATATGCTTTAAGGTCTTCGGAACTGTCTGGCTGGTCCCTGACCCACTACTCTAGTTGGTCCCAAATTTAAAGGAAACTAAGGAAATAGAGAGAGACACACTGATACCAAATTTGGAGCTATCTTTATTGGTTTCGAAATTATGCTCGTTTGGCCTAAATTCGATCAAAAAGTTCTAGGTTCCGAACCCATTGTCCAATATCGATCGTACGCAATCCCCGCCTTAGCCTCATTACTAGTAACCTACAGCACAAATTTGATGAAGATAGCGTCATTAGTTCTTGAGTTATCATGATTTTTTATATATGTTCGTTAGCCTTGGACCGATTAAAAGGTCCAGAATCCGAACCCATCTACCGATTTCGCCCATATGCAATCCCCGCCGTACTTTCAGTCCTAGTAACCTACAGTTAAAATTTCATCAAGATAGCTCAATTATTTTTTGAGTTATCGTGCCTACGGACGGACGGACGGACATGGCTTAATCGACTCAGGAGGTCACGCTGATCACTAATATATATAGTTTTTCATAGCTAGCTCGCTTCCTTTATGTGGTTACAAACACTATAGCAAAGTTAATATACCCTTTTACCTATTCTATAGGTGTGGGGTATAAAAAGAAATCGTCAAACTTGATAAGGAAATATAAGCAATTGTTCATACATCGATTGACAAACATACAAAATAAAAAGAAAAGCAAGTAAAGAAACAGTCAGTCGGTGCAACCGACTTAGAAATACCCTACACCTATTTGGTTTAAGTTTAATGACATATCCATAAGTCATTTTAACGCCATAAAAGCTGTTATTAATTTGATTGTAAGACATAGCTAACCAAATTAACTTTATAATACTAAAAACATTTTCTAATTACACTATCTCTTAAAAAATATTACAAATTCTTACTAATTTATTTATTTAAAAATATTAAAAAACAAAAAAACTTGTTTAAATGAAAATATATTTGTTTCAATTCAATTGAAAAATGAAAAAATTCTAGTTATTAAATTTTTTGATAAAAAGCTAATCAAAGCATAATATATTTAATAATCCAGATTTTTAAAAATTGCAATTATTTTAAATGGTTAGTTTATATACCTAATAGAAAAGCTTATAAACGCAAAAGATGCAATAAATGTATTTCTAAAATACAATTACAAATTTAGACCTTTTCATATAATTCATTTAAATATTAAAATAAATTTTATATAAATGCAGCAAATACCTTTGAACATAGCTGAACCACTACAATTAAGTCTAGATTTTGGAGACACATAGGACATAGGAAATATATTCTTTGGCTTTGAAATTAAACTCGACCACAACCAATTCCCATGGTACTTTCATTACTAGTAACCTAGAGTTTAAATTTCATCAAAATACCGGCATTATTTTTTGAGTTATGGTGTTTTTAAGATATATGTTTGTTAGTCCTTAAACTTGTCAAGGGTTCCAGAACCCGAAACCATGGTACAATTTCGCCCATTAGCAGTCCCGTCATACTTTCAATACTAGTTAACCCTTGTATACAATTGGAATGTTCTATCTTAATTTTAAGTTACTAGTTTTATTAATTTCGATGATAAGCTTTTACACATTGGGAGGTTTAAGAGAGGTCCTGAACCACCACTCCAATTGATCCCAAATTAGGGGGGCACGGAAGAAATTGTAAAGAACACCATGGACCAAATTTGAAGATTCTACATTTGTTTCAAGTTACTATTTTTATTAATTTCGAAAATATGCTTTAAGGGCCTCGGAACTGAGTGGCTGGTCCCCACTAGTCCAATGGGGCCCAAATTTCAAAGACACTTACGAAATAGGAAGGGACAGCCTGATACCAAATTTGGAAGTTATATCTTCATTGGTTTCGGAATTACGCTATTTTGGCCTAAATTCGATCAAAAAGTTCTCAGTTCCAAACCCATTGTCCAATCCTCACCGTACGTAATCACCGCCGTAGTACAAATTTCATGAAGATAGGGTCATTAGTTGTTGAGTTATCGTGATTTTTAATATATGTTCGTTATCCCTGACACCGACTATAAGGTCCAGAATCCGAACCCATGGGCTGATTTCGCCCTTATTCAGCCCGCGCTGTACTTATAGTACTAGTTAACCCTTGTACACAATTTGAACGGTCTATCTTAATTTTCAGTAACTATTTTTAGTAATTTCGATTATAAGCTTTTAAAACTTGGGAGGTCTGAGAGGGGTACTGAACCACCTCTCCAATTGATCCCAAATTAGGGGAACACGCAAAAGATAGTAAAGAACACCCCTGTGGCAAATTGGAAGCTTCTACATTTTTTCAAGTTGTTATCTTTATTAATTTTAAAGATATGCTTTAATGTCTTCGGAAATGTGTGGCTGGTCCCTGACCCAGTACTGCAATGGGACCCAAATTCCCAAGACACTTAGGAAATAGGAAGGGACACCCTGATAGAATAGGTAAAAGGGTATATTAACTTTGGTATGGAGTTTGTAACCACCTAAAGGAAGCGAGCTAGATATGGAAAAGTATATATATTTGTGATCAGCGTAGGCACGATAACTCAAAAAATAATGGAGCTATCTTGATGAAATTTTAACTGTAGGTTACTAGGACTGAAAGTACGGCGGGGATTACATATGGGCGAAATTGGCCCATTGGTTCGGATTCTGGACCTTTTAATCGATTGAAGGGCTAACGATCATATATAAAAAATCACAATAACTCAACAACTAATGACGCTTTCTTCATCAAATTTGTGCTGTAGGTTACTAGTAATGAAACTACTTCGGGGATTGCGTTAGTTCGGGATTGGACCATGGGTTCGGAACCTAGAACTTTTTGATCGAATTTAGGCCAAACGAGCATAATTCCGAAATCAAAGAAGATGGAACCTCCAAATTTTGTATCAGGGTGTCCCTTCCTATTTCCTTAGTGTTTTTGAAATTTGGGCCCCATTGGAATAGTGGGTCGGGGACCAGCCATACATTTAAATCTGCCCAAGGGTTTGGATTCTGGGCCTTTTAATCGGTTTCAGGGCTAACGAACATATATAAATAATCACGATAACTCAACAACTAATGACGCTATCTTCATGAAATTTGTGCTGTAGGTTATTGGTAATGAAACTACGGCGGCGATTGCGTACGGTGAGGATTGGACAATGGGTTCGGAACTTAGAACTTTTTGATCGAATTTAGGCCAAACTAGCATAATTCCGAAACCAATGAAGATAGAACCTCCAAATTTGGTTTCAGCGTGTCGCTTTCAATTTCCTTAGTGTCCGTGAAATTTGAGCTCAATTGGAGTAGTGGGTGTGGACCAGCCACTCAGTTCCAAGGACCTTAAAGCATATTTTCGAAATTAATAAAGATAGTAACTTGAAACAAATGTAGAAGCTACAAATTTGGCACTTTACTATTTTCTGCGTGTCCCTCTAATTTTGTATCTTTCTTAGACCCCCCAATGTGTAAAAGTTTATCATCGAAATTAATAAAACAAGTAACTTAAAATTATGATAGAACATTACAATTGTGTACAAGGATTAACTCGTATTGAAAGTATGACCGGGACTGCATATGGGCGAAATCATACCATAATTTCGTGTTCTGAAACCCTTGAAAAGTTCAAGGGCTAACAAACATATATCTTAAAAACACCATAACTCAAAAAATAATGCCGCTATTTTGATGAAATTTAAACTCTAGGTTACTAGTAATGAAAGTACCATGGGCATTGGTAGTGGTCGAGTTTGGCCAATGAGTTCGGATTCTAGAAGCTTTTGATCGATTTGAGGCCGAACGAGTATAATTTCGAAGCCAAAGAATTTATTTCCTATTTCCTATGTGTCCCCGAAATTTAGACTTAATTGTAGTGGTTGAGCTATGTTCAAAGGTACTTGCTGCATTTATGTAAAATTTATTTTTATATTTAAATTAATTATATGAAAAGGTGTAAGTTTGTAATTGCATTTTAGAAATACATTTATTGCATATTTTGCGTATAAGCTTTTCTATTAAGTATATTAACTAGCCATTTAAAATAATTGCAATTTTAAAAAATTTGGATTATTAAATATATTATGCTTTGATTAGCTTTTTATCAAAAAATTCAATAACTAGAATTTTTTCATTTTGCAATTGAATTGGAATAAATATATTTTCATTTATAACAAGTTTTTTTGTTTTTTAATATTTTTAAATAAATAAATTAGTAAGAATTTGTAATATTTTTTAAAAGATAGTGTAATTAGAAAATGTTTTTAGTATTATAAAGTTAATTTGGTTAGCTATGTCTTACAATCAAATTAATAACAGCTTTTATGGCGTTAAAATGACTTATGGATATGTCATTAAACTTAAACCAAATAGGTGTAGGGTATTTCTAAGTCGGTTGCTCCGACTGACAGTTTCTTTACTTGTTATTTTTTAAACAATTCATACCTGAATAATAAATGATAATTAAGTGTATATATATTATTATCGTTGTAGGAAAGAAATGTGAATTATTAAAAAAGTAAATGTAATCATAAGATTTAAAAAATGTAAATAAAAATTTTGATAAAAATATGTAATTAAAATGTGAAAATAAAATTTTGGTTAGGTGAAAAAAATTGAATTTATGAAATATAAAATTAATATGTAATTTGCATAAATAAAATCAATAAAAAATTTTGTAAATGTTAATTTGATTTTTGTATTGGAAAAACTAATTAAATAATCGAGATTTAGAAAAGCAAAAATATAAGAAATACTTAAAAAGTTAGTTAGAGCTATTAAAGTGATTGTTAACAAAGTTAATATCGTTGAAACTAATAATTTTAAAAGCCTTTGATTCCTTGGTTTGTCGCAAAAATATGCATCGTCTTTGACCCATAAAAATTTCAACTTACAACTTACAAATTCAGCTTACAACTTAACCTGAAGTGGAGACAGGTTGTGACGAAAAAAGATTTCACGATTTTCAATCTCTGTGACTTTAAGCTTCGTGATAAAAAGCTGTTTATACAAGCGTTTCTTTAACATTATCTTTGTTTTTGTTGCCAACGTATTCAGTTCCAGTAAAAAAATTGGATCTTTGGACCGTTGATATATAGCCGAAACTTTATTGATATCCTTTGCAGTGATCTTCTCATTGATTTTAGTTGCAATATCAAGAATTACATTTTTATCAACTTTGGTCACCTTTGCCAATCCGGCTAACACTATGTTCTTTTCATTATTTAAATTATGTGTTTTATCTATCAACGGCTCCAGATTGTTTTTTTTTTTTTAATAATACTTGAGAGTAATATCTGAAGAAAATCTAAATGTCAATTAAAGAAAGTTTTATTTTACCATTGAAAACGCATGTAAACAATACCTGCGACTACGTTTCACAAATTAAATTTCAAGATGCTGACTCACTTAAAATTCTATACCTTAATGCTAGAAGTTTGAAAAATAAAATTGAAGATGTGTTACTATTATTGGATGGATTAGAATCTGAAATACATTTAGTTTTAATAACCGAAACATGGCTGGAAGAATCTGAAACAGTTTTCACCAATATTAAAAGCTATACAAATGCTTTTCCATGCAGGAAAACACGGAAAGGTGGAGGTGTAGGCATATTTAATATTAATTTTAAATATGCCTACACTGGAATAATTATTCATAAATTATTAAATTATAAAATACTGGAGAACTTTTGTCATGAATACAACAGCATAGTAAATATTATAATTCAATTTAATAAAAAAAACATCAGCATCTCCGCAATATATAGACCACCGGAAAAAGAAAGAGAATTAATAAACAAAGATATATTAATATTGGAATGAAATTTCAACAAATTTACTAGAAATAATGCATATATTATAGGTGACTTGAACTACAATATAATTGATGAAACTGATCCAAACGTTGAAGTATACAAATCTATTGTTGAAAGTAATGGCTATTTCTTCTGTGATAACTCAGTTACCAGGTCAGAATCTGGAACCTGCATAGATCATATAATCACAAATAATCCAAACGCCAATTTGAATATAACTCACCTAAATTCAGATATTTCGGATCATCAGGTTTTAATAATAGAATTAAATAACTATTCTATTAAAACACAACTTGAAAAAAACACTATTAAAATAAATTGTATTAATGTAAATAAAATAAAACAACAGCTGATAAATCATCCAATAATAAATACAAGTAATGATGTCAACACAAAATTCTCGCAAGTGATATTACAATTACAAGACAAAATAAAAGTTGCCACATATCAAAAAATTGAGTCAAATAGTAAAAAAAGTCTACCAAGTTGGTTCGATTCTGAATGTGTAAAGCTTAACAATATCAAACAACATTGGCACAGAAAACTTGTAAAAAACTATAATAATGAATATATTAAAATTAAATATAAATACTGGCTAAATAAATATACCTGTTTAAAAAGAATAAAAAGAGCGAATTATGATAAACAAGCGTTTAAAAAAGCGGAAGGAAATATGAAAAAAACTTGGAACTATATAAAAAATATAATAAATAGCAAAACCACCAACCAAAATAATTTGTTTTCTGATCGAGAACTATCAAATAGAGAAAAAGTAATAAAATTAAAAAAATTTAATGAGTATTATGTTAAAATAGGCCGTAACTTAGCACAAAATTTTAATACGATATATTTGCCAAATAATAGAAGCACAAATAGGTTTAGTTTCAAAATGATAAATATTTATGAAACAAAAAAATTAATTAATAAATTACCAAATACGGGTGCAACAGGCCATGACGGAATCCAAATAAAAGTAATAAAAACATGCCAAGATGAATTAACTCCAATTATAGCCGATTTAATTAATGGATCATTAAAAGAAAGTGTCTTCCCAGAGGTGTTAAAAATAAACAAGGTCATTCCTATATTTAAAGGTACTGGAGTTAAAAATAACATCAGCAACTACAGACCGATCTCAGTTGCGTCTATCTTCAGTAAAATAGTACAAACATATGTAAACACCCAGTTAACACAAAATATAGATGGTAATAATATATTCGATAATCGACAATATGGATTTAGAAAAGGCTCAAACACAAATACTGCTTTATTTGATTTAGTCACAAGTATTCAAAGAGGAATAAACAAGATGAAAAAAGTGTCAATAGTATTTTTTGATCTTACCAAAGCCTTTTTGTGGAAAGGAAAATTATGTGGTTCAAAAGCTATCTGAGTGGAAGAAAACAATATGCAGAGTGTGACCAGTTTAAAAGCCAAATAGAAGAAATAGAATATGGAGTTATCCAAGGTAGCTCTTTAGGACCAGTTTTATTTTTCTGCTATATAAGTAGCTTTTCGAGATTAAAACTTCGTGGCAAAGCTTTTTTATATGCAGACGGTTTAGCAGTGATATTCGCAGAAAATACATACACAGAATTGGAAATAACAATGAACAGAGATATTCAAATAATTAGCACATGGATGAGTAAGTTGAAGTTAACTCCAAATACAGGGAAAACTAAATACATGGTTATAAAAAATTATTTAAGTGTACCTTTTAATATAATGTTTGGCAGTACCAAAATTCAAGAAACGAAAAATTATAGATATCTGGGAGTAACTCTAGACTCAGAATTAAACTGGAACTTGCACTCTACTGAAGTAACAACTAAAGCCAAAAGAATTGCTGAAATACTAAAACATATTCAAAATAGGACTCCTCCAGAAATGAAAATATCACTATACTACTTTCTATTCCACTCGATTGTCTCGTACGGTATACTAGTGTGGGGAAAAACATATTTAAAAAATTTAAATACAATTCAAAGAATTCAAAGTAGAGCAATTAAAAACCTCTTTGATTTTGAAACAAATAAAGAAACAGTCAGTCGGTGCAACCGACTTAGAAATACCCTACACCTATTTGGTTCAAATTTAAGGTCATATCCATAAGTCATTTTAACACCATAAAAGCTGTTATTAATTTGATCGTAAGAAACCAAATTAACTTTATAATACTAAAAACATTTTCTAATTACACTATCTATTAAAAAATATTACAAATTCTTACTAATTTATCTATTTAAAAATATTAAAAAACAAACAAACTTGAAATAAATGAAAATATATTTATTCCAATTCAATTACAAAATGAAAAAATTCTAATTATTAAATTTTGTGATAAAAAGATAATCAAAGCATAATATATTTAATAATCCAAATTTTTCAAAATTGCAATTATTTTAAATGGTTAGTTTATATACCTAATAGAAAAGCTTATAAACGCAAAATATGAAATAAATGTATTTCTAAAATACAATTACAAATTTAGACCTTTTCATATAATTCATTTAAATATTCAAATAAATTTTACATAAATGCAGCAAGTACCTTTGAACATAGCTGAACCACTACAATTTAGTCTAGATTTCGGAGACACATAGGACATAGGAAATATATTCTTTAGCTTTGAAATTAAACTCGACCAGAACCAATTCGCATGGTACTTTCATTACTAGTAACCTAGAGTTTAAATTTCATCAAAATACCGGCATTATTTTTTGAGTTATGGTGTTTTTAAGATATATGTTTTTTAGTCCTTGAACTTGTCAAGGGTTCCAGAACCCGAAACCATGGTACGATTTCGCCCATATGCAGTCCCGTCATACTTTCAATACTAGTTAACCCTTGTATACAATTGGAACGTTCTATCTTAATTTTAAGTTACTAGTTTTATTAATTTCGATGATAAGCTTTTACACATTTGGGGGTCTAAGAGAGGTCCTGAACCACCACTCCAAATGATCCCAAATTAGGGGGGCACGGAAGAAATAGTAAAGAACACCCTGGGCCAAATTTGAAGCTACTACATTTGTTTCAAGTTACTATTTTTATTAATTTCGAAAATATGCTTTAAGGTCCTCGGAACTGAGTGGCTGGTCCCCAACCCACTAGTCCAATAGGGCCCAAATTTCAAAGACACTTACGCAATAGGAAGGGACACCCTGATACCAAAGTTGGAGGTTATATCTTCATTGGTTTCGGAATTACGATAGTTTGGCCTAAATTCGATCAAAAAGTTCTAAGTTCCGAACCCATTGTCCAATCCTCACCGTACGTAATCACCGCCGTAGTTTCATTTCCAATAACCTACAGCACAAATTTCATGAAGATAGCCTCATTAGTTGTTGAGTTATCGTGATTTTTAATATATGTTCGTTATCCCTGACACCGACTAAAAGGTACAGAATCCGAACCCATGGGCTGATTTCGCCCTTATACAGCCCGCGCTTTACTTATAGTACTAGTTAACCCTTGTACACAATTTGAACGGTCTATCTTAATTTTAAGTAACTATTTTTAGTAATTTCGATTATAAGCTTTTAAAACTTGGGAGGTCTGAGAGGGGTACTGAACCACCTCTCCAATTGATCCCAAATTAAGGGAAAAGAGATAGTAAAGAACACCCTTGTGGCAAATTGGAAGCTTCTAAATTTTTTCAAGTTGTTATCTTTATTAATTTTAAAGATATGCTTTAAGGTCTTCGGATATGTGTGGCTGGTCCCCGACCCACTACTCCAATGGGGCCCAAATTCCCAAGACACTTAGGAAATAGGAAGGGACACCCTGATCGAATCTCCTCCGTAGCCTAGGTGGTTAGAGCGCAACCTTGCAATCTAAACACTGTGGCAGTCCCGGGTTCGAATCCTGGTGGGAGATACCATATCCAGTAAAATTAATAATTATAATAAAATAATATATAATAAATTATAATATAATAATTCTATACCTAAAAATATAATAATAAATAATTAGTAACAAATAATATAAAAATATACCTATAATCGTGTTTCCAGCTATACTCTATAATCTAATAATTAATACTGAATAAACAATAACCTATATGTAATTGAACGACAATGTAATTGCAACTGTCATATGCAATTACAATGGCAGTACGCACCTAACAACATGACACGGTTTCTCTACTTGACCGATAGATGACACTAGGGAAGAAATTAAGAAGCGACATCTTGTAGATAGATTACAGTAGACCAATCATTTACTTAATTGGAAAAGGAAAAAAAAACGATTCGAAACACAAGGCAGAGCCTCGATAAGAAAACAGCAGATGGAGATGCCTAGTAGATATCCTAGGCTCCCAAGAGGAGTAATAAGGACAAAAAAAAAAAAAAAAAAAAAAAAAAAAACCTGATACCAAATTTGGAGGTTCTATCTTCATTGGTTTCGGAATTATGCTCGTTTGGCCTAAATTCGGTCAAAAAGTTCTAGGTTCCGAACCCATGGTCCAATCCCGACCTTACGCAATCCCCGAAGTAGTTTCATTACTAGTAACCTACAGCACAAATTTGATGAAGATAGCGTCATTAGTTGTTGAGTTATCGTGATTTTTTATATTTGATCGTTAGCCCTTCGATCGATTAAAAGGTCCAAAATCCGAACCCATGGGCCGATTTTGCCCATATGCAATCCCCGCCGTATTTTGAGTCCTAGTAATTTACAGTTAAAATTTCATCAAGATAGCTCCATTATTTTTTGAGTTATCGTGCCTACGGACGGACGGACGGACGGACATGGCTATATCGACTAAGGCGGTCACGCTGATCACAAATATATATACTTTTCCATATGTAGCTCGCTTCCTTTAGGTGGTTACAAACACCATACCAAAGTTAATATACTCCTTTACCTATTCTATAGGTGTAGGGTATAAAAAGAACATCTACTGTGGAAATACATCAACAATTTAAAATACTACCTATAGAACTTCACACAAAAGTGGAACAAGCTCTACAAATATATAATATTCAAAATAATATAATTATATCAAATGCAACAATAACACATAACAGAGAATTACATAGTTACAACACCCGCACGGCTAGTCTAATTTATAATACAAACCGAAAAACTAAATTCAATGGGCTTGACGGAATCTACTACACGTCCATCAATATATTTAATAAATTACCAAATGAATTAAAAGCATGTGACACATCATTAATAAAAAAAAAAATTAAAACATATTTCTTAGAATTAATAAAATAAAAATGAGAGTAAAACGAGGAAGAGTGTAGTAGAGTAGACTGTGTCAACTCTGGGATACCCGTATGACCGTTATATCATTACATTATATCATTATTATTATAAACACTAATTACTTTTGGCAAAATTTCAAACATACCAGCTTTATTAGGTGTAGTGTAATCTAATATATAAAGAAGAAAATTTGTTTGTTTGTTTGTTTGTTTATTTGTTTGTCCAGGATTCACGTGAAAACCACTGGTCCGATTGTCACAAAATTTTAAAGGAATAATTCTGGGAGCCCGGGGGTGACATAGGCTATGTCACATTTTTATAAGTCAACAGGTTGCGCCTCCAGAGCTGTTTTAAGCTGTTTCGTTTTTTGGATGTCGAGTCAAAACGGCTTGACCGATTGACTTGAAATTTTGCACAAATGTTCGTCTTAGCAACCGGAATTAGTTGTATAAGTTTGGTTGGAATAAATTAACCCATTTCGGCCTGGCGGGCTTCCAAAAAATTTTGTGTTTGCGATTTGTGTCCAATTTTACAGGGTGGTTTCGCAGTCGAAAAGAGAGTCTGGCACAAATTTTTGTTGAGTTCGGTTAACCCGTTTGAGCAGGAGGGCCCAAAGAAGCTTTTTCAATGTTTTTGATGTCGAGTCAAAACGGTTTGACCGATTGACTTGAAAATTTGTACAAATGTTCCTCTTAGCAACCGCAATTAGTTGTATAAATTTGGTTGGAATAATTTAACCCATTTCGGCCTGGCGGACTTTCAAAATCTTTTGTGTTTTCGATTTGTGTCCAATTTTGCAGGTTGATTTTGCAGTCTAAAGAGAGGCTGCAAAAAGTTTTAGTTAAGTTAGATTAACCCGTTTTCCACGACGACGCCATGAAGTTTTCTATAAATTTTATTTTCTTATACGATTAAAAGTATTTTATTGAAAATTTTGTACCAACATTTTAATTAAAACCCACATGG
Source organism: Dolichopus griseipennis (assembly GCA_963082915.1). Lineage (NCBI taxonomy): Eukaryota > Metazoa > Arthropoda > Insecta > Diptera > Dolichopodidae > Dolichopus > Dolichopus griseipennis. The sequence continues at coordinate 114,434,740 of OY720443.1, forward strand.
TTAATTTGGTTTTGACCTGCTTGTGCGTTTTGAACAAAGATTCAATGAAATTTCAGTTTTTTTCAAATAAAATCTAAAAATCAAAAAATTCAATTTCTTATATATAGTGCTTAAAAAAATAGTATTTTAAAACAGTTTTTCCAAAAAATAAGCCTACATTTCTCTCATAAAATCATAAAAAAATGAGGAAGAGCGTATTACAATTTTCAGGTGAGTACTAAACAAAATATAAGTTGAAAAGCAAATTTTTAAACCTTTTCTAAACCATCGACTATATTTTATTCAAACGTTGGCAATTCAAGAAAACTACTATTGACATAGTATAATGACATAATGGCAAACTTAGTATCCCCATTTGACCAATAGTCATTTTAATTCAGTTAACATTATTCGCCGGAAATTTAACATCTTCAACTCTATCGTCAAGGAGCACCAAATTGTTAAGAAGCACCATGTATAGAAAAATTAGAGATAATCGTTCAAACTGTTTTTTAAAGTTTTTGTTTCGCAATCGGTTAAAAGAACTCGACAAAACATTTTTTTAAGCCTTCCCCTAATTCAAAAAAGTTGTACCTACTTTCAGAAATTGGACGTAATTTACTTACAAATTTTTTTTTGAACAATCGTCGGGTCGGCAGGGGTTAACAACTTCCAAGTCTGTTAGTAAATTGAACTTCATTTTCAAAGAAGAACACATATACAAAATTTGAAGTTAATCGGTTAAATCACTTCTAATATATAACAAAGCAACGAAAAACCTATAAAAAGCTGTTGGACCACGATGGGTTAACGGAACTCCACAAATATTTTTTGTGGCTTCATTTATAAGCAAAGTAGTATTTCAAAAAATTGGCTGAAACTTGCGTTTTTACAATTTGCAAGCTTCCGGGCAACGCCGGGTAAATCAGCTAGTGCTCATATAAAAGAAGGAGTTGTATGGTAGCTACTCGAACCCTCTGCAGTAGACCAACCAAATTTTGCAGTAACTTTGGCCTTTACACTAAACTATTTTTGGCAAAATTTCAGACACCTAACTTCAATAGGTATAGAGTAATGCTCATATAAAATAAGAAGTTGTATGGCAGCTACTCGAACCCTTTGCAGTAGAACAACCAAATTTTACAGTAACTTTGGCCATTACACTAAACTATTTTTGGCAAAATTTCAGACACCCAGCTTTAATAGGTATAGAGTAATGCTCATATAAAATAGGAAGTTGTATGGCAGCTAATCGAACTCACTGCAACAGACCAGCCACATTTTGCAGAAATTTTGGCCATAAAACTAAACTACTTTTGCCAAAATTTCAGACACGTAGCTGTAATAGGTACAGAGAAATACTCATATAAAAAAAGAAGTTGTATGGCAGCCACCCGAACCCATGGACCAAAATGGCTGGATTTAAATAGCGATGACGGCTATTGCAAAAAAACGAATTTGCGAAAATTTTAAGATTCCAGCTCCTTTAGTTTTTGAGTTATCGTGCGGACGGGCGGACGGACATACATAGCTAAATCGATTTTATTTTCGATTCTGATCCGATCCATACACTTGAGTCTATATCTACCCCCCCTCCTTCTCTGCGTCACAAACGTAATGGCAAATTTATTATACCCTTTGACTATATAGTCATACGGGTATAAAAACAAAAAAAATAATAATTAAAAATAAACATAAATGAAATTTATGTATAAGTACGTAAAACAATAAGAACAAAAAAAAAATTTTAAATTTAAGCATTATATAAACATGAACACATTCCAATATTACCTAATTATTTATTTTTAGTAAATTATTGAAAACATAATATTATTAGGTACCTATATTTTTATATTGTATATATTATATTTTTCTTGTTTTTTTTGTTAGCACTGAAGTTTTTGAATTGAATTAATCTTTTTTTTGTTGTTTTTGTAATTTTAATTTTTGAACCTTTATTACTTTTTACTTTGTTATTTATAAACTCTGTACGAGCTTTAGCTCTTTTAGAGATAATGAAATAAATAAATGAATAAATAAATTATTTTCCAATAGTTTGACTTTTTTTTTTAAAACTTGATTTTCTTTTTGCACATTTTTATATTGATTAATGACGTGGTCGATTTGAGAACATAAATAGTTTTGCGATTTGTGAATCTCCATTACCACAGTGCCAAGTGTTTTTAAATATTCCGGGATATTATCTACAATGCAATTAGAAAAGTCGTATGAAGTCGTATTTAATTCACTAAAATTTACTTCCGCCTCAGACACCATATTTAAGTCCTCCTCATTAGTATCACCCTTAATAATTGATTCGTTTAGTTTCTAAAGATATTTTGAGCACTTCCAGTTGGCATTTCTAGATTTAACCAACTTGTAAAAATCATCTGAGACTGGTTTTTGATTTTAAGAGTATTCTTATAACTGAAGACATATTAATAACTCACCTCTTGACTTTAAGAGAATACTCTTCATACTGCTCCGACGGAGGTCCACCAATAATATTAAAACTGTGTGCTCGACATTTGGTTAGACCTCTTTGTAAACTATTTAAACTGTTCATTCAACGTGGCTACTTTGCCGAGTCCTGGAAACTCTTTTTTATCAACCCAATACATAAGGAAAGGGCTCGTGATGTTGTTAGTAATTATAGACGACTTGCTAAATTATCATCTATTTCAAAATTGTTTGCAAAACTATTTTGCTCCCACTTCGTTGACTATTGTCAACAATTTATACCACCAGAACAGCACTTAGCTGTAATAGGTACAGAGAAATACTCATATAAAAAAAGAAGTTGTATGGCAGCCACCCGAACCCATGGACCAAAATGGCTGGATTTAAATAGCGATGACGGCTATTGCAAAAAACCGAATTTGCGAAAATTTTAAGATTCCAGCTCCTTTAGTTTTTGAGTTATCGTGCGGACGGACGGACGGACATACATAACTATTTTGCTCCCACTTCGTTGACTATTGTCAACAATTTATACCAGCAGAACAGCATAGTTTTCAAAACGGTAGGTAAACAGTTACCAATCTAACCGAATTTGTTTTTGATACACTAAAAACCATGGAGACCAAAAACAAGTGGTCTTAGTATTTTTGATATCAGTAAAGCCTTCGACCTAATGCTCTAAAAAATTATTCTTGAAAATCATAAAGTATTACGATTTTCAAATCATAGCCTTAAATCACTACCATCTTATCTGTCATATAGCTCTTACCAAGTCCTTTTTAAACATGTAATTTCATTGAGTTAGCGAGTTAGGAAATCGTCTGGGACCTTTAATTTCCGTAGTTTCGACCTATGACAGTCTCCTGAATTTATCCTATTCCTTTCTTCTTAGTTGATGATACCTCACCTCGTGATTGTGAATTGTTGCAATATGATCTTAATAAATTTGGCTCATGGTGCAGGAATAACAATCTTGTATTAAATGTTGGCAAATCGTAAATTATGAGCTTTTTAAGTTTAAGAGCTAACTAAACTATCAAATACGATTAATACAATATAAACAGAAAGGATCGTGCTTCTATTTTGCGACTCATCCTCGATGGTAGGTTGGATTTCAAGAATCACGAAAGTGTTTTCTGATCCCTATATCCACAAAACAACTCTTCATTACTTATTTAAGACTTATACTTGAGTATGCAAGCCAAGTTTGGTCTACCTATCGTGATGAAACATTTCAAGTATTGAATCAGCACAAAAAAAATTATCCGTTTCGCTCTACCCGATAGACTTCTTGTTAATATGAACTTCAGTTACTTCAGTTACCCCGCCTGGTGGCGGACATAATATTTGCTTATCGGACAAATTATTCACGGTCAAATTAATTCACCTGAAGTTACTATCTAAACAAATCAACTTTATAATACTAAAAACATTTTTTTTTTATTTTTCAAAAATATTAAAAATTCTTACTAATATATCTATTAAAGCAAAAAACTTTGAAATAAATGTTAAATACATTCAGTTCAAAAAATGGAAAAATTTGATTAGCTATTTATCTCAAAATTTAATTATTAAAATTTTTCAAAATTAAAAAAAATTAATTCTAAGTATGTGTACCTATTAGAAAAGCTTATAAATACAAAATGTGCAATAACTGTATTTCTAAAATAAAATTACAAATTTAGAACTTTTTATATAATTCATTTAAATATAAAAATAAATTTTACATAAATGCATCAAGTACCTTTGAATATAGCTTAAGTATTGTACACAATGTCTTAATTATATATAACCTATGGTAATAATTCAATAAAATATATGATATAATAAAAATTAAAAAAAAGGAATTTAATCGTTTATTAAAAAAATATTTTGTTTTTAATTTATAAAATATTATACAAAATATGTTTTATGGTAAAATTCTTAGCCTTTTAAAAATATAAAAGTGTTTAATAAAAACGGAAATAGGACAGAACCGTCGTGTTACAAATTTAAAATTTCTATCTTAATGAATTTCGAAGATAAGCTTTTTAATTTTGAGATTTCTTAGAAGGCACCTGTACCAGCTGTACAATTAGTTCTAAATTTCGGGGGCACATGGGAAATAGGAAATATATTCTTTGGCTTCGAAATTATACTCGTTTGGTCTCAAATCGATCAAAAGCTTCTAGAATCCGAACACATTGTCCGAACTCGACCAGAACCAATTCCCATTTTGCTTTCATTACTAGTAACCTAGAGTTTAAATTTCATCAAAATAGCGGCATTATTTTTTGAGTTATGTTGTTTCTAAGATATATGTTTGTTAGTCCTTGAACTTTTCAAAGGTTCCAGAACCCAAAACATATACAGTCCCCGTCATACTTTCAATACTAGTTAATCCTTGTACACACTTAACCCTGTTCTTATCCTATTTTCGTTCCTATCTTAATTTTAAGTTACTATTTTTATTAATTTCGATAATAAGCTTTTAAACCTTTGGAGGCCTAAGAGGGGTATTGAACCACCGTTGCGATTGTTCCCAAATTAGGGGGACGTGCAGAAAATAATAAAGAACACCCATGGGTCATATTTGAAGCTTCTACATTTGTTTGAAGTTACTATCTTTATTAATTTCGGAACTGTTTGGCTAGACCCCGATCCACTACTCCAATTCCCAAATTTCAAGGACACTAAGGAAATACAAAGAGAAGCCCTGATACCAAATTTCTATATTCGTGGGTTTCAGAATTATTCTCGTTTGGCCTAAATTCGACCAAAAACTTCTAGGTTCCGAACCCGTGGTCCAATCTCGACCGTACGCAATCCCCGCCATAGTCTCTTTACTAGTAACCTACATCGCAAATTTGATGAAAATAGCGTCATTAGTTCTTGAGTTATCATGATTTTTTATATATGTGTGTTAGCCGTTTGACCGATTATAAGGTCCAGAATCCGAACCCATGTGCCGATTTCGCCCATTTGCAATCCCTGCCGTACTTTCAGTCCTAGTAACCTTCAGTTAAAATTTCATCAAGATAACTTCATTATTTTTTGAGTTATCTTGCTAGATATCTAGAAGTTTTTGATCGAATTTAGGCAAAACAAGCACAATTCCGAAACTAATGAATTGTGTACAAGGGTTAACTAGTATTGAAAGTATGACTGGGACTGCATATGGGCGAAATCGTACCATGGTTTCGGGTTTTGGAACCTTTGAAAAGTTCAAAAGCTAACAAACATATATCTTAAAAACACCATAACTCAGAAACTAATTACGCTATTTTGATGAAATTTATATTCTAGGTTACTAGCAATGAAAGTACCATGGAAATTGGTTCTTGTCGGGTTCGGATTCTGGAAGCTTTTGATCGAATTGAGGTCAAACAAGTATAATTTCGAAGCCAAAGAAGATAGAACATTATATTTGGGGCACAGGTGTTTCTTCTTATTTGTTTCGTGTACGTGAAATCTTGGATGAATTGGAATAGCGGTTTGCGTACCAAACCCACTACTCCCAAGACCTTAAAGTATAATATATTCGAAATTAATAAAGATAAAAAAGTCAAATTTGATACACTATTTCCAATTTCTGTTCCTATTTAACACTTTTATATTTTTAAAAGGCTGAGAGTTTTACTATTAAACATATTATGTTTTATATTTTATAAATTAAAAACTAAATATTTTTTTAATAAACGACGAAATTTTTTTTGTTTTTAATTTTTATTATATCATATCTATACTTTATTGAATTATTACCATAGGTAATATATAATTAAAAAATTATGTACGATACTTAAGTTGTAAAATTTATTTTTATATTAAATTTAATTATATGAACAGTTTTAAATTTATCATTGTATTTTAGAAATATATTTATTGCATATTTTGATTGTTAAATTTTGTGATAAAAAGCTAATGAAAGCATTAATGGTTTTAACTAACATTAAAACCATGAAATTTTATAAACTTTTATATTTATAATATTACAAATTAATATTTCTTTCGAATAAGTTTGAGTTTAATTATATAGAACATTAAATAATAAGTAAATTAAGAGAATAAATTTAAAAATTATTTAAAATTGAAATAATTAATCAAGGGTACTAAGTCATTCAACAGTAAATGCATTACAGCTAAAAATCCTGAAAAGTAATTGCTGCGTGTGTGTAAAATTTTATTGAATTGGATTAAAGTTTTAAACATTTAATTTTGTAATTGCATTTTACGAATCCATTTATCCCAACTTTATTTGTTGTTTAATATTTTTAAATAGATAAATTAGTAAGAATTGCTAATATTTTTAAATTGGTAAAATAATTAGAAAAAGTTTTTAGTATTATAAAGTAAATATGGTTAGCCATGTCTTACGATCAAACGTTTTAAAATGACTTATGGACTTCAAATTAAATTTGAACCAAATAGGTGTACGATATTTCTAAGTCGATTGCACCGACTGACTGTTTCTTTACTTGTTAATTTTATTTTTTGGTTTTTATATAGTAGAGTAGCATCATTTTACTAACACACTTAAACTTTTAATCTATGACGTTTCAGTTTATTGTGATGGTTTAATAAGTGAGCAACATTTACTAATGCTTGATTTAAGCAATTGTCTGATACAATAATATCTTAATTGTACCTTATCTTCGAGAACAATCTGCGTCAATATCTGCGTATCTTTTCTTGAAGACAATTGTATAATCTACAGCTGAGAGAAAAGATGTATGTCGCAGTAAACGTAATGCTGTCTTGGAGGTAGTTTTGTACTTGAACTGAAAATGCTCGTGAAAGGACGAATATCAGTTGCAAACTTGAATTGCTTTTCGTACAAGTAGTTGTAAATTTAGTTTACAGAAAGAATTATAGCAGGAGCCTTTCGGTCTAATTGCGAATAGTTTTTCTCTGCTCCTCTTAATGATCTTGTTGTAAATGCAATATGATGTTCTTGTCCTTTTATAATATGTGATAGTACACACCTGCGATTCCTACCGGGCTAGCATCACATGTCGGTATAATGGGTAGATTTGGGTCGCATGGTGTTAATGTTCTATCACTTGAAATTTCTGTTTTAAAAATGCTGTTTCACAATTTGCTGTTCATTTGAAAACTTTATCTTTTTTGAGTAAACAATGCAATGGATATGTTATTGATGGTGCATTTGATAGTCTTGGCATCTTTGTTATAGCTTCAACTTTGTTTGGTTTTTAGAAATTTTATTGTATTCTACTATATAGCTCAAATATTCAGTTTGAATTTCGGAAAATTAACATTTTTGTTTATCAATGTAAATATCGTACTTCTGCAGTCTTTTTAAACATGAATAGACTACGCTCGTATGTTTATCTTATTGTTTCACGATGGATTTCATCAAAATATGTTTCAGTTTTTTTCAGTCCCTGTAAGATTTGATCAAAAATTCTAATACATTTTGTGCATTTTTTAAGTTCCAAGGTGTGTTGGGATAATTTGAGTTTGGCTGCTTTCATCAACTTAAAAATGTAGATACGCTTTTTAAATATCAAAGCGACAAAAATATATTGACCCCTTCAGACTGTTTAAAACTTTCAGACACGCCCTAATAAGATACCGAAGTCTTCAGGGACTATGTAAATGTCTTCGAATGCTGTTTTCTCATTGTATTTAACCTTCACTTTTACTTTCTTTCTGATATAAAAATGTTTCAAGTGTACGATCTAAATACTATTTTTGTCTTTTCGACTATTTTCGAAATGTTAAATTTTTGAATTTATCACGTGGCATCAAAATAAAAACTGTTCAAGTATCTACTTCAAATTTTTGTTCTTGGTTTTCGATATATACTGTGACATAATATTTATTGTACTTGAATTTATTTTTAAGCACATCAAAAATCTAGTTAATTCTATGTTCTCAAAACAAATTTTAATTCGAATTTGAAATATTATTTGCTGTATTTTTATTAGCTTGATTCACTTTATTATTGTTTTCTCTGATTAATGTTATGAAGCATATTTTTTTAAGGTGTCCCTATTCTGAAATCCAGTACATTTCAATGAACTTCGATTTGTCCTACAATTTCTTGCGCTGTGGTTGTGGTAGTAGACTTTGATCTGAATGTTGATTATGCATCGTCGTTCTTCGTCGAAAATTTTGCTGATGAATTTGTATATTTTAAAAATTTCTAGTTGTTGACTCTGGTTGCTTTCATCGCTTATGCTTTTTTAACTATCTCATCAAAATTCAACAAATTTGACTGTAATATTTGCTCTCTAAGTAGTTGCCTTTTATATCACTTACGAATTGTGCTCTTATAAATATATGTAATAGTGATATTTTGCAATTACATGGTGAGATGAACTAACAATAAGTTATGTCTCGTCTTAAATTTGCGATATAATCTGAAATACTTTGATCAGATCATACGTCAATTCGGCTGAGTTTGTAGGTGATACTAGTGCTGCAAGGGTTTTGTAATAATTTGAATCGACTGAATTCAAAAATGTTTTTCATGTTTAGGAAATATTCAAATCGTGGTTTATAATACTTGAATGATTCTTTTTCTGCATCATTCTAAATACTTTCAAATGTTTGTTCAAGTTATTTGGTTATTTGTTGTTGATGTAGAAGCATTTGTGAATTTTTGTATGTATTTTCCAATTGTAGAAGAATTTTTTTTTGCTGTGCTTCAACTTCCATAATTTTTCCTCTGTAGTGACGAAAATTCTTTGGAATTGAAGTTGTGTAACTTTCTCTGATAAAATTTCTTGATATTTGAAAACCCGTAATGTATGGCAAGTTTTTTTTTTTTTCATTTTCTTGGTAACTTAAAACTTTATCCAAACGTCGCCAATTTGTTGTAACCTTTGTAGTATTTAAATAAAAACGTACACATAAATTTAATAACATTTACTGTTTATTAACTCTAACTAGTCTTATAACATTTAATTGAATTTTTATCATTCGTTATAATTTCAACGGTAAATTATGATAGTTTCGAAGTTCAAATCTGATAATGACATTTTCAATGATATATATATTAGCGTCCGAGGCACATTTTAAGATTTGATATTTTGAATGATGTTAAACTACGTTTCCATACCTTCATATCCCATTGAACATAACAGAAAACCTGTAAGTTAATTTACTCTTTGAATGGTTAGAAAATTCAAAATCGGATAGTCAAGTTAACGTCCATAATATGCGTTTTTTTTTTAAATCAGAGCATAAATCTGAGAACGCTCTGAACAAGATAAGCACGCTCTGAGAAGAGTATGAACAGAGTACGCTCAGAGCGTTTGGATTTAATAAAAAAACACGGTTTGAAAAAACTGTAATTTTTATTTTAGGTTACGTTTTAAATTATCAAAAAATTAAATTAAATTAAAAATGGATAACTTATAATAATCTTAACATTTTGACTTTTACAAGTAAAATCTTAAGCAAACGTCGAAATGTCTTTGAATTTTATTTTGCTCAGCCGTGCTTGCTTTATTATAACTGAGCACGCTCTTATTAAAAAAAAAACGCGAATCACAAGCTCTGACCCCTCAGAGCTACAAAAAAAAATTTTGTTAGAACGTTCATGCTCTGTTCAGATTTAAAAAAAGAAAACGCCTAATATATCGGTGATATCTAATCGATTATTCTTGATTTCCCACATTTTTTTGAAAAAAATTATCTGCCAATGAAAATTATCTCACGCCTGGATTTTCTGAAAATCACCTCAAAATCACGTTTTCGTCCAAGAATTTTCATTTTTGTATTGATCAGCTGAAAAATTAAAAAAAAAAATATTTTTTCATTTATTTTTAAGTTAACATATAATTTTTTAAAAAATTTATAAATATTTCAAATTGTTGATTTTGTACTAGGTAATCAACAATGTTTTAGAATTTATGAACGTACTATTATTCACATTTGGTACGGTTTTTATTTTGAACAAAAAAAAACATATCATATAATTGATTTGACATTTTAAAAATCGTCAAATTTAAATTTCAGAATTTACATCACATCATACATACAAGTCATCACAAGTCACATACAGTAGTTGCAAATTTTGACGTTTTATAAAATAACAAATCAATTATCATATCGTCACTCTAGTCTTAAGTGCCGTATACGCATATTTGTCATTTTTGGCAAATTAATTTTAAAGTAAAAATACATAGTGTAGCGTCAACAGTATTAATATTTTAATCTAACTTTTTTTTAAACAATGCTGTGTCGGCAATACTTTTACTTACATTATTATCGGTTTCCTAGTTTTCATAGGATAACATATTTTTAAAGTTGAATATTTTTAAATTTGTCATATATGCAAAGATAATTAATGATCGTTAATTTTGATACATATACGACAAATAATAGTCATATACGACAAACAAGCATTAAAATTTGTATAAGCTCAATTTCTTATCATACGTCAAAGAAACTGCAAAAATTTAAATGAAAAACCAATATTTTTTTTTTTTGTAAAAACTAATGTAGTCTGTACGTAAAAGTTTTATTTAAAAGTTTAAAATAAAAAAAGTATATAAATAAATATAAGTTACAGTTATAAATAAAAAGATAATTTTAATTCTTCTAATAACAAAAGGATAAATTCTTTAATTCTTCTAATAACAAAACATAATTATAGCTTAACAAAAAATAATTATATCATAAAAACATATTTTCATTCATAGAATAATTATAAAAAACAAAAATACTTCATCTTATAAAACTTATAGGGTAAAAGAAAAATTATATTTTAAAATAACTTAATAACTCTTAAATATATTTAATTATGGCAGTAGTTTTAGGTTTTAAGTTTTTTTTTAATATTTTGTTTTTTTTCGGCGTAATGTCGATTACTTTGCTGGAGTTTAAGGCAGCTTTATAATAGCTGATATCTTGTTCATCCATGTATTTATAAATCTATTCAAAGTCCTTAATTTTTTCTTTTGAAACTTGTATTCCACAGATTTTTACATTATAATTTTAGGTAACGTTACGGATCCGATTTGTTTTAAAATTCTGCTGTTTTTAATATTAAATGTTTGAAAATGTGTATCAGCAAAAGATGTTTTATATTGTAAATTAAATAAATTTTCTCTGTCATATAATATACATTTTATTTTATTAAATGGTAACCAGTTATAGTTTGTCGAAGCAATATTACAATTTAAAAAATCTCTACTTTGCATTTGCATTATTACCAGACTAACTTTTCGATAGTTCATTTTTAGCATTTGCTTTATTAAGGAAACGGGACTATATGCCTTTTAAATGACGTTCTATTGCACTATGCACAGAATCGACTTCTTGAATAAGCGAATGTCCTTTTACTGAGTATTTGTGTTGAATAGAGTCAATGTTCACATTTTCTTCTAAAAATTTCAAAATCATTATGGAGCTCATTCTATTTTTATTTTGTGCCACACATGAATCAGACCAGAGAACAAAATTCTTGATATTAGGATTATTTTCTAATACTTTTTCTAAAATTTTTTTCAAAGCACTGGCTATGTCGTTCCCTGATCTGCCACTTTGTGCTTCAGTCCAAATACTGCAGTATGTTTTCTTATCGAGGTTACAATGCCCAGTAAGATTGTAAACTGAAAATGTACGTTTGTAAAAGAAATTTGAAACTTGAGCTCTGGGTAAGGAAAATACATTTTCTAAATCATAACAAATAATTGCAGTTGTTTCGTCATCTTTTCCCATCAGTATATCTTAGTTTTTTGCCTATTTCTTTATTAACCTTATGTGTTTCAATCATAACTTTTTTTAACATTTGTTAGTTTTTTTTTCATATTCAGAACACATATCGCACTGATCTTTTTTAGGGATTACAAATGATAAATTGAATTCTTTAAAAATATTTAAATAAATTTAAGTAAATATATTCTTTTAAAGGCGAAAGAATGCATTTTTCTTTATACAACTCGTACATCTTACGTATATTTAATCTAGGATCTAAATAATGTTTCGCAGTATTTTGACGGCAATAATGAGATTCTACCTTTGGAAAACTTTGAATGTGGTTTCGTATTTCATTTAAAGAAGAATCAGAAGTAGCTTTTTTCACATGTTTACCTTGCATTGGAGATTTTCCTGTCCCAGTTTTATCAATTTTTTTTTTGAAAAAGTAGTAAATTCTTCTCTCACTAATATCCAAAGTTTTTAAGAAAAACTCTTTGCAGACTCGTACCAAGTTATCATTTGAAAATTTTCGACATTTTTTTTGTCCTTGCTTCATTCTTTTAGCACAAAGTTTCCTAACAAATTTGGCGTAGTAATGGTTTTTGGACTTGTCGTCTAATCTCCCAAAACTCTTATGAATTTCTTGACGTTGATTTATATCAAAGTTTTCACCACATTTAAAAGTACAACCTAACCTGCAAAGCATTCCCTGTTTAACAGATTTAGAATTCAAAATCTTTCCATTATACGAGACATATTCTTTCCCAGTTTCTCGTAATTTTTTGGCAACATTTTTTTCCAAGTGTGTTGCTTTACTAATCTCTTTCTTGAAAGTGGTGTCGAGTTATTAGAAACTTGTTGACCAGCTGATGAATTTGAAGTTGAACAGAAATTCAACAGATACGAAAATAAAGTAATTTGATTGGCGCTCTGACTACCAGTTTTTTTAACAGGAGTCATTTCACTAGCTGATGAAGAGGCAGGCTCAACTGGGACAAAATTAGGATCAGTGATAGAATTCTCTGGAGAAAAGTCTTCTACATTTTCATTGTTGCTGTTGTCGAAAGAAAAAATAATAAATTTTTATGCACATTACAATCTATGCGAATAAAAATATTACCTTTTCTCTAAATTTGTTATATTATTACAGGTGTTTTTTTTACCAGTATTATCATCAATTAAGTAGCTCATGCTAATTAATTCTTCACTTATGTACGGGGCGGGTGATGAACTTCTAAACATAAAATAAATTTACTTTAAGAACTGACACTTTAGGGCACGTCATATTATATTATTTATACATTTAACTTTCTTCGTTTATTTCCATTTTTAATAATTATTTACCACCGTACATGTATTTTCACAAAACATGCGCAAACGCGACTAATTTTTTGTAATATTTATTATTTACTACTAGAAAAATAAACAATGATACTCTTTTTACTATATGAAATATTCTTTTTATGTATGGTATACAACAAACAAGTACTCAAGAGAGCTTTTGCGTATACGACTTCAAATTCCCTTATGTATAATACGACAAACAAGAAATTAATTTGTTTTGATATTAACTTACATGCGATTTTGTCGTTAATGGAACAAAAACACATGTTATGGAATATACGACAAATAAGGTTTAAACAACTAGTTTAAATTTTGAATATACGACCAACTCGCTACTGATATCTTTGGAATGCAGATAGGTAGCTAAATTTTGACCAGACCATTCGAAAGATCTTGTTTTTTCTAGTAAGGATCTAGTCTTAAGTCTGAATATGCAAAAAAAACGTATACGACACTTAAGACTAAGGTGACGATATATGTTTTTGTTGTGTAAGACTAAAATCGTACAAAATTTGAGCAAATTTAAATAAATTGTACTTTTGTCTTACCCAAAAAAGATATTCTCATTTCGTGGAACTACTCTATAACAACGACCAATGTTGCCATAAAAAAGTAAATGAAAAATAAAGGCGCAAATATAATGACGCGTACTTTAAACTCACGCGCGCTGCACAATGACGTTTATAGTAGAATACACAGGTTTAAATGGAACAAGTTATAATGATGTATCAAGGTTGAAATAACGCACCAAGCATTTCTGAAAGAACATATCGTTCTAAATTTGCGCGAGTTGTTTGTGTCAAACATAAAAAAAACCACAATCAAAAAGAAAAAATAAAGCAGTCGGTTAAATTCAAAACTTAATGTAACCAATTTTTAAATAAAATAGATCATTTTTAGGATCAGCTAATCAACGAAGTTGAAAATAATCCACTCCTTTACATTAAATGGCTAAAAGAATATCGCAACGAATCCTAAACGACAGAATTTGGAAAAAAATTACTGAGTTACTAGGGATTTCAGGTGCGTTACTTTAATATTTTGGAAAATTATTAGAAATAAGAAAAATAAGAAAAATTATTATTAATAGAGGAAATTATTTTTAGTTGAGGAGTGCCAAATCAGGTAGATCAGCCTTTGGGATGTCTTTGAACGGGATCTCTTAAATATTTAAAAAAATTCTCCAGTTTTTCACAAAGTAAATTAAGTAATACGCCATAAGTTTGACTACTCATTCTAGTCGATATAAAAAATTGCTTGGAGCCTTATTTTTTAGCAGCTTAAAAGTCTTCTCAAAAAATTTATAATTTTCACGATCCTTAACTTTCTCATACCAAATCGACCAAATCGACGTTGGCCACTTGTTAGGCATTTTGAATATTTATATTCACTATATGCACATATAACGACCAAGAAAATATCGACGAAATCTTCTATCCATTTTAATTCTTTTAATTTTTTCTAAAATTTTTTCACTAGAAAAATTGCAAAAACTTTTATATTTACTTTTGTTTATGATTTTATTGAACGTCAAAGCGGGAAGTTATCGCGTCATTATAACTTACAAAATCTTTGTGTAGCGTCGCAAGAATAGCAAAAAAACAAATGTAGAAATGAAGTGTCATTAATCATTATACTATAGCATTAATGAGTTTTTTTGAGGGGAAAATATTCCATTCCAGGTTGATTGGTTAGAAGGCGGAGCTAAAACTGTAGTATATATTAATTTGAGGGTGGCCTAAATATTTTATTTCGGTGAAATATTCCATTAGATGAATACTAAGTCGTATGTTTTCTTAATAACGGTGAAAAAGGGAATAATATTATAAATCACATTTATATAAAAAATTTGTGTTTAATATTTATTTATTTTTTTTTTTGGTTTTCAAATAAGAATAGCCAGTTATTTATTTTAAGATTAATATACACATACATCTACTGTATGTATATTAAAAATAATATGTTATATATAACGCAACAAAAATAAAATATTTGTGTTCCAAGAATTTAAAAAAAAATAAGTTGATAGCTAATTAAAAAAGTTAATATTCAAAATGAAAGCTATAAGAATAATTTCAAACGAAACATCTAGTGTAAGTACGGGACGTGTTTCGCGTAGGCAAAATGATCATGGTAATGCAGAAAATGCTGAAATCAAAATGTATTTGTCAAAATTAAAAGATTTAGTCCCATTTATGCCCAAAAACAGAAAACTATCAAAGTTAGAAATAATACAGAATGTTATTGATTACATTTGTGATTTACAAAATGAATTAGAAACTCATCCAGGTATCAGTGCTGCATTTGATGTGTCAACTGTACTTAGTGTAGATGAACAAAAATGTAGTTATTATAACGAAAGGAGTAGTAATAATACTAACAATAATTTTAATAATGGTGTTAGTAATAACTCATCTAGTCATTATCATTATATTAGAAGACCTTTAGTTGATAGATCATCACCAAATACAATTTTAAGTGATAATGAAATACATCAACAAAATTTAAATAATCAACAACTAATACACTGGCATTCGGTAAGTGGTGCAATTATTCATTAAATTGTGAATAATTTTTTTGTGTGTAACTTTTTTTTTTAATATTTATAATGGCATAATTCATTTCCATATAAATTTATTATAAAATTATTTTATTTTAGTTAATTGAAACTAATTTATTTTAAAATAGTTGATACATATATCTTCCAAAATTGTTTCTAAAAATCATTATTTTCTGTTTTCTATATAGTTTCACACGTAACACAGCAGTCAATGTTAATTTTGTATTAATTTTAAGTATAGAGTTGCTGGATATCTGACGTTGATATATTCTAACTAAACAAAAAATAATGCACTATGGATAGGTACGTAGATGCCATGCTAGAAACTCATTAAAATAAAAATAATCTCAGATAGAAGCTACTATACCTACTATATTTTAACACTTAATTTATTTGCTAGATTTATTTAAAAGTTATTCAAACATTTTTAAGTACATTAATATAAAATCACATTCAGAAAAAAACGCAATAAAACAGTTTGATTTTTAAATTAAGATAACACCAAAGTGAACACAAAATATGAGCGAGGCGAACTTTTTCATGATTATGTTATATTGTTGTTTTACTAGTTATTTTGATTCTGTTTTGTGTTTAATGTTTAACATTATACATACATAGTTTTTTTTTAAACACCTGCAGAAATTCGGAAAAATCACGTCATCATCCAGAACAATTTCAATATATGTACATATGTGAAAAATGAGTATACTTATGTTACGATTATGATTACAATGGATTTTTATTTATTCATTCATTAGATCATTTATTTGTATCAAACACTTCTAAAGTTATATTAAACAAAAATTTTAACAAAAAAAATTTAAATATATATATGTACATATAAGCTATATATATAATAAATATATATATGTACATATAAGCTCTCATTTTCAACATGAAGTACAACATCCATATATGTATTTTCAATAAGTGGATATTGTACATACGAAATCATTTTTAATTATGTATTATTATATACCTATATATGTATTTTGTAACTACGAGAATACATATTAAAATTTAACATGTTATGTTAACAAATTTAATTTAAGTAATTTTTTTAATTAAATCTATCGTTGGACATCTTGATCTTTGCTAATCGATATTTTTATTATGATGTTTCAAAGCTTCAATTAATTTTAGTAAAGAAAATGTTTATGATACCTGGTTATCTGTAATTTTTTTTTTATTTTTTGATCATATATGTGTATATTGTTAATAATTTTTTTTTCTTTGTGAAATTACTACACGATTTCTCCGAAATTACAATTGGATTATTACGTTAACACAATATTCTGTACATAAGATATATAATTTATGATTATAATTTTTAAATTTTTTGAGGGTACCTACACTATATTTTTTAAGTAAAAAATAGTTTCTAAATTATTCTTAGGTGCATGAAAAATCTGATACCTAAATCAAAAATTGTGCATTACATTATAGTATTTTCATTTTACTGTTTTTTATTAACAAAAAAAAAATCAAATATTTATAAATTTTTTTTATTTTATGTTTAGTTTTTTTTTTTATAGGAACAAAGAAAACGGCAATTTCAACGTGTTCAATTCATTCAATGCATAATGCAAGATGGCGTCGTGTAGTGAGAGAAAAATGTTCCTAATGCCGCGTATTAAATGTTAACGATGAGATATCTAGTACCATAAAAAAATCTAACAAATCAAGTATGAAATGTCGATTGCAGAAATTGTCAATTATTTTAAATCCTTTAAAGTAAATTCTTAACAGTGATGCCAGAATTTTTAAATCTAGATTTCCTGCATGTAAATTTCTCATTTTATCACCCCAATTTTTGAATGCGTAGCATACGTTGAGTATCACAAAAGTAATGATTGGCTATTCTTGAAAGCTCAAAAGTGATATTGACGCCATGTTGTCAATTTGACGTGATGTCAGTTGGCAAAAACATTACATTTGGCTATTCTTGAAGGCGTAGCACTGCATACGAAGTGATAGAAATTTGGTTCACATCCAAATTTGCTAAATTATTTTTTTTAATAGCATTTTTTTTTGTTAAAAAGATTAAAAGTATATTTTTAACATGCATTTTTTATTTTATTTTTCATTTATGTTTAAGTAACTGAAAATTTTCCTGTTTTAAGAAAAATTGTACATACAAACATTTTGGTTTATTTATTTTTTTTATTTTTCATGTATTAAAAATATTAAAGAATTTGATAAATTTTAATTTCAGTTACTTTCAATGTAGGTTAAAACAAAAAATATGTTAGTTAAACTTATGAATTTGAAAATGAAAGG
Organism: Dolichopus griseipennis; assembly: GCA_963082915.1. NCBI lineage: Eukaryota > Metazoa > Arthropoda > Insecta > Diptera > Dolichopodidae > Dolichopus > Dolichopus griseipennis. The sequence goes on from OY720443.1 coordinate 114,453,014, forward strand.
TACATCATTCTAACTTATACAGTGTAGGTAATTCAAAAGGATTTGAATTATTTCTTATACATTTTCTAAAAGTCTGTATTATAGTCTATCTACAATGAACGATCTCATTCCGCTCTCTAATCTCTATACGTAGTTATCTGTCAAACTAAGTTAAATTAAATGGAAGTGCCTACAATAGTTGCAGCCATGTTTAAGTCGTTACGCAGTTATTAAAAAAGTTGTTTAACTTTTTCGCTTTCTTTCCGTATTCAAATGTCAAATAATTGAACTTTGATAAATATTTTTTATTGAAAAATAAAAAAAATATAGGGTAAAAAATTGATAAAATTATTAATTCTCTTTCTATCTTGGGTTAAATAATATCAAACCATTATTCAAAATAGCTTTACAATAAACTTTAAACTATTGAATATATTTTAATTCATAAAATTTGTAAACAAAACAATGTCAAAAAACGCTGTCATGCACATTTCATTGTGGACACTCCTTTGTTGACTACGTAATGAGAGTGGGATGAGAGCGTCATTGTAGATAGGCATTAAGGTGGTGTTGTGACTGTGAGAATCAATTTTTTTTTTTACTTTCAACTTTATGCGATTTGAATCAACTATTGGTGTCGGGGAAAACAATTTGTGTTGTTTTAAGTCGTCTGAGTCGACTTTAAAATTAGATTACATTTTTGTGTTTGACTTTACATTATTGCATCATTTATTATTGCATTATTCTGTTATTGGCTTTGTTTGTTGCTAGTTGTGTTTAAAAATTTTAAAATTAAAATGAGTCATAATTCAGAAAGATTTAAATAATTTATATAAATATGAAAATTGTTATTTATTATTTTCAGGAAAAAATGTTTCTAAACGCCTTCTCATTTTAAACGAATACGTTTTTTTCACGCCAAATCTCATTTACAACTTCATTATATTCGTCCAACCACAAAAAACTAATTGCAAAAATTATTATTAATAAATATACAGCACAAAATAAACCGTCTAAACACTACACTTCGTTTAAACTATTTTTTGTTGTCAAAAAATCTAAATTGAAACAGCTTGATTTAATTAATTGAAACCATAGAATTACTAGTACTAGAATGGCAAAAGAATGTTCCGACTCTTTTCTTCTAATGTGATTTCCTATCCTGAGGTATTCAGACAAAAAAATACATATGCGATTTCGTATGCGTATACAAATGGTACGACTACTTCATTTGTCATTGCTTAAATTTGAGTAAATGAGAATGTTTATTAGGCAGTTTCTCATTAGTTTTTTTGTTTACATTTTTACAAGTTATTTCGAATAAAGATATTTACTATTTGATTTAATTTACTTTTATATATAATTGAACAAAATATCAAGAAAAAAATTTGAATAATATTAGAAGAAATTGCAGTCAATTATTTTTAAAAATAATGGAAACTCCAACAAGTACATTTTTAGTTAAATTTTAATTAACTTACATATCTATTTTGATTTATCTTAAGGTTTATCGTAGGTTTATTTATTCATCGTGGAAATGAAAATAAGTAAATCAAAAACAAATCATAATTTTTTGAACAAAACAAAAAGTATTTATAGTCTTGTTAATATATAAACATTTTTAGCCATTTTTAAATATGAACGAACCTTTTGCAATTATGAAATCTAAATTTATGTTAACCGTAAGGAGGGTTTTGATTTCTGTTTCAAATAACTTAACGTTTCCGAATAAAGAATTAAAAGGTTTTTCTTTACCCTTTTTTTATTCAATCAAAATTTTACTTATTATTTAAAAATTTTAGCATTACAATATGATTTTCAAATTGATTCTATTCGAAAATAGACAATGTTTTGGTAAATTTCCAGAACGGTCATTTAATAATAATGAAAAATGGAATGCATAAACCAAAAGGAAAATAATTTAAAAAAAATCGGCTGAAATTTGTAAAACCTCAAGAAATAAAAAAAAAATCTTTAAGCAACACTTTGTTCCCATCTTAATAATAATTTATTTAATTTAATGTTTTTTAAAAAACTTCAAAAAGCACAACAACATACAAATTTTTTGAATATAATATTTTCTAATTTGTTTTCATTTACTTTTAAGTTTGAAATCTTACTTAAATCGTACTTAAAAGTTTCTTTTATATTTCACTTTCAAAATGAAATGAATCGCGGAGAAACTAGTAAATACATACAAATGGTACACGTACCAAATTTTGAAATTTGTCTGAAAATTTTTTCTCTATTGCCATTCTAGTACTAGTAATTCTATGATTGAAACTAATTCAATTGACTTAGCAACCACCGGGAAATTTTTGAGTTAAATTGACAAATGTCAAAATCAACCAAGTTGAATTGATTCTCCCGACACCACTTTAAAGACAGGTTTTCATGAGAAAATTTTGCCCAGTATTCTTAACTTTAAAAAGAGAGGTATATAGTATACTCTCAATAGAAGAAAAAGAGCAAAATTATTTTATTTATATTAAAATTTTTTTATATGTTTTGACAAAAAAATAAAACATAACCTTATTTATTAATTTTTAAATTTAAATTTCATGAATTTTTCAATTCAAAGTTAAAATTTTATTAATTTAAAATAAATGATAAAATTTTAATCAATTGCAAATAATTTTAAATAAAAATTTGTTCATCAAACCATAATATAAAATGTTTATATGTATAATTAAACAAACAAAAAAACATTTTATATTATGGTTATATGTACAAAAATATGTATAATTATGCAAAAAATTTTTTGTAAAATACATTTTTTGTATGGATTTGTATTATTTGTAATTTCTCTGTGCCATGGCCATATATACAAACAAGTTCCTCTAATTGTTTTTGGGTAGTTTTTGCAAATATTTGTGAAGGAGAAAATATATTAATTTTTTTAAAATGTTAATATTTTTAGGTAACCGATTTTTAAATTCCTTGATAAGTTCGAAAAAAAATTGTTTGCAAACTTCTCTTAATTCAAAAGCTTCCTTATGCGAAAATTTTTTTAAAATTTCTTCCGTTTCATAACAGAAATTCGGAACTACTAATAAATCCTTAACATTTAAACAGTCTTCCATAGGATTAAAATGGGGAATATCATCAGGGTAAATTTTAAATACTAAAAATTTGAATAAGTATTTCATGTCATTTATTATTTTTGTAATATCAGCTTTGTTGCTTTCGAAAAGGAGATTTACCTTATTTACTTCTTTTAAAATATGTTCTAGAAAAGTTAAATACAAGTAATTTGTATCGTTATAAAGTTTAAATAATGTTTGTGCTTTAAAACAATGTTCTTCAGTTCTCGCTAAATTAAAGTGTAATTTAAGCTCTTCCCATTGTTGTAAAACTCTTTTTATTGCTGAATAAATACTCATCCATCTTGTGTCACATGCTTTAACAATCTTAAGGGGCGTATGTCCATCATTCATGGCACTGTAAATTTTCTTATAAGTATTTTGTCTTACCGCTGAATGACTGAACCAATTAAATGTTTCCGCAATCAAAAATTCAATATTAGAAGGTAATTTTTTTTTTGAAGCGGCAGAAACCGCTAGCTGAAGGGAATGACAAACACAAGGCACAAGTATTAAGTTTGGTGAATCAATTAATAATTTTTGGTGTACCCCATTATTGATGCCAACCATAACACTTGCGTTGTCGGTACCCAATCCTTTTAACTGATTTAATGGAAGTGAAAAACTAGCTAGAGTTTCTCTTACCTTATTTGCTATACTTTCCTCATTACATGTTTCCAGTTCTATTAAAGCCAAAAAACATGTAACCAAATTAAACGTTACAGTGCTATATTATTTTATAACGATTCCTAGTAATTTAGTTGAAGATATATCATTAGATTCATCAATAATTAAACTATAAGGTCCATTTCCAATGTCATTTATCATCGATTTTACAAAATATGGAAAAATAATCTCATTAATTACGTAGGTACATTTAGTTCTATTTAGTTTCATATTCTTCACAGCATCATCGGCTTTTGAATTTGATTTTTGACATAATATCAGGTGATCGGAACTATTTATGGATGCATGAATTGCAATAAAAAGAGCTGTTCTTAATTCACTAATAAAAGTTTCATTTTTAATTTTTGTAAATTTTGCAACTAATTTATTTTTTTCCAATTTAGTTATATTTTGGAAGCTTTTGTGTTTTTTTGTGTTCATGTGTTGAAAAAGAGTAGATTTTTTTGCAAAAACTGCAACATTACAAAATTTACATTTAATTTTGTCCTCTTCAAAAATAATCCAATTTTTAAATAATGGATTAGGAATCCATATATTTTTTGAAAATTTTCTAAAATTAACACTACAAATAAGTTTAATTTTAACGAAAATCAAAATAAACTATTTCACTATATTCTTAGTGAAACATACCACTTTTTACTTAGATTTGTTTTTGATGAATCTTCATCTAAAAATTGCACTTCTGGTTGATTGTTTACTACTTCTTCAATATTATTTACTTCTTTATTGTTATTTACTCCTATATTATTATTTACTTCTTTATTATTATTTACTTCTTTATTATTATTTTTATTCTCCAGCCATCTATAAAATCATTCAAGTTTATTTTCACATATTATTTGCAAAAAAATAATGTTTTTTACCTTTTCATGAAATTCTCCATTTCCAACGTTTATTCTAATTCAAATTCAATTCAAAATAAAATCAAATTCAAAATAAAAATAATGTCATTTGTCAATCCAATGTCAAAAATGTTTGACGAATGACGAAATAAAAACAAAAGAATTGCCACCTCAAGTTTTTTTTTAAAATCTTCAATTATGTCTTTTTTCAAGATTTTTAAAAAAAATATTAAAAAAAAAATTTTCTTCTGAAGCCTTATCGAAATATTTAACTTTTTTGTTGACATATTTTTTATGGAAAAAATAAGCTTTTTTCAAGAAAAATATTCCATTGTGGAATAAAATATTCCACTTCGGCAACACTGATCACCTCAATAAAAAAGTTTTCAAGACGTGATAATTTTATTTAGAGGAGACGCGCTGAGAATCGCTTCGTATGAAGTAATGAGCCTTCAAGAATCGGGTTGTATATACACAGTCGTCCATGCATATTTCTAAAAAATAAAATTTTAAAATATGCATGCAATGCACACAGCAGTTAATATATCCACACAATCATTGCCCATTACATATTCTCTTAAGAGAGGAGATGCGCTGATAAGAGATGAATAGAGGTGTGTGCGTTTGTGAATAGCAGTGTAAGTGTTTCGTGTAAACACTTGCCTTTTAGCTATCTTTTGAGTAAAAATTGAAGGAAAAACTGAATTATTACCATTTTTTTTAATGAAATACAAATATTATAAGTGCGCTTCTTTATACCCGTATGACAATATAGTCAAAGGGTATAATAAATTTGCCATTACGTTTGTGACGCAGAGAAGGAGGGAGTAGATATAGACTCAAGTGTATGGATCGGATCAGAATCGAAAAATAAATCGATTTAGCTATTTAAGCGAATTGTTGAATTTTCTTTTGAGCTATTTTGATTTAAATGCTTATTGATGACTTTCCACATCTGTTGAGGGTTGGCACCTTCACTCATTTGGTTGTTAAAGTAATCTTCTTTTGCTTTTTTTATTAATTTTTGAACATAATTTTTGATTCTTCTGTACCTATCTTGTAGTTCAGAGTTGTCTTTGTTTTTGCGAAGTTTAGAGTAAAATTTATTTCTCTTTTTGATTACGTTAAGTATAAATGGTGTAACCCAGAGGTTTTGATTTCTTCTTCTAACTATTTTTAATGATGATGCCAGAGCTTTACTTTCTTTTAAACACTCCGTGAGCTTGTCGTATAAATTACACGTTTCAACTCTTTGCGCAACTAGATTCTGAAATACATTCCAGTTCGTTTTTTCTATAGTCATAGAAAAATATATATAGTTCTATAGTCATTGGTTCAAGTATAATGTCGCATTTTTCAATATTAATATCCAAAACTTTGTGGTCACTAATGGGATTATCATATGATTTGATCAATGCTTTAAAGGTTTTAATTGAGATTGAGAATATTGAAGTTGTATGAATCAATTATGTTAGCATAAGTACTCGTGATTTCATTACTTTGGAGTAAATCAATGTTTGTGTCACCTACTGTGATGCAGTTCTTATTAAATGTTTTAAGAAGAATACCCAGTGCGTTTATATAATCATTTTTGTCATTGTCCGGAGCATTATACATTGTGAAGATCTTCATGTTGGGTTGACAATTGAGTATTTGTATTCCGATTGTATTTAGTTTATCATTAATTGAAATAAAGGTGGGTATCTGAAATTTTGCCAAAAATAGTTTAGTGTAATGGCCAAAGTTATTGCAAAATTTGGTTGTTCTACTGCAAAGGGTTCGAGGAGCTGCCTTACAACTCCTTCTTTTATATGAGCATTACTCTATACCTAATAAAGCTGAATGTTTGAAATTTTACCAAAAGTAATTAACCGGATGATATAATGTATATGTTACGGTCATGCGGGTATCCCAGATTTGACACAGTCTACTCTACTACACTCTTCCTCGTTTTTATTAAATAGGTATATAATAAATTAAATAAAACAAAATATTATATACATATAGTATAACGCATAATGCAATATATAAATACATACTTATACTATACTATTGTAGCATAATATGTTTATTTACATACTTTTATATTTTATAAATAAAACCCAACATTTTAAAACTTAGTATGTTTAAATAAAAAAATTTGATTAATCTAAAGCAAAATATATTATTGATTACTTAACATTTAAGAAATAGTATATAGTAATTTATTTAATAAATTTTTATTTGCTACAAATCGAGTAACAAAAGAACTTCATCTAATGTTTCTTTTTATTCATAATTGGTATAATATTGAAACGAAGAACTACAACTTGCATTTCAATCAGAAAACTAAGGTAGTTATGCTTAAGTCCGTCAAATTGACTCTGGTTAGCACAGTGGTTGACATACCAACATCCTGTTTGAAGCTACTTGTATCATTTAACCAGTCAAACTTATTCATCTTAATATCCTAGCTCTCTCCATAAGGTTGAGTGTTATAGTGAGTTTATTCAAGTTACCATAATATTACATGATAAATTGGCAAATTTTGATAATTTGATTATCTTGGGAGCTAGATTTACAGTAAATTAGTTCTGTCACAAACAATTTAGGCAGGCAACTCGACATAGTTTTTAGTTCAGACTATGAAAATAGTTGAGCATAGTCACAACTCTGAATATCACCCAGCTTTGGATGTATTTCTCAACATCAATTTTTGTAATGTAACCTTGTATACTGAGAATTATTCAAAATTTGTTTTGCCAAAACTGATATATCTAATAGCCCTGCTTAGCTCACATAACTTTGAATCTCTCTTTATAACATTTGATTTACAAACTAGCCTTCACAATTTTTATGAACAAATATCAGCTTGCTTTCGTTTAGCAATTACCCTAAAAACTCATTAAATTGTAAGTACTCTTAAGTCAGCAATCAGGGAATTACGATTGTTGAGAAACGAACGTAATTCCGCATGGAAGAAATATCTAAAATCGAATTCAACTGATCATTTCCATATGCTTATTACTGCCTACAATAAATTCGAAAACCTGTATTTGAATTGACAATATGAAATTGCAATTTTATTCTAATCCGCGAAGTTTTTATGATTTTATGAATACTAAACGTTTTTTCTGGTTTATACACCGGCCTTGTGTTATGAAGTAACATCATCTAATGACTCGCATATTATCCCCAATTACTTTGCCACATTCTTTTCAAAACATACGAAAATAGTGATTTTGTTCCAGATAAATTATTTATTGAGAATTTAATTCCCAAATCTTCTAGTTTTGACATAAGAACAATTATTTTAACTAAAGATGATATTATGCCTCTTCTACTTTCTCTTAAAGATGATTGCTCACACGGTTCTGATGGAATTCCACCATTTATCCTTAAAAATTGTGCACAACAATTGGTTGACCCTATTTGCAAATTATTTAATTTGTCTATTCAAAGTGGCATATTTGCAAAACTCTCCTTTACTAATCCTGTTTTCAAAAAAGGAGTTCGCAGGGAAATAATAAAATATAGGTCTATTGCAAAATTGTCAACTATCACCAAACTTTTTGTAAAAATTATTCATAAATATTTTGTTGACTATTGTCAACCATTCATTCCTCTAGAACAACAATATGATTTCAAAAGGGAAGGTCGATGGTAATCGCTTCTGATATTAAAACAATGCTATCCAAGAAGCAGGTGAACGTTGTATTTACTCATAACAGTAAAGCATTTAATCTAATTCCTTTTAAAATATTTTTGAAAAGTATAAGGCTCTAGTATTTTCAAGACTTAGTTTGAACAGCCTATAGTTTTATCTATCATCTAGGTCGTATCAAGTTTTATTAAGGTCTACCAGTTCTGCAACTTATATTGCAAACACAGGTATCCCACAAGGCAGCCACTTATGTCCTTTATTTTTTTATGGTTTCGACCTTTGATATTCCTTTGATACTAAAATCAGTAAAACTGTCACTTTCATTCGAATTTGAAACATAAAAAAATGCCAAATCATGAGCTTTTCAAGACAACGTTCAAACTCAACCATTAAGTATGACTACATGCTCAATAATCAATCTATTGCTAGGGTAGATTGTGTTTCCGATTTGTGTGTGGTTGTTGATAACAGGATGGACTTCAAAATTCAATATAATCGCATTGTTAACAAGGCTAAGTCAACTTTAGGCTTCATTATTCGTTGGTCAAAAGAGTTTTGCGACCCATATATCATTACTTACGTTATTTATTACCTACGTTAGACCAATCCTTGAATATTCAAATCATGTTTGGTCTCCGTATCGTGATATTGATATTTCTCGTGTTGAACCAGTTCAACAGAGATTTTTAAGGTTTGATTTGTGCAATCTACCATGGAATGATTTAATCCGTCGTCCACCTTATGAAGCTAGACTCTTTCTGATTAATCTCACTTCTTTACAGTCTCGCCTTTTAATGGCGGACGTATTGTTCGTTCCGCAAATTGTGCGAAATTATCTCACCCTGTATTACTCTGTAGAACTCTTTGATATAGCATACCATTCGACAAATTACGGGAAGTTTGAACCTATTACGCGAATGCTACAAACTGACAATAAAAGCCGGACTTTACGCAGTCATTATAATAATAATGGTAAACATAATGGTTTGCGCACAAATTAATTAACTACCGTAATAAACAATCAAATCTAAAATAAATCTGCGGTTTTTTTTTTCTCAAATTACAAGTATCAAATGTAGTTTTATAGCTTAACATTTTAAGATATTTGCACTTTAACTTAACATTTTTTATTTTGATTAATATATTTTTTTTCATTTACTAACCTACTAATACCTGTAAATGATGAATTAACTAATCAGTTAGTGATAGTTCCCTAAATGAACATACAGCTGAAGCTTTTGTATTAAGCTAAATGTCTGATACAAAAAAAAAAAATTTCATAAAATGGCAAGGGTCAAAAGTTGATTAAAATAATTTTGGTATAGTTGGAATTGAAAAAGAAATACATTTTGAATACGTTAAGGGAAGTAGAAATAGGTAAAATTTAAGGAGTTTGTTGGAATATTTTTGAAATCAATTATAGTTATGGGGTGTTCAAAATTGTGGTATCTTTTTAATTTTAATAAAAAAATACTTTTCTTCACTTCTCCCAAATCCAGGAGGCCAATTCACTCCTCCTCTACGAGAAATAATGCGATCTTCGAACTGTTCCTTCAAAAGATTCATTGTTTCTCTTGCTGTGTGGCAAGTGGCACAGTCCTGTTGAAACCACATATTCTCTACGTCCAAATCATCAATTTCCCGCCACAAAAAGCTTCGGATCACCTCCCTGTAGCGATTTCCTTGGACCGTAATCGCATTTCCATTTGCGTTTTCAAAAAAATATTGTCCGATGATTCCTCCTGACCACAAACCACACCAAACCGTAACTTTTTGTGGGTGTAATGGTTGTTCTAAGATATCCCTTGGATTCTCTTCACCCCAAATGTGGAAATATGTAAAATTTAAGTAGTTTCTTGGGATATTTTTGAAATAAATTATATGGGGTGTTCAAAATTGTGGTATCATTTTAATTTTAATAAAAAAAGACTTTTTTTTAAATATTAAATATATTTTTATTTTAATTTATTACAAATAGGTTCCGTTTAATAATGAAAAATTATGTCGGCCAAGTGGCCCCACCTAATACTTCGGCAGGCTTCCAATCTTTTACTAAAATTCTGAATCACGTTGTTCAATAAACTGTTCTCAACGGTTGAAATCTGCTCGATAATGTTGTTTTTAAGCTCTTGAATTGTTGTGGGATTATTGCTGTACATTTTCGATTTCACAAAACCCCACAAAAAAAATCTAACGGTGTCAAATCGCACGATCTTGGTGGCCAATTCACTCCTGCTCTAAGAGAAATAATGCGATCTTCGAACTGTTCCTTCAAAAGATTCATTGTTTCTCTTGCTGTGTAGCAAGTGGCACCGTCCTGTTGAAACCACATATTCTCTACGTCCAAATAATCAATTTCCCGCCACAAAAAGCTTCGGATCATCTCCCTGTAGCGATTTCCTTTGACCGTAATTGCATTTTCATTTGCGTTTGCAAAAAAATATTGTCCGATGATTCCTCCTGACCACACCAATTATGTAATTTTGTTTACCGTAATTTTTTGTGGATGTAATGGTTGCTCTAAGATATCCCTTGGATTCTCTTCACTCCAAATGCGGTAATTTTGTTTATTGACGCAGATATTGAGCTGTAAATAAGCTTCGTCGGTGAAGATTATTTTTTTTAAAAATATTCTCATTTTCTACTTGTTTTTAGATTGCCGAAGAAACGAATTGCTGCCTTAATGCATGGTCAGTTGGTTTTAATTCTTGCGTCAGCTGGAACTTATAAGCCTTAAAATGGAGATCACGATTCAAAATGTTGAATAATATGGATGGTGTGATGTTTAATTGCTGCGAACCATGACGAATAGAAGTTTTTGGATCTTCTTCAACACTTCTGCTCACAGCTGCTACATTCTTGGTTGAACGGCCACTACGTTGATAAATGTGCCTCTGTTATCAAGAACAGATCCAGTTTCTAGAAATTTATCAACCATTAGCTTGATGGCACGATTTGTTGGAGAATTTTCTATACCAAATTTTGTTCAAAATTTCCTAATTACATGTTGAAAACTTTTACCATTTTCAAAAAATGTTGTAATAACAAAAAGACGTTGTTCCTTCGTGTAACGTTCCATATTAACTAACCGGAATGTATTTAGAATATACCTAAAGAAACCTCGTATAAAAATTCCAGGTAGAAAAAAATGGCGGCAAAATCAAAATGATATTTCAATTTTGAACACTTTATAAAAGGTAAAGAACTTTGGCCGTCATCGCTATTTAAATCCAGCCATTTTGGTCCATGGGTTCGGGTAACTACCATAAAACTTTACAACTTCTTTTTTTATATGATCATTATTAATCTGCGTGTCTGAAATTTTGCCAAAAATAGTTTATTGTAATGGCCAAAGTTACTGCAAAATTTGGTTTGCAGAGGGTTCGAGTAGCTGCCATACAACTCCTTCTTTTATAGGAACATTACACTACACGCTGGTACGTTTAAAATTTTGCCAAAAGTAATTAATGTTTATATTAATAATGGTATAATGCAGAGGTGGCCATAACGCGGCTCGTGAGCCGCATGCGGCTCTTGACGTCGATTAGAATGGCTCTTATGCAAAAGTTTTAATAATTCCTATAACATTTTTTTTTATAGAATAAATAAAAACAAATAAAATTTTTTTTTAATAAATATATAAAAAAAAAATTATTTCATTTCTTGTTACAAATTTATATAAAACAAAGAAATAATAAGAAAATTATAGAAAATATTTAGAAGTTAGATTTGCTTGTTGATGCCTTACGGATATTGTCCATTTTAGCAGTTAGCCGCTTAAAGTTTGGTTGATGAATTGTTATGGCAGTTCGCAACAGCTCAGTTAAATGCTTATCAGTTAAAACAGACCGATATTTATTTTTAACAAATTTAAGTGTTGAATACAACGACTCACAAGAATACGAAGTACCGAAAATAGATATTAACTTGAGCGCACAATCTTTAATTTTAGGATATTTCTGTTCCGGAACCTGCTTCCAAATGTCAATAATTGAACAATTATTCTGTTTTAAATGCTTCAATACTTCATCTTCTTGGAGCTCCAGTAGCTCTAATTCTACAGCTGCTATATTCGACGCAATTGGCGGTAATATAGGACAGCCATTCTTCAAAATATCAACAAAGGAAAGGATTTTCTAAAAATATAAATGATGGCTTAAGTGCGGTTAAATCACAGAATCTCTCGGTTATATCTTCTACTAGTAGGTAAAGCTTGCATACGTAATCTGTAACTATTATGTCATATCCGGGTAAAGTTTGTAAAATTTTACTGACACACGTGACATGAATGAAAGTTTTAGAAACAAGATATTTCTCGAACAGTTTTAATTTGTTATTAAAGCTGAATACTTTCTGTGCCAAATCAGAAATAAGTTTATTATGTCCTTGCAGAGATAAATTTAATGATTGTAGGTGCTGAAAAATATCCGTGAAGAACGCCGTAAACCAATTGGTATTTTCAAGTTCCGGGAAAAATTTTCCTTTTTCATTGACGAATTGTTTGATTGGTTCCATCAAGTTAAAGAATTTTGTTAAAACATTGCTTACTGAGAGCCACCTTACTAAACAAAACCAAGATACATCATCTGGAAGCTCATTGTTTTCCATTTCTTGTATAAAGGCTTTGAATTGGCGATGAGTTTTAGCACTTGATCGTATATAGTTGACGATTTTTAAAACTACGTTCATAATATTGTCATATCTAAAATATTTGGCTACAAGGTGTTCCCTATGAATAATGCAATGTACTGGGATAAAATTAGGATACAATGCGTCAGAATTTAAAAGCCCCAAAAGCCCGTTAGTAGAACCCCTCATAGCTGGGTCGCCATCAGTTGCAACGCTGACTAGCTTTTTAATCGGTACAGAAAGTTTTTTCAGTACAACATCAAGAGCGTTTTTTATATCTGAACCTTTAGTCGTATCATTCAGTGCATTTCTATTCAGGTCTAACAGTTCTTCTTTGACATCTACATTATTTGTTACATAACGAACAAATATGGCAAGTTGAGGTTTATCTTCAATGTCTGTGGATTCGTTTAGGGCTAGACTCAGGGCTTAGCAGTTTATCACATCATTTTGCAAGGTATTTATCATCGCTAACAACAGAAATTCGCCTGTCCGCAGTATGCCTGGATACAGGGATTTGCAATTTTTTATTTTCTGGATCTAAAACAGAAATAATTTGAGCAATATTTTTTTTATGAATTCTCCCTCTGTGTAGGGCCGTTTTGTTCTAGCAATATTGAACGCCATAATAAATCGGGCCTCTGTTGTTATATCTGCCTCTTTAATAAACATTGGCATAACTTTTGTTTGTTGATTAAGTTTTGTTTTTAAAGACAATATTTTCGTTCGGCGTAACTCGCTACCAGCAGGAAATTCTTGACTGAAAGAACAGTGATTTACGTCGTAATGCCGTTTTAGATTACTGACCTTGAACTGTGACAACAATACTTCACATATCAGACACATCGGTTTTCCATTTCTTTCTACAAAAACAAAATCCTCTTCCCACTCCGCCTTAAATTTCCTGTTCTCGTCTTCATATTTGCGTTTTCCAGACAGCATAATTACTTTTTATTTTTTTTTTATAATAATTTTCACAAATGTAACCACAACTTAATTAGAGGAATTTTAAAAAACTACTGAGTAACACACGCAAACCTACTAACCTACACCAGCAAAAAGAATTTACTTTAAAAATATATTAACAGTTAAATTTGAAAAAAAAACTATTTAACGCCTACTAATTTACGCAAAAAAAACTTTTTCAGTTTAAATTTAAAATTTAAATTGATTCAAATTATTTTAAATTATCCCTATATATATGTATTGTTTTTTAATATATAAATGGCTCCTTAAAATATTAATTTGTAAATGTGGCTCCCAAAGTTAGTATAGCTGGCCACCCCTGGTATAATGTTTATATAACGGTCATACGGGTATTCCAAAGTTGACGCAGTCTACTCCACTTCACTCTTCCTCGTTTTCAATAATAAATTTTCGAAAATTTGCTTCCGTTCGCAGTTGTGTTATCCACGAAATCAATTTTGTACGTTTAACGTTTTTTTATGGTTGTGGTAATCACTGTTTCCCTGTATTATATTTCGCGGTATGCAAATGTCATTTTTAATTTGGAGATTTTACAATTCGAACAGAAAATGAATCAAATCCTTTACAACACAATTTGCCATTTGAAAGCAATTAATAATTTTGGTTTAGATGCAAAATAAATTTTATTTTAAAACAAAAAAGTGAAAATGTATTTTTTAAATAATTTGTTTATTAGTTCAACCAACTAACTTTACAAAATTTTAACAATTAGTTATATGCGATTTAAAAAAATAGTTAAGCTTATAAATAAAGTTACAAATATGAACAAAGTCATATATCTTAAATTAAAATTTTAGTTAACAATTAAAAAATTAGATATATAAAAAAAGATTTTATACATAAGAATAAAATCAATCAAAATCAATTAAATTAACATATATGAATCAAAATCAATGAAAGTTAAAATAAATTAACAAGTCAATTTAAAGTGAATATAAATTGTGATACAAAGTGAGTTTAAAATTTTTTAAAATTATAATGATAAAAATTTTGGAAATTGTAAAAATTATTTCGACAATTTCCATTGTGGTCGAAGCGGAAAGAAGATTTAGAAGGCGTTTTGGGTAAGAGAAGTAAACGTGAATAGGCTAGAAGATGGCTTTTTCAACAAAAGCTTCATAGATATTTAGGATAAAGACGAGGAACACTTTTTTAAATTAACTAGGACAATGTTAATTTTGTATTGAGGATCCTTTAAATTAAATAAAAACGTATTATTCTGAACTTTCTTAAAAATTTTTAAAATAAATAATTGTCATTTCCTCTCATTATCATTGTGAGTCAATTTGCTTTGATAATTTAAATCTTGAATGATCTCACATTTAATTTGCCTTTAAATAACCACGTAAAAACAAATTAATTTGATACTTATAGTATATGCTTTAATAATCACAATTCACTCAAAATTATGTACCTAAATGCTCGTAGCTTAAAAAACAAAATAGAAGATGTAACGTACTTATATATTAGACGCATTTAAATTTGTAATTTAACAAATAATTATAACTGAAACGTGAATACCTAGAGTATAAAAATAACTTTCAAGTAAAAAATTATGATAGAATTTTATCTTGTAGAAAAACTTAGAGGGGTGAAGGATCTGTAATTTTTATTCATAAAAACATAAAATTCATAACACATACCTAATATTTATTCAAAAAAAAACTCGAGCACTGAGGCGGCTCTATTTGACGTAGTGTCACACGTACAAAATGCATTAGAAAAACTTTATTGTTGTATTTTTTGATTTGATTTTGTATTGAGGATCCTTTAAATTAAATAAAAACGTATTATTCTGAACTTTCTTAAAAATTTTTAAAATAAATAATTGTCATTTCCTCTCATTATCATTGTGAGTCAATTTGCTTTGATAATTTAAATCTTGAATGATCTCACATTTAATTTGCCTTTAAATAACCACGTAAAAACAAATTAATTTGATACTTATAGTATATGCTTTAATAATCACAATTCACTCAAAATTATGTACCTAAATGCTCGTAGCTTAAAAAACAAAATAGAAGATGTAACGTACTTATATATTAGACGCATTTAAATTTGTAATTTAACAAATAATTATAACTGAAACGTGAATACCTAGAGTATAAAAATAACTTTCAAGTAAAAAATTATGATAGAATTTTATCTTGAAGAAAAACTAAGAGGGGTGAAGGATCTGTAATTTTTATTCATAAAAACATAAAATTCATAACACATACCTAATATTTATTCAAAAAAAAACTCGAGCACTGAGGCGGCTCTATTTAACGTAGAGTCACACGTACAAAATGCATTAGAAAAACTTTATTGTTGTATTTTTTGAATTGACGAAAGCATTTGATTCAATCGACAGCGGTATTCTGCTAAGAAATCTATTTGCATATGGAATCAAGGGCAAGGAATTTAAATGGTTTGCAAGTTACCTAAAAGAGAGAAAGCTATTTGCAGAATGGCAAGGTATAAAAAGTAAGTTAAAAAATATTGACAATGGAGTCATACAGGGAAGTAACTGGGAACCCAATTTATTTTTATGTTATGTCAGTTAACAGTTTTCTTACGATTTAGCAATTGCTTATAAGGATGAGTTTTGCCAAGATTTACAACGTTTAATCAATATAGATATGACCATTATCGGGAAATGGATGGAAACACACAAGCTTACCAATAACACCAATAAATCGAAATACTTATTTTTTAATAAAAAAGATGTAGACAATGTAGTGGCTTTGTGTAACCATTGTAAATTAGACAAAGTTTCGCAATATATAAGTACTTAGGAGTTACAATTGATGATAAACTCAACTGGGGGGCACACATAAATGAGCAATTGAAGAAGGCAAAAGGATTGCAGGTATTTTTAAAGTAATAAATAAAAGGGTGTCCCCCACTTGAAATTGTCGCTTTATTGTATAATGTTTAATAGCACTATTACTTACGATATTCAAATATGGGGAAACAGCTACAAAAAATTTTTAAGTTTGCAACAAATATCACAGAACAAAGCTATAAAAAATCTGTTTGAGTATAAGAATTTTATAACTGGATTTTAGTATTTATAAAAAAAAACACTTTATTTATTTTTACAGTTATTTTATTTTGAAAATTCCACTAAACACTTATTATTGTGTTATGTTACTATGTTAGGACTTCGATAGCCAGACTGGAACTCTCCTTTACAATAATTCTTAGCTTCTATTTATACTAAGATCTTATCAACTAATTTTGCATAAGTCAGCTTTTATTAATATGATTCTTAATTACTAACATGAATTCTTAATAAATATAATTATTCTTAATAATTGATTACATAACATTATTGGTTTAATATAGGCTTGTAAAATCATGTTCAATCAATTTACCTTGAAAGTGTTGCTGACTTAATATATATTAGTAATTTACTTAGTAATATGTTTATGAGCTTGTGGGTGTAATGTAACTTTAGTTTATAGCGGAAATCATTTAGACATGAATATAAATGTTATTATTTCCGAGAATTGTTTATTAAAAACAATTATTGGAAATTATGTAAGTGCAATAAAAGTGTTATTTAAGTACAAGGTTTTTATATTACATTTATACTACTAATAACACCACCCCCCTTAGTCTGAGGCTCCGACGAAGGTATTATAAATTTTACGCGTTTATTTGAAATGTGATTGTAAACAGTAATCACTAGTAGCAAAGTTACAATTATTATTGTGCGAAAATAAGCTAATATTAGAAATGTGCCCGAAAATAAGCTATATTAATAAGTCACTTAAGTTATTTGTTTCCATGATTTCCTCTATATTTTGCCTATTATTCAAATTTTTTTCTAAGTGTAATTTCTTAAAAATTATTTCAGTATTATTTTTATTTTCTTTTACCGGTGTATAATAATTAGGTAATATGAGATGGTCTTTAATTTTTATTGCATTGTTTGTATATGTGATATTGTCAATTTCAATTTCACAGTTTTCAAATTTAATTAGTTTAGTACCTATTACCGTAATATTTGATTTGTTACAATTATGATTAAAATTGGTTTCTTTAATATTTTTTATAATAACTAATCCATCTTTTATTTCGTTTATAACGTTATCGGTAAAATCTTTCATATTACAATATACATTTGGTGTTTTAAATATGCTTCTAATACATTCATCTTTTATTTCTATTAAATTATTCTTATAGTTATCTTTTACGTTACCAATGTATACATTATTGTTTTCATCTACAATTATTTCTTTTGTTATATCAATATTTAGTGTTTTATTGTATTTGTTTGGTAAAGAATCTACATAAGTTGTAAAATATTTTTTATTTGAAAAGTTCGGTACTAATAGGAGTACTACAATTCCATTGTGAAGACTGGCTAATGTTATTTTTATATTGGCGAGAGCTTCTATGCTTGGAATTTTATGTAATTCATCATCCGTTAATATATTTCTCGAAAGGATTCCTAATTTACTGGATAGTATTATTTGTTCTATTTCGTCGATGTGATTTCGTAAGAGGTCTATGTTATAGTTAATTTGGTAAATATAGGGTGACATCGTAAATGTCGTAAAAAAACTTCAACCTGATACAATGTGAAAATAACACAATGTAAAAATTTTTGAACACATTGTGTCGAAAATACAATGTATTTTGTTTACAATTCTGATTGCGTCAAAATGAAATGTCAAAAAATTTAAATTTTTTCTACAGAAACTTTCTTTGAAAAGTATAAATTAATATTTAGACAAAATGGATATTAATTTCGTTAAAAAATTTTTCTTCAATTATTTATTGGACTGTGGTGAAGAAATAAGAGTTTCCATGACCACAAAAATAAAACTTAACTGACAAAAATTCAAATTAAAACTTCAAAATTCAAATAACTTTAAATTTATTTTTTGTATATCCAAAAAATTTTCGATACTCAATTTAACAACACGCGTCGTGAAAATGGGTCGCGAACACAATGTAAAATGAATTTACGATCTTGAGACAATGTGAAATTTTTAAGTTTACATTTACGATCAGGCGACAATGTATTCACGACGTCGCAAAGACATTTACGATGTCAGGGATATTCAAATCTGTATAGTTCATGTTCTATTTTTTGGATAGCGTTTGCATATTTTTCAAGTGAATCTTTTATTATTAATTGTTGTGAGTTTATATGATGCGTAATATTTTTAATTTTATTAATTAATTGGTTGTTATTAATTTTTTGTTTATTGGTTTCGATATACAAGTCATTTTTGTTATTTTTTAGTAATTCTAATTCTTTATAAATTTTCGTCTGCGTCAGTACTGTCCATTGTACCTGTTATAAATTTCAAACCTGTTCCTAAACCGTTAAAGAGACCGCGACGTTTCCTATGGTAGGGAAGCAATTTATTTAATTTATTTTCTAATAATTTATAATTATAAATTGTAGTTTGAATAATTGAATTTGTTTTCTTTTTGACTATATAACATTTAGCATTTAGATTGTCTAATATGTTGTCTTTTGCAATTTGATACTCGGTTAAGTTTATTATATGTAGTATTTTCGTATAGTTGTCTGTAATTTGTATGTTCTCTAATTTTATATTAATGTACCCGTTATTATTAGTGTGGTCTTGAATTTCAATAGTCTGTGTGTGTGTAGGGATTATGTAGTTGAGTAATATAATTGTTGGGATAAGCATTTTCCGTAATTATGAAAAGAAATATGCATGTAAGTATATATTATTTTTTGTGTTTTTAGTAATTTTAGATTTTAATTTGGAAAAAAAATGTTATTTAAATAGTCTACTATAATTTGATAAATTTAGCGTGTGTTTCGTAATTGTTTTGTTTAGAGATTTTTTGTTTTTATAGGCTATGGATTGGTTCCAGTGATGAGCTGCCAAACATTTTACAACCGGTTCTATAAAACCAAAAAGTAAAAATCGTTTTATTTCAATAAAATATCGTTTTATTTGAATAGATTTATTTTTATTTTAGTATGCGTTAGCATGTCAATGAAGGTTGTTCCACGTTAGTTATTCTCATGAAGGTTTTTTTTTAAACCTTAATTTATGAATGAAAAGTATACATTGCACTATATTTTTCTTTTACAGCTGTTAGATAAAATTCCAAAATTTACTATTTTATAAAAATTTTTTAATTTTTCTAACGGGAAGTATATCAAAACATAGAAGGACGGTGAAAAATTAAAATTTTTCATACAAAATTTAAAAAATTGGTGCTTATTTAAAAAAAAATTGAGAATTTCTCTCTCTACGCGATTGCCTGATAATAACCAGCAGTGGTTGTTTTTAAATATAGTGCCACCTATTAATTAGGTATCAACAAAATTAATTTGTTGATTCCTAATTAACAAACGGTTCTATAAACTACAAAAAATTTAACAACCGGTTCTATAGAACCAGTGCGAACCGGCTACAGCTCATCACTGATTGGTTCGTATTAAGAACATTTTTGTGTTGTTGTTTCATTTGGCTCGTGCCTTTGGTTATATAGTTGCAAAGATTTATTTTTCTCTTTTTTTTCGTTTTTGAGTGCTGTGGGGAAGTGAATATACTGAAAATTGTAATGTAGTTTCTAATAAAAAAAATAATAAAATCGTCGATTAAGAATAAATTTGTTTTTTTTATCGTTGGAATTTTTTTATGGGTTTTCTAGTATTTTAAATTTCTCTTGTTATCAATAATGTGGTCGTCATCTAATTTTTTAGCAGTAATTTTCCGATATTTTGAGTGGTTTTTTCCACCTCTGATTTCTTTAATGTAATTTTTTCCTTCTCTAATTTCAAAGTCTTTCCTGTTTTTATTTAAAATTTTCAATTTGATTTGCCGGGTTTTTACTATTTGTATTTATGTCAACATCCATTGGTTCTGGGTGTTGAGGGTTTTTAGAATTGTTATAATAATTATTATGATTGCCGTTGTTATTAAAGTTGTATGGGTTAGGTTGGTAGTAAGTTATTATTTTGGTAATGACGTTGGTTAGGGTTGCCTTGTGATTTATAAAAGTTTTGATTTGGGTTACTGTGTGGTTTATTTTGGTTAAAATTAATTACAGTTAAAATTTTTGTTAGGGTTACCACAGTTATTATTTATGTTGTTACGATTATTGAAATTTAAAGAGGCATGGCCACTTGTGAAAAGGATATCTATTGCGTTTTCTAAAGTATCGGGGTTCCGACAGGCTAAGATGGTTTTCATAGGATCAGGTATTTTAGATTTAAATATGTTTAAAGCGGTTCGCATGTTATTCCGCGCGCATTCGTTTGCAGCGGCTCCTTGGCCTAGTACAATTACTGTTTTATTGTTTAAGGATCTAAGTTTATTTTTAATTTCGTTGTAAAATTCTATACTACTATTTTTAAATGTTATAGCTCTAAGTTCGTCGAATAATTCATCCATGCTTTTCTTTTCTCCAAAATTGTTTTGTAATAATGTTTTCATGTCAGGCCATGAAGTGGCTTGACAATTGATTTCTATTATTTCCCTAGCTCTACCTAATAGTTTGCTTTTAATAATATCTGAAAAAATGGTTTGTGCTAATGCGTCGTAAGTTGTTAACATTGGATGTATTCTATCTACTAAATTTACAAAAGTCTGTAAGTCTGTAAAAAGTCTGTACAAAAGTCTTAATTAAGCTTACGTTTGATAGTGGTATTGTTGATGTTGCTATTACTGTTGTTGTGTTGATGTTGACGTTGGTGTCGTTATTTTCTTTGTTGTTATGTTGATGTTACTGTTGTTATTGTTGTTAATTATTAAACAGTGCAGGGGCCCAGTTTAATTTTAGTATTTAGAAAAAAAAACCTTGTTTTTGCAATGTATGCAATTTGTTGAGTGGTTGGCCTAACAATTTTTTTATTTGCGGCCTGTGTCTCCTCTGCAATTGTACTGTTTTATTAAGTTGTTGGCATAACAATTTTTATATTTGACTGGAAGACTGGAACTCTCCTTTACAATAATTCTTAGCTTCTATTTATACTAAGATCTTATCAACTAATTTTGAATAATTCAGCTTTTATTAATATGATTCTTAATTACTAACATGAATTCTTAATAAATATAATTATTCTTAATAATTGATTACATAAAATTATTGGTTTAATATATGCTTGTAAAATCATGTTCAATCAATTTACCTTGAAAGTGTTGCTGACTTAATATATATTAGTAATTTACTTAGTAATATGTTAATGAGCTTATGGGTGTAATATAACTTTAGTTTATAGCGGGAATCATTTAGACATGAGTATAAATGTTATTATTTTCGAGAATTGTTTATTAAAAACAATTATTGGAAATTATGCAAGTGCAATAAAAGGGTTATTTAAGTACAAGGTTTTTATATTATATCTATACTATTTATAAACATATAAGCTCAGAAAGCCTACGTTGGATATCTATAGGAACATCAAAATATTAATGTTAAACCGCCAAATTGACGTTAAATTAGTTACTCACGTTCATCAAATGCTAAACCACAAAATCAACTCAAATGTAAAATTAACGTTCAATAATAATTATCCGACGTACAATACAAGAATTCTTGAAAACATTAGAATAACATCATCAAGGAAAAAGTTTAATGGATATGATTCAATATATAATTTAGCTCATAAAAAATATAATGAATTACCTAACTATATTAAAAAATTAAATAATTTATATAAATTTAAAAAATATTTAGATGAATTTTCACATATTACACATATTGCACATATTATCAATTAATTATCAATTGACTGTATTTATTAACTGTATTTCTTTTTGTAATATTATGTTTAAGTATGTTTATTTTTTTTTCTTTTTTAAATTTTTTTCTCGTATTTTGTTTCTTTTTATTTTCTCCTTTGGTTCTCATTTTTTGCTATTATATTATTATAAAATGAATTTAGTAAATGTACACTTTGCACTATTTAATTAATTTGTAATAAACTCCATACGAGCGATTCCGCTCCTGGAGAATAAATCTGAATAAATAAAATAAATAAATAAAAACACTAACGAGCAGTTTAAATAAGTAAAATAGAGCAAATTATTTAAAAGCAATGCTCATTGAAAATGAGTATACCTAAATTATAAATTTATACAGCTCTGATATAGATTATGCTTTTTATATTTTTTAGTGTCGTAAATATTTATTATGAATGTATTTGTTTTTTTATACTATTATAATATATATAGTATAGTGAATTATACTACAACAATACATAATACGATTACTTTATTATTTAAAAGTATTATACCTACGACGAACACATAGCAAGCTCATAGGCATTTAAAATATAAACTATTGCTTAGGATTTGGTTGAAATTAGAGACAAAAGAATTAATAAGTGATGAAAAAAACCAATGGTTGTTAAAAAAGCACATTTTCAAAATTACATAAGGGTTCTTACTGAAAAATATACATAAATATAAATTATAATACGAGTATTATAATTTAGTTATTTCATCAATTTATAAATAATTATGAATAGTGAAATCAATACTTAGAATATAATTTAATGCACTCAAGAAAACCTGTTAACAAGTGCGGAATATAATGTTGGAGCTTCAATGTAAACATTTAATTTTGAAATTATGTACACTGGTGAATAAGTTGCTGATTTATAAAAACATGAAACTTTTAATTCTTTAGTCCTAATAGCCCTTCAATGGGGAAGCTTCTCAAATTATTATAAGCAAACTTATGAAGATTCTCGAGGCTGCCTACCTCCCCATCTACCCCCATTTTTCCATTTTTTTAGGTTCTCGGAAATAAATTGTGTATTCCACTAAAATTTTGAATTTTACTTAAAATTTAATTATCTAAGCAAAAATGGTTAAAACTAAGAGACACTATCTTCAATTTAACGAACCCATTTTAATTTTAAGAAAAACGTTTAAGATATGTTGAAATGTAATGATGTAGATTTAAATTTTGTATATTACTAAAAAATTTGGACAGGTATTCAAGTTGTAGGTGTTTAAAATTAGCAAAATTTCAATTCTTAAAATATTAAAAATAGGAAAAAAAAGTTAAATGATTCAACGAAACACAAAAATTAAATTCGAGTAGCTACTTATTTCATTTTAAAATAAAATTTTTAAATTTTTTCTTTTAGCTTTTACAGACCATAGTTTTGGAAGATAGCAGAATTTGTTTTT
This sequence comes from Dolichopus griseipennis, assembly GCA_963082915.1. Classification (NCBI taxonomy): domain Eukaryota; kingdom Metazoa; phylum Arthropoda; class Insecta; order Diptera; family Dolichopodidae; genus Dolichopus; species Dolichopus griseipennis. The sequence continues at coordinate 114,476,994 of OY720443.1, forward strand.
TAGAATTGGTTTATACTAGGTAGGTACAATATTCGAAAATAATTTTGAAATAATTTAAAATATCAGAATTATATCATCTACCAATATATGAAATGGACCTTTTTAATTATAGCCAAAGATAACTAATTAGGTATTAAACTAAACTTTATCTTTTTCGCATCCTTATTATTTGAAATTAAATATTAAAAGTTTCTTTTCATACGATTTAAAACGCATAACATACTTACAAAGGAATTGATTGCAAATTCAAAAACCAGTAAAACCAATATAAAAAAAAAGCAATTTAATAAGTACTAAATATAATAATATTACTAAATTTTTTTTAACAAATTATAATCTATATATTTAAAAAAAAATTAAATCATACGCACACGCCGAGAGATAATAATTCTATAACCAAAAAATTGTCACAAAGAAAAACATTCTTATTTCTTTTTCGACAATAACAAACAAAAATATTGAATATTAAACCTATAAAGCGAGCACTTAAAAAATTTTTTTTGAAAGGCTCACAAAGTATAGAGCATTAAAATAAAAAAAAATGGCTCGCTCTTCATGAGCAACATAAAGAACAACAAGATATGAGCTCTTTGTTTGGTGAGCAATATAAAGAAAAAAAGAAATGAGCTCTGCGAGCAAGAGCAAATAAAATTTTTTTTTTGTATATACCAAAGTATCATAAGAAATTTTTTATTGCGTCTCGCTCTTAGAGAGCAGAACATAAAAAAAAAGAATAATAAAACTTTACGAGAGCTGTTTGTGATGATTTTGTAAACAAACTCTTGAGAGATACACAAAAATTTTTATTTGTATTGCTCGATACGAGCAGTCTTTTGAAATTTTTTGTTAATAAATTGTATATACCGAGCACTGTATGAGAGCTCATGAGCGATAAAATCAAACCTTGGTATATGGATCTTTAAATTCTTTAGACCATCGTTTTACAAATCCAAGCATTGAGTTTGCCTTATGAATAATAGACTCATAGTGAGCTCTGAAGTTAAATTTATTGTCAAAAAGTACACCTAGTTCTCTAACTGATTCAGTTTTATTCAAATTATAATTATCGATAGACTATTCTACTAAATTTGTTGTAGTAGATTTACGTTTCACAAAGCCATGTTGAATACCCGAAGTAATATTAGAACACTTGGAGTAAATTAAATCAAAAACCACCAATTCAAAAATTTTAGGAATAGCATATAATTTTGCTATTGGACGGTAGTTATTTACAATATAATCTACTAACTATCTTTTTTAAAAATAAATAAGTCTAATGAATGTTTTTTTCTGACTTTTTAAAATTAAATTAGTACACTTTTTCACCTAAAGGATAATGTGGTGCATTAACGCAATAAGAAAAACTTAAGGGAGGATGAAAAATGTGTATATTTACAAGGGGAAAAGGAAAATAAATATTTAATAGGTTATAACAATCTGAAATAAAGATAAGGTGAAGTTGTTTCCTTGAAAATAAGGTATATTAGAAATTTGTTGAAAGTTATTCATATTGATATTATCAATAAATAAGCATTCTAATTCATTAGAAATGCTGTTAGGAATCATAAAGGATTCCTCGTCTTGTTTAATCCATCTTAAATTTCGTAGATTAAAATCACCAAACAGCATCATTTCGTCGGTACCACATATTTTTTCATTTATATAAGTAAAAGCGTTATTGTTTTGGCTATAGAAGTCAATGTTGCTATTAGGAGGTATATAGCAGCCAACAATAAATACATTTTTATTACTGAATTTAACTTTGACACATAAAATTGCAAGCTGATCATAGTCGGCAATGAAAACTAGAGAGAAATTTAAATTACTTTTAATTGCAATGAGAACGCCACCTCCTTTAGGTGTAATTCCATTAATTGGCGAATTTAAAGAGTATCTATCTTTTCTATAGACACAATAAGGGCATTGTGCGTTGTAAATGATTAATTCGTTCTGAAGATACTTGAGAAGCATAAGATTAGAGATCAAAATTAGTCTTCTCAGGAGTAGCACCAAAAGTTGCATTAAAGCGGTTAAATAAAGAGCGAAGTACTGAAATATTAGGTAAACCTTCTTGTTGGAGTGAAATTTTGACATAAGCATTAGTTTTTCCCATTAATGCAAACTGAATTTGGTTTGTCATGGAAATAGCTAACATTATCAAAAATGTGACGATCTCTCAAGCGAGCAAGAAGATATCTACTATCGTTTGATCCAGGGTCCATCAAAGATGGAATAGGAGTCCCAGAGGAATTCTGAGATTGGAACGTGGAACAAGATGAAGATGATGGAGCCTGAGAATTGGGTTGAGAGTTGGTATTGTGGTTGGTTTGCACGGAAGTAATGTGAGCCATAGGAGGAAAATGTGTTTGAGCTGTAGAGCAGATTGAAGATGAAAGAGACGGAAGTGTTTTAGGTATAGCAGGTTGAGTTAGATTGAGGGATGGAGAAATAGAGCTAGTTGTTTGGGTAAAACCTATACTTGCTAATCTGTTAACTGGTCGGGCTGAAATAGAACTTGAAAGTAAGGTGGCCAATTTAACTGGCGTTTGAGAGTGTAAAGAAGTTGTTGCTGAAGATAGGATGTTAACAGGATTTATAGTATGTGAGTCTATAAAGATAGGATATTTGTTGTTATTATGAGTGTAAAAATTTTTTTGTAAAGGTGTTGAAATATGAGATAGTGATGAGGGTGTATTCTTCATTTGAATGTTTTGATTAATTAATTCATTAGAATATTTGTGACTATGTGATTCAGTGTATATTGTGTCCTTTTTATAAATTTCATTTATGTGTTTTTGGCTATGAGATTTTGTACTTAATGTAATTTTTAACAGTGTCTTGGTATTAATAGGAGTATTTCATTTGATATTTTTATTATTATTATTCTAACATTTTTTCAACTTTTGCCTCCTTACGCTTTGGAGTAACGTAAGGAGGCAAAAGGTCTGAAGTCAGGTCTTGTTGCAAATTTGAAACATCTGAATTTTTTCTTTTTACCGACCAAGTATTTGGATGTCAAATTTTTACAATTTAACACAGTTATATTGAAATTGTTTTTTACGAATGAATATTTCCCAGTAATCTAAATAAAGTTGAGTGTTATAGTTAACTCATTATTGCCATTAACAACATCCATTGCAAACTTACAACTTTTGATAGTGTTTTAATATTAAGGGGATTTTTATCTTCCAAACTTGAAATGCTTATAGTCTGATACAAATAATTTCTTAATTGCAGATAATGTTTTATTCAACTTTGAATTAATTTTTATTGACGATAGCCCAGATCTGCAACAAATCAGTTCTAATGATAAGTTAGCAGACTACCTTGTTTTTTCTTCAGACCTTGAAAATTGTTGGGCATCCCATGGCGAATTAACATTCACTAATATAGATGACTATCATCCTCCAATGGATATAATTCTCAATATAAATCACTCTAATGAACCATTTTCCTCTAAGAATTATCTAAAGTTTGATTTTGCTAAAACAGATTTCTCTAAACTCTCTCTTATACTCGCTGGATTTGGAATCAATATTCTCTTCATTAAATATAAACATCTGTCTAAAAAAACAGCCAACAACATAAAAAGCCAACAACATATTTTCGCTTAGCAATTCCTATAAAATCTCATAAAAACTCTACTACTTAGTTCCATGATCATGTAATCAATTGCGTTCTTTAAGGAACAAACATAATTCTGGGAAAGATTTTATAAAACTTTTATATACACACTAAAAAAAAAGAATTTTTCTTGACATCTATGATAGGTTAAATTACTTATTGATATACTTTATCAAAATTATTTATCAAGAATTAAATCTCAACTTCCTTCTAATCCGTGACGTTTTTTTGATTTTGTTCAGAGTGATGGCGAAAATGCAAAATCAAATAACTCAAATAGCAAATTGTTTCTAACTTTTTTACCACATTTTTCTCCAAAACCTCCTAAAATGGGGTGTTTGGGCCGAATCAGTCTTATTTAAATAATTTAGTTCCTCAATCTCATTCAACTTTTGACATTCAGAGTATCGTTGTAACTGAAGAAATTTTAATGCCTCACCTCTTGGCTCTAACAGATTACTTCTCAAACGGTCCTGACGGAGTTCCACCAATAACATTAAAGTAGTTAGTCCCCGAGTTCTGGAAACTTTTTTTTATTAAACTAGTACATAGCAAAGGGGCTCTTGATGATGTTAGTTATTATAGACCAATTGCTAAATTATCATCTATTTCCAAATTGTTTGAAAAACTAATTTGCTCCCACTTCGTTGATTATTGTCAACAATTTATACCACCAGAATAGCATGGCTCTCAAAAGGGCAGTTCTACGGTTACCAATTTAACCGAATTTGTTTCTGATACATTAAAAACCATGGAAACCAAAAATCAGGTGGACGTGGTACTTACTGATGTCAGCAAGGCCTTCGGCCTTATTCCCTATATAATTATCCTTGATAAAGTAATATCTTTTTTTTTTTTTTTTTATAATTATGCAAGTCCTTTTTAGATCTACAACTTCAGTGACTTACGTTACTAACTCAGGAATTCCGCAAGGAAGCCATCTAGGTCCCTTAATTTTCGTAGTTTCGAAGTATGACAGTCCCTAAAGTTTATCCCCCTCCTATCTGACTATCAAAAATGCTTTGTTACTTATTAATTGGGACGAATTGTTACTTCAACAGCACCAAGCAACTTGTCATTGAATTCAAACATAAAGCCAATACAGCATACAAGAAATATGTTGCAAACTCAATGATGTGTAATGAAAATGTACTTTCTTCTTGTCCTAAAGAAATTTGTAACTTTTCAGATCTCTACCAGCTCAAATTTGCTAATCTCAAACTTACGTCTTTCACATAATGATATTCTTAAAGCAATTTTTAGTCTGGATATAAAAAGAGTGTTGGCCCTGAACTTATCGCCCTAATCATTTTACACAACTGTTCTCAAAATCTTATTATCTTTCTTTACTCCATTCACAAGTCGCTTTCATATGGCATTTTTCCACAATTGTGGAAATCTTTCCATTTAACTCCCATTTTCAAAAAATGCGATAGAGCTTCAGTTGAAAACTATCGAGATATAGCCATCTTATCGACTATTTCAAAATTATTTGAAAAAATTGTCGTTGATAGAGTTACTCCTATCATTACTGTTAAAATTAATGAACAACAACGTAGTTTCAGGAAGGGTCGTTATACCACAACTAACCTTATGATGTGTACTTCTGAAATACTGAATCAAATGGAGAAAGGATAGCAATTTTATGTAAAGCTTTCGATCGTATAGATCATTTTATTTTGCTAAATAAGCTATCAACTACCGGCATAAATAAAGTAAATCAGCTAATTATGTTTTTACTTTTTTTTTTGTTTTAAATTTTGTGCATTTTATAAATTGTTTTTAACGACTTAGTCATAATAAATATCAAACTACTTTTAAAATGCTTAAACAAATTAGTATTTATACACCATGTATGTACATGTAAACAATTTGTATATCAAATAATTTTTAATTTTTTTAGTTAAAGAATGTATTTTAGTTTAAGTTTTTTTAAGTTTTTGAATTGTATAATTTAAATATTAGTAATAATTTTAAGTAACGTGTTTTGTAACGGCCTTGTTTGGTCTATAGAATAAAATAAAATAAAAAATAAATATTTAACGAATTTACTAATAGCCTCGTTTCGCTCCCTACACGTAACTATTTATCAAACTAAGTTAAATGTATTGAATTACATGAAAGTGTCTATACAATGGACGCAGTCATTAAAAAAGTTGTTTAACATTTTCGCTTTCTTTACGTATTCAAATGTCAAATAATTGAATTTTGAAAAATTAAAAGATTATATAATCAGAATAAATAATGAGTAAAATTATTAATTTTTTTTCTATCTTGAGTTAAATAATATGAAACAATTACTTAAAATAAGACTTAACTTTTTTATTATGTTATATTAATATACATATTCGGGTAAGAATTTATTATTTAAACAAAAAAATTTAAAAAAGTTGTAAAACAAATATTTATTTATTTACGAAGTATTTCCAAGTGCATACAATGTCTTCGCAAATTGAAAGGCCCTTTTGCTTTCGGATGTGGGCCAACAATATTACTTTATAAGTAATATTATTTATTTTGTGTATATATATTTTATATTTTACTATATATATTTGGTCACCATTAGGATTTGTAAAGAAATTAGGATTTGTATTGTATAAATATTGTATGACCTAACCAGGAATCGAGTCCGAGGCCTCGTTAAACAATAAGATGTAAAAAACAGATTTTTAAGTGTGATGTTTATGTAAAATAAAATATTTTGATTAACATATAAGTATTTCTTTTTTTATCTAACTTATTACACTTTTTTCAGATAAAAATTTTCATAAAAATTTATTAAATTCAAAAATATTTTATAAAAATTATTATTTTTATAAAAATTTTAATTCATCTTATTTCTTTTGCTGCATTCTTTTTAAACCATTTTTCATCACTTTCTTGTAAAAAGCATTCTTATAAACATCTATCTCTAACAACTTTTTTATCAAATATGCGTATATGTATTTATGCCGTTAGCAAAAATTTTTAAACTAAGGAGAGCGATTTTTCTCCTTATTCCGAGATATTCTTTAGTTTTTATGTTAATATTTTGAATTACAATTATATAAGGTTTTGAAATTAGTTGGGTAACACCAATTGCTAGGGTTTTAAAATAATAAAATTTTTATTTTTATAATTTAATAAGTTAATTTTTGAATTTTATTTTCTACAGTTCTAAATAAAAACTAAATAAAATTTTTGTATTAACCGCAAAGAGTAATTATAATATAGAGTATTCACGTAGAATAAACATTTTAAGCAATTTTTTATAATTTTAAATACCCAATAAGTATACTTGGGTACTTGGAAGAGTGTATTTTTTATTATAATAATAGCTGGAAACTTGGTTATTGGTATGACAGTATTAGCATATTTTTAATAACAAAGCATATACATAAAAATATGTATACTTTTGTTTTTACCTATGTATACGCACTTTTTATAGTAAAAAAAATTGGTTTTAAAAATAATTGAGAATAATAATAAATTGTTTACATCTAAATTCAGAAAGTCAGAAAAAAATTTGAAATATCAAATCAAAAAATTTTAATGAACGCTTAAAACACATGTATATTAAATTTTATACGGAGTACCACCCAAGTACGGAACTTAGCACATTATCTCTTTGTAAAATTCAAAAAAAAAAAATAGTCCCTTAAAAAAGAATCCGCTGTCAAATTGTATTGTTCTTACATATATTAAAATGCTTGCAAAGCATAAATAATAAATACTTAAAAATCTTTTCTGAAAAAAAAACCATACAAAAAAATTAAACAATCATTAAAATATGAAAATATAATATATATTCGTATTGTACTTGCATACTATCTCATTAAAACAATAACATAATTACTGTAGTAAAGGATTTATAGAATGTAGACGGAAAAAATAATTTACATACACATATTTTGGATTAATTTATGTGACTGGGTGGGTTAGTAATGTAGATAAAGCAAAATTGAAAAAAGTTGACCAAAATTTTTCTTGTACATGATTACTCTGTTATTACCGCTAGTGTAATAAATTACTACAAGCTTTTACTCTCATTAAAGAAATAATAAAGAGCTTTTCTAGGAGTGAAAAATGTGGATGAGTTTTTTTTAAAAAAAATATTTTTAATTAAAGTAATAAAACTTTTTAAACAAATTGCACAAAAAAACAGTTTAAAGATCGAATTTTAAGGCCACCTTTCAACAAAATTAAAAAAAAAAAAATAGTTTTCAAGTCCCAAATTAAGGCAAAAATAAAAAAAATATTTTTAGCTCTTTGGTTCATGGCTTAAAAATATTGTTAGCTCTGGACTAATTTAAGGTCTGAGCTCTCAATTAACATTGAGAGCTAGACTTTACTAGAGCTTGAATAGTTCTTGTAGATTGTATATCTGATCTAGCATTTGTAATTTAACTTGCATGGTTTTAATGCTTGGCTCAGTGGTATTGGCATGAGTCTTTAATTATTGTTTTTTTGTGTTAACATATATAACTTTTAAGCGTTTTAAAATATTTGGTTAATAATAATATTATTTTTTTTTTTTAGTTTCTTAATAGTAGAGTAACATAATTTTACCAGCACACTAACCTTTGTAAATGATGACTTTTCAGTGAGCAACATTTACTGATGCTTGATTTAAGCAATTGTTATGATGTTTGATTTAAGCAAAAAACGCTCAAATCTATAGTATAGGGGCTCAAATTTAAAATTCTTAAATTAAATTTTGGATGATGAACTGCATCTGGTGCTTGATCAGTTTTTTTCAATACACTTAGGTTATTCGATATCTCCGTTTTGTTTTGTACAAACGTTAAATTTAAGCTGTCAGCTTTCCTTGATTCCTTCAATAAAGATACCCTCTTTGCTGGTTAAGTAACTACAGTTGAATTGTCAGTTCTAAAGTGGACCTGCACTAATTCTTGTTTAGTTTTAGCTACATCTCGATCGGCTAGTGCGACAACCTTAAAGCTGATTGATATATCATTAACTGTAATGCTTTGCAATTAAATCGTTATTTTGTATTATACAATTTTTACAAACAAAATATTTAGGAAGAAATGAGGTATTCCAATTTCTGGGTACATTTATACATGAAACAGGTACCAGTTTCTGTTTTTGCGTCATTAATTGAATTCCATGTTTATTTGGTTTAACTGTATAATTTTTATACCCGTGCATACATATATGAACATCGGGTATATTAAAAGTACTCCTCCGTTTGTAACGCATCGAAATATACGAGCTAGATATAGTGTCAAGGGTACGTATCGAATCAGCATCGAAAAGTGAATCGATCTAGCTATGTGTGTCCGTCCGTCAGCACGATAACTCAAAAACTGTAAGAGCTAGAGTTCTGAAACTTTCACAAAGTAATTTTTAGACAATTTGTAGGTTCCCTATTGTTTTTGGTTAAAATCGGACAAAGGCTTCGGGTAGCTGCCATACAAATTTTTCGAAATTATATGAATATTTTCAAAATTAATAACTAAATAGAAACCAAATATAAAAACAAACAAATTGTAGCCAAATTGTTATTCGATTCATGGTGTAGTGGTTAGGACATGTTACTTGTAGCTAAAATGTTTCGGTTCGAATTCAGGCTAAGGAAATTTTTTTTTTTTAAATTAATTTTTTGTTATCTATTTTCTTTTTAATAAAATATATGTATTTATTTTATGTATGACAAATTTTATTTTATAGAAAATTTGACAGAAAACTCTCATTTATGTATATTAAAAATTATTAATTTTTTTTAATATTTCTATAAAAAAAATTCAAAACTGTTATTTAACACAAACAATTGATACTATAGCAACTACAATTATTTCAAAACTGTTATTTAAACCAAACAATCGATACCATAGCAACTACAATTATTTAAAAAAAAAAAATTTACTTTAAAAAGTTCAAAAGCTAACAAACATGTATCTTAAAAACACCATAACTCAGAAATTAATTGCGCTATTTTGATGAAATTTATATTCTAGGTTACTATATAGTAATGAAAGTATCATGCATGGGGAAATGGTTCTGGTCGAGTTCGGATTCTAGAAGCTTTTGATCGAATTGAGTTCAAACTAGTATAATTTCGAAACCAAAGAAGAGAGAACCTTATACTTGGGCACAGGTGTTTCTTATTTGTTTTGTGTACGTGAAATTTTGACCAAGACCTTAAAGCATAATATATTCGAAATTAATAATGATAAAAAAATCTAATTTGATACACTATTTTCTATATCCGTTCTTATTTAACACTTATATTTTTAAAAGGCTAAGAGTTTTACTATGAAACATATTATGTATAATACTTTATAAATTAGAAACTAAATATTTTTTTAATAAAAGACGAAATTATTTTTGTTTTTAATTTTTATTATATCATATCTATATTTTATTGAATTATTACCATAGGTAATATATAATTAAGAAATTGTGTACGATACTTAAGTTGTTAAATTTATTTAGTTGTAAAATTAGTTGTAAAAATCATGAAATTATATAAAATTTTATATTTATATTATTACAAATTAATAATTCTTTCAAATAACTTTGAGTTTAATTAAATAAAACATTAAAACATAAGTAAAGTTAGAGAATAAATTTAAAAATTATTGAAAATTGAAATATTTAAACAAGGGTACTAAATCATTCAACAGTAAATGCACTACAGCTAAAAATCCTGAAAAGGAGTAATTGCTGCACATGTGTAAAATTTTATTGAATCGGATAAAGTTTTAAATATGTAATTTTATAATTGCATTTTACGAATCTATTTATCTCAATTTTATTTGTTGTTTAATATTTTTAAATAGATAAATTAGTAATAATTGTTGATATTTTTGAATTGATAAAATAATTCGTAAATGTTTTTAGTATTATAAAGTAAATTTGGTTAGCCATGTCTTACGATCAAACTAATAAAAGCTTTTATGGTTTTAAAATGACTTATGGACTTCCAAATAGGTGTAGCGTATTTCTAAGTCGGTTGCACCGACTGACTGTTTCTTTACTTGTTTATTTTTTATTCATGTCTTTTTTATACTTGTATAATTTCTTATTTTGTAAGTTCTATAATTTTAATTACCTTTTCTCATAAGCAACTGTTCCGAATTTAATTCCGAATTTTATCTTTTTTAATAAAGTTTTCTAAGTAAAATGAAATTATTTAGCGTAATTTTTTATTTTGAAATAATTAGAAATTTTATCATTTTTCCATAGATTTTATTAATCGGGTACTAGTACTGAAGAAGTCTGCATGTCGTAGACGAAAAACTGGTCTTTGTAGAAATAAATAATTTTAGAGAAATTAAACTGAAAAGACTGAGGATATAAAGAATGCCTTAAGCAGTACTTATACAAGGTTTTTCTTCTGCTTTTTTGTGTAATAAACCGAAATATGGTGTTAAGATATTTCACTTTATAAATCAAGAAAGCAAAAAACATTTAAGTACGTGTGGATAAAAGATGGTAAGGTACTTGTAAAAGGAAATGAAATAATGTCTTATTGTCTCAATCAGAAAATTCAAAAGTCACATTGACCAAGTCAATTTTAAAAAGTTAAGGAAAGAAAGCAATAACCTTGGATTCCTTAAATTTCTAATAAATAAAAATATTTTACTTTGATTTCTATTTGCAATATTATTTGTGAATACTTAAAAGTGTTTTAAATTTTAAATATAGTTTTTTATGCACAAATAAATAAAAATGCGAACAGAAAAAAGTATAGTCGTATAGCTATATATTATGTATGTATATACATATAGAGTACCTATATAGACATCTTTTAAATGGTTAACAAAAACAATAAATGATTACATACTCAAAAAAAAATGGTTTTATTTATGAGTTTAAATAATAAATTGAGTAATATTGAGTCAATATAAAATTTTGCGTTTTGAAAAAATGTATAACAAACTGCTGGATGAATACTCTATATTATATGTTACTTTATGCTGAAACGCATTTACCGCCAGTGATACTGGCAACATAGTAAAAATCAATAATTATAACATGGTAAATAGTTATTCGCGTCACGCTGGTGGTATTGTAAGTTATATAAAGAATTCCTGGTATTCTGAAGTGTTTGAAGTCTGTCTGTTGTGTTATGAATCTGTGGGAATAAAACTAAATTTTTTCAGCATGATATTGTTTACAAGGTATAAATCACCTAACAGTGCTTATCCACAAGGAACTTTTGTTAAATACTTCAATGATTTGGTCGAGTATTTACACGCATTAAATGAATTGGTTTTATTTGTTGGAGATTTAAATCGATGAAATAAAAAACTTAGTGATCATAAGGTGATTTAAATAAACATTAAACGATACTTTTTCAAAATCAATAAAAATTCTCAGGTATGAAAAAAATTTCGCAATTTTATTCGGCAGTCCAATTATGACAACATTTTTTTCGGTTGATACTGTTTACATTTATATAACATTTTTATTCACGAGTTGGCAAGCATTGCACAATTTTAACTGGGTATATAATGCTAAATAATCTAAATTCTTTGTTTAATGGTTTGCTTCAACAGGCAATGAAACGGGATAGATATAAATTAGTGAGAAACAAATATAAGCAAGAGCTTGATAAAGCTAAAAATTCGTATATATGTAATCAAATTTTAAACGCTGAATCATTATCTACTGAAGTATATCTTGAAGTTCCTTTGAGTTAACTGGAAGGAAACTGTGTAAAATGTTAATAATACTAAATTACGTAGTTAATTTAGAGCAATCAGTATGATGAATTTTGAGTCGAATATTATGGAGAGGATTGTATATGCTCAGCTTGTAGAATATTTAAACCTGAAAGGTATAAGAGTAGTGAGGGTGGTACGCAAACCGCTATTCCAATTCATCCAAGATTTTACGTGCACAAAACAAATAAGAAGAAACACCCCAAATATAAGGTTCTATTTTCTTTGGTTTCGAAATTATCTAGTTTGACCTCAATTCCGAAATTATACTAGTTTGACCATGGGCCGATTTCGCTCATTTGCAATCCTCGCCGTACTTTCAGTCCTAGTACCCTACAGTTAAAATTTCATCAAGATAGCTCCATTATTTTTTAGTTATCGTACCTACGGACGGACGGACATGGCTATATCGAATCAGGAGGTCACGCTAATCACAAATATATATATTTTTCCATATCTAGCTCGATTCCTTTAGGTGGTCACAAACACCATACCAAAGATAATATACCCCTTTACCTATTCTACAGGTTTAGGGTATAATAATAGATATTCTGTAAGAAAATTTTCTTTAAAAGAAACCAAAAAAAAATTGAATGTAGATCTATCAACTTTACTGCATACAAAAATATTTTACGAAACATATGACTTTGACATCTGCAAATAGTATTTGTAAACGAATGGACTTCAACATAGCAATATTTTCTAAACGGGATCGAATTTTCCATTCTAAAAATTTTTTGTAGGCATAGCCTATTGTATTTTTTTAATATTTCCTTCCTAAATGATATTTATATTTTTGGAATTTTTTAAAATTTTTAAAAATTTTTTTTCGTAACGAAATTTTTTTATCATTATTTACCAATAAACACTTTTTTAGTCAATTTTATTTCATTTTAATTAAAAACTATTATAAACAGACCTTTTCTTTTGATGGCGGCAATATGAACTTGCAACTTTTAGTGACTATATATTAGCCATGTAAAATATATAAAACTTTTAATGTTGTGCTTAATTACGCCATTATTTCTTTTTGTTGTTTAATATATCTTTCATTTTTACAAATTAGTTCGTTTTTAAAAAATTACGATAAAACACACTGAAATATAAATCTAAACTAAATTTCTCAACTCAAAATTTTTTTTAACATAGATTAAAGTAAAATATACGAATACGGCAATGTAATTAAAAAAAAAACATTTTTTTGAATCAAATTTTTATTTTTGAGAATTAATTTTTAAACTAATATTTTGGAAAGTTTAAGTATATGAATGCACCTGAAACATTTTCAAGACGTCGCTCAAAAGAATTTTTAAAATTGCATTTATATTCTTCCTTTATCAGTCTCTTTAAATAGTGAAAATTCATGTTATAAATTTATTATAACGGAATTATGTATTCTTATTATTTTTATTAAAACAAATTTATATTATAATATGTATTTCAATTAAAAAAATATTGTTTTAGTAAGTTCAAATAATGGAGTCGTGTGATGGAATAATTTTTACTAAGGGACACTTCTCTGATGTAATTTTAAAGTTTTTAACTAATTTTTCGCAAACAAAACAGTCTGAAATTTGTTTTAAATAAAAATTGTTACACAAATATAAAGAATTATAGCCTTTCTACAATGACCCTCTGGTTTCGCTCTCATTCCGTAGTCAACAAAGAAGGGTCCACAATGAAATGTACATGAATTAAAAAATATTCAATAGTTTAAAGTTTATTGTATAGCTATTTTAATAATGGTTTGATATTTTTTAAGTCTAGTCTAGATAGATTTCCAATAAAAATTATTTTTCAGAGTTGAATTATTTGACATTTGAATACCTAGAGAAAGCAAAAAAATTAAAAGCTAAACAACTCTTTTAATGGCTGCTTAATGACTGCGTTTATTGTAGAATCTTTCATTTCATACATTTAATATTTAACTTAGTTTGACAGATAGCTACGTGTAGAGAGCGAAATAAGAGCGTTATTTGTAGATACGTTATTACAAAAAAAGTTTTTTGATGAAAATGGTCGCGTTCAGTAGCATCGAGCAATACAAGAAAAGTGAAACAATCGATAAAATTTTCTACTGAAAGGCTTTTTTTTATCTAGCACTACAGTGTAGTGCTAAATTAATTTTGCAACAAAAATAATTTATGCATAATTGTGTAGCGGATTTTATTTTACGTTAATGTGTTTATATTATATTTAAATGTACAAAGTGTTTATTTACAAGATTTTTTTACAAAAACTTTTTAAAAAGAAGCATTTACTATTTTTAGTATAAAAACTCCTAAGGGGTGAAAACAAGATATTGTTGGTCCAATGTCTGTTTTCTCATCTTAAGGTTCCAAAAGCTGTACCGGAGAGTGTACCTGAAGGATTGTTTCTAGGTGCACTTGTTATACCCTACACCAATAGAATAGGTAAAGGGGTATATTAACTTTGGCATGGTGTTTGTAACCACCTAGCTAGATATGGAAAATTATATATATTTGTGATTAGCGTGACCTCCTGAGTCGATATAGCAATGTCTGTCCGTCCGTCCGTAGGGACAATAACTCAAAAAATAATGGAGCTATATTGATGAAATTTTAACTGTAGGTTACTAGGATTTTAAGTACGGTGGGGATTGCAAATGGGCGAATTCGGCCCATGGGTTCGGATTCTGGACCTTTTAATCGATCCAAGGGCTAATAAACATATATCAAAAATCACTATAACTCAACAACTAATGACGCTATCTTCATCAAATTTGTGCTGTAGGTTACTAGTAATGAAACTACGACGGGGATTGCGTACGGTCGAGATTGGACATGGGTTTGGAACTTAGAATTTTTTGATCGAATTTAGGCCAAACGAGCATAATTCTAGCATTTAATGATGCTCTCTTCATGAATTTTATGCTGTAGGGTACTGGTAATGAAACTACGGTTGCGATTGCGTACGGTGAGGATTGGACAATGGGTTCGAAACTTAGAATTTTTTGATCGAATTTAGGACAAACGAGCATAATTCCGAAACTAATGAAGATAGAATCTCCAAGTTTGGTGTCAGGGTGTCCCTTCCTATTTCCTTAGTGTCCTTGAAATTTGGGCCCCATTAGAGTAGTGGGTCGGGTTCAGTACCCCTCTTAGACCTCCCAAGGTTTCAAAGTTTATAATCGAAATTACTAAAAAAAGTAACTTAAAATTAATATAGAACGTTCCAATTGTGTAAGAGTTAAATAGTATTCAAAGTACAGCGCGGACTGCATATGGTCTAAGGGCTAACGAAAATATATAAAAAATCCCGATAACTCAATAACTTCATGAATTTTATGCTGTAGGGTAAGGGTAATGAAACTACGGTTGCGATTGCGTACGGTGAGGATTGGACAATGGGTTCGGAATTAAGAATTTTTTGATCGAATTTAGGCCAAACGAGCATAATTCCGAAACCAATGAAGATAAAACCTCCAAATTTGGTATCAGGGTGTCTCTTTCTATTTTCTTAGTGTCCTTGAAATTAGGAACCAATTGGACGTTCCAATTGTGTACAAGGGTTAACTAGTATTGAAATGTGACGGGGAGTGCATATGGGCGAAATAGTACCATGGTTTCGGGTTCTGGAACCTTTGAAAAGTTCAAGGACTAACAAACATATATCTTAGAAACAGCATAACTCAAAAAATAATGCTGCTATTTTAATGAAATTTAAACTCTAGGTTACTAGTAATGAAAGTACCACGGGAATTGGTTCCGGTCGAGTTCGGAGAATGAGTTCGGATTCTAGAATCTTTTGATCGATTTGAGGCCAAACGAGTATCATTTCGAAGCCAAAGAATATATTTCCTATTTCCTATGTGTCCCCGAAATTTAGATTTAATTGTAGTGGTGGTTCAGGTGTCTCCTAAAAAATACCAAAATTAAAAAGCTTATCTTCGAAATTCAGGAAAATAGAAACTTTAAATTTGATACACGAGTGTTCTTTCCTATTTCCGTTTTTATTTAACACTTATATTTTTAAAAGGCTAAGAATTTTACCATAAAACAAATTTTGTATAATATTTTATAAATTAAAAACAAAATATTTTTTTAATAAACGATTAACTTCCTTTTTTTTAATTTTTATTATATCATATATTTTATTGAATTATTATCGAAGGTGATATATAATTAAGACATTGTGTACAATACTTAAGCTACATTCAAAGGTACTTGCTGCATTTATGTAAAATAATTTTTATATTTAAATGAATTATATGAAAAGTTGTAAATTTGTAATTGTATTTTAGAAATACATTTATTGCATATTTTGCGTTTATAAGCTTTTCTAATAGGTACATAAACTAACAATTTTAAATAATTGCAATTTTGAAAAATTTTAATTATTAAATATATTATGCTTTGATTAGCTTTTTTATCACAAAATTTAAAGATTCAAAGTTTTTCACTTTTGTAATTGAATTGAAATAAATACATTTTTATTTATTTCAAGTTTTTTTTTGATTATTAATATTTTTAAATAGATAAGAATTTGTAATAGTTTTGAATAGATAAAGTAATGAGAAAATTGTTTAGTATTATAAATTAATTTGGTTAGCTTTGTCTTACGATCAAACTAATAACAGCTTTTATGGTTTTAAAATGACTTATTGATATCTCATTAAATTTGAACCAAATAGGTGTAGGGTATTTCAAAGTCGGTTGCACCGACAGACTGTTTCTTTACTTGTTTTATAATTTAAACAAGTTTTAAAAATTAAGTTTTTAAGTTTTATAATTAATTTTTTTTTCTTTATTTCAGTTTAATACATTAGGTATATATATAATTATTGTTCTAAGTTCTTTGAAACTAAGTAAAATAAAAATTGATATTTATGGAGATCGTAGCACAAGTTTTCTGATCTCTCAATTGATTTAAAAAAAGACAAATTATTGTGTACATAGAAAATTTCTTTTCATTATTCATAATTTCATATATTCCTTTCCTTTGCATGATTTATTTATTTTTTTTATTTATATTTATATGCTATTATTCAAATAGATGTTTTTTAATTCTTTTTTAAAGAAAGGAATTAGTTTTAACTCATTGGATAATTCATTATTATTTTGTTGGTTGAAGTGAGAGGTAGATTTTTGATTTGTTGCTTGTGTTATGTGTATGGATATTAATAATCCTATTTAGAATTAAGTTATGCTAGATGTTATGTGTATGGATATTAATAATCCTATTTAGAATTAAGTTATGCTAGATCTTATGCTATTTCTTGAAAGTCGCGCGACTTTCAAGAAATTATTTTTTCTGTAAAATCCGTTTCTGTGAATTAATTCTTTCTCAAAGAAAACAAAGAATGATATAGTTAAATAAGTAAAATATTTATTGAACTAAAGAGGTAACTTTTATTTATAATGAAAAGATGTATTGAACATTTAAAGGATGAAGCAGACTTCACTAAAGATTCTAGTAAATTAGTAGTAGCTAATTGTTCAACTAAAGTAATGAACGCAGTTAAACCACATTTGCCTTCTATGGTGTCCATGAAAAGAAGTATTCGAAGGATCAGGCAAGGAACAGTAACAGTTCCACAACATATTAATGAATTGTTTTTCGGTGAATTGTTTTTCTGTAAATTGCTTTTTATACATTTTCTATGATTTGTTTTTCTGTGAATTGCTTTTCCGTGAATTGTTTTTATGTGAATTGTTTTTCTGTGAATTCCTTTTCCGTGAATTGTTTTTATGTGAATCGTTTTTCTGTAAACTGACCGGATACCGCTAGATTTTATTATTTATTATTTTAAACGCTGTAACATATAGCTCTATTTTTTATATATTATTGAAACTTATATTTCTATATCTAAATAATCCATATAACAATTCCCTATTTTTACTTTTTGTAGCCTTTTAGTTAAATATAATTTAAAGAAATCTAAATCTTTAGAGAAAAATTCCAAATTTGCCAGTTTCGACAAAAGTACTCGGTGGTTCTAACGCGATCGGATGCCTTTTGCAAATATAAAAAAACACAAGCTACATATTTATTTTCATCTAAGTTAATAGTTATAAAATTGTTCAAACCTTTTACATCTCTACAAAAAATGTAGAGATGTAAGATGTTACGTTATTAAAATTAAAACATTATTATGAGGACTATTTATTAGCTTTATTTTTATAATTATTAATATTAGAAATTTGTATTGAACATTTTTTATGGAATAACAACTATAGAAAAGTTAAGAGCTTTAAAAATATTTTTATAAAACTTTAAAAAAAGTCATTAACCATCGTGCCCAAACCCGTTAATATATCGCAACCAAAGAATCTAATATAGCTTTTGCACTATTTGGGGAGAGGAAAAAAATTTTTCTTATTAATTAAGTGAGCTTTTAGAATAAAGGTTAACTTGCGTTCAAAAAAAAATTCAAAAAATTCATTGTATCTTTGTGCCAAAACGGTTAAACAGGTCGAAACCAAATTAACTCGGTTAACTCTTGTAATTACAATTAGAGCTTGTGCATAATTTTCAATAAATTGATTCAACCGTTTAAGCAAAAAAAAAAGTTGATTAAAAATTCATGGCGTCGCCGTGCCTCTCCAGGTTAATCGAATTCAACAATAATTTTTTCTGCAAATAACCCTGTAGAATGAGACACAAAGCCTAATCAAACAAATTTTTGGAAGCTCGTCGGGCCGAAATAGGTTAGTATATCCCAACCAACTTTATACAATAAATTCAGTTAGCTAAAAGGAACATTTGTGCAAAGTTTTAAGTTAATCGAGCATAATCTTCTTTTCGACTCGAACCTGTTAACCCAATTTTTGGAACACTATACAAATACTATACCCCTTTTCATCAAAGTTGGACGTTCAATTTTACATATAATATCCTTATTTTGATAGACTAAAACATCATCCCTCTTTTTCAGTATTGCAAAAAAGGCTGTTAATAATAATTAATATACAGAAAATATAACTTTTTATATCCTACACCTATGAAATAGATAAAAGGGTGTATTAACTTTGGTATGGTGTTTGTAACCACCTAAAGGAAGCGAGCTTAATATTTAAAAGAATATATATCTGTGATCAGCGTGATCTCCTGAGTCGATTTAGCGATGGCCGCCCGTCCGTTCGTGTAGGCACGATAACTCACAAACTAATGGAGCTATCTTGATAAAATTTTAACTGTAGGTTACTAATATTCAAAGTACGGCGGGGATCGCATATGGGCGAGATCAGCCCATGGGTTGGAATTCTGGAACTTTCGATCGGCCTAAGGGCTAACGAACATATATGCAAAATTACGATAACTCAATAATTAATGACGCTATCTTGATGAAATTTGTACTGTAGGTTACAAGTAATGCGGCGATAATTGCGTTGGATCGAGATTGGACCATGGGATCTAATTCTAGAAGCTTTTGATTGAATTTAGGCCAAACAAGCATAATTCCGAAAAAACTCCGAAAAACTTAAAGCATATCTTCAAAATTAATAAACATAGTAACTTGAAACTAATGTAGAAGCTTCAAATTTGACACAAGGGTGTTCTTCACTATTTCCTGCGTATCCCCCGAGTTTAGGATCAGTTAGAGTGGTGGTTCACGAACCTCTCTTAGACCTCACAAGGTTTAAAAGCTTATCGAAATTAATAAAGATAGAAACTTTAAAATTGATACACTAGTGTTCTGTTTTGTTTCCATTACGTTCTTAACATAGAATATTAATTGAAGTCGTGGTTCAAGTGCCTTCCACACTTTAACAAAGATCTAGCAAGCATATCTTCGAAATTAATAGCGATAGAAATCTGAAATTTGGAACACGAGTGTTCTTTCCTTTTTGCTTTCTTATTTAACACTTCTATTTTTAAAGGCTAAGAAAGTAATTATACTTTAATATAAAACATATAATGTATTATATTTTATAAGTTAAAAACTAAAATAATTTTTTAATAAGCGACTGAATTTCTTTTTTTTTTTTAATTTTTATCATATATTTTATTGAATTATTACAATAGGTAATATATAATTAAAAAATTGTGTACGATACTTAAATTGTATTCAAAGGTACTTGCTGCTTGTATGTAAAATTTATTTTTATCTTTAAATGAATTATATGAACAGTTCTATATTTGTCATTGCATTTTAGAAATACATTTATTGCATATTTTGCATTTATAAGCTTTTATAATAGGTATATATATATTAGGAATTCTAATTAATTTCAATTCTTAAAAATTCGATTTATAGAATTTTGTGAAAAAAAGCAATCAAAGCATTAATACTTTTAGTTTACATTGAAAACCATAAAATTATATAAACCTTATATATATATATATATTATCACAAATTAATATTTCTTTTGAATAACTTTGAGTTTAATAAAAATTAGTGACAGAAATAACATCAGTATTATGATTGTAAAATAAAAATTATTATTTATAACAAAAGTGCCCAAAATTCCTTATCATAAATAAAACGTCATATTTCAAGAAAAACTAAATAAGGTTCTTATAAATCTATAAAATCAAACCGGAATTTTTCCAATTAAAAGAATTATAATATTGAAAATTGAATTATGTATAATACTAAAAAATAAGTAAATAAAGAGTCCTAAATCATTCAACCCTAAATGCAGTATAACAAAAATTAATAATCCTAAAGATAAGTAATTGCAGCATGTGTGTAAAATTTTATTGAATTATATAAAAGGTTTTAAATCTGTAATTTTGTAATAGCATTTTATAAATACATTTATTTCATGTTTTTTTTGTTTAATATTTTTAAATAGATAAATTAGTAAGAATTTTTAATATTTTTGAATAGATAAAATAGTTAGAAAATATTTTTAGTTTTATAAAGTTAATTTCGTAAGCTATGTCCTACGACCAAACTATAAAAAGCTTTTAAAAGTTTTAAAATGATTTATGGACTTCTCATTAAATTTTAACCAAATAAACAAATGCTTTTGTTTATGTACAGGCACAAAAGCCGTTAGTTTACAGAATTAAATTTTTTTACTTTTTGATTGCAAAGTGTAAATAATATTGAAACAACAATCACGTGTGCAAATAATTATGAAATTTTTGTTTTGTTTGTTATTTTTTTGTTTTTAAAGTTTTTTTGTTGTTCTTTTTTTGAATTGCTAAAAAAATAGTAAAGAATATATTAATAAAATTTAAGTTGAATTTTATAATAAT
Organism: Dolichopus griseipennis; assembly: GCA_963082915.1. Lineage (NCBI taxonomy): Eukaryota > Metazoa > Arthropoda > Insecta > Diptera > Dolichopodidae > Dolichopus > Dolichopus griseipennis. The sequence continues at coordinate 114,498,461 of OY720443.1, forward strand.
TGTAGAAGCTTTTAAATTGTCCAAGGGCTAACAAGCATATATAAAAATTCACGATAACTCAACAACTAATGACGCTATCTTCATCAAATTTGTGCTGTAGGTTACTAGTAATGAAGCTACGACGGGGATTGTGTATGGTCGAGATTGGACCATGGGTTCGGAACCTAGAACTTTTTGATCGAATTTAGGCCAAACGAGCATAATTCCGAAACCCATAAAGATAGAATCTCCAAATTTGGTATCAGGGTGTCCTTTCCTATTTCCTTACTGTCCTTGAAATTTGGACCCCATTGGAGTAGTGGGTCAGGGACCAGCCACATATTTCCGAAGACCTTAAAGCATATCTTTAAAATTAGTAAAGATAGCAACTTGAAAAAATGTAGAAGCTGCAAATTTTCCATAAGGGAGTTCTTTACTATTTCTTGCATGCTCCTCTAATTTGGGATCATTTGGAGTGGTGGTTCAGTACCCCTCTTAGACCTCCCACGGTTTAAAAGCTTATAATCGAACTTACTAAAAATAGTAACTTAAAATTAACATAGAACGTTCCCATTGTGAACAAGGGTTAACTAATATTTAAAGTAAAGCGCGGACTACATATGAGCGAAATCAGCCCATGGGTTCAGATTCTGGATCTTTTACTCGGTCTAAGGGCTAACGAACATATAAAAAATCACGATAACTCAATAACTAATGACGCTATTTTCATCAAATTTGTGCTGTAGATTTCTAGTAATGAAACTACGGCGGAGATTTCGTACGGTGAGGATTGGACAATGAGTTCGGAACTTAGTACTTTTTGATCGAATTTAGGCCAAACGAGCATAATTCCGAAACCAATGAAGATACTACCTCCAAATTTGACATCAGGATATCTCTTTCTATTTCCTTAGTGTCCTTACAATTTGCGACCAACTGGAATTGTGGGTCGGGGACCAGCCACACAGTTCCGAATACCTTATAGTATATTTTCGAAATTAGTAAAGATAATAACTTCAAACAAATGTAGAAGCTTCAAATTTGGCACATGCGTGTTCTTTACTATTTCCTGCGCGTCCCCCTAATTTTTGATCAATCGGAGTGGTGGTTCAGTACCCCCTTAGACCCCCCAGTACAAGGGTTAACAAGTATTGAAAGTATGACGGGGACTGCAAATTGTACCATGGTTTCGGGTTCTGGAATCTTTGAAAAGTTGAAGGGCTAACAAACATATATCTTAACAGCATAACTGAAAAAATAATGCCGCTATTTTGACGAAATTTAACTCTAGGGGACTGGTAATGAAAGTACCATGGGAATTGGTAGATTGAAGTACAGCGCGGACTACATATGAGCGAAATCAGCCCATGGGTTCAGATTCTGGGAATTGGTAGAATAGAAGCTTTTGATCGATTTGAGGTGAAACGAGTATCAAAGAATATATTTTACAAAGCCAAAGAATATATTTCCTATTTCCCATGTTTTCCCGAAATTTAGACGAAATTGTAGTGGTGGTTCAGGCGCCTCCTAGGAAATCCCAAAATTTAAAAACTTATCTTCAAAATTCATCAAGATAGAAACTTTAAATTTGATACACGAGGGTTCTTTCCTATTTCCGTTTATTATTTAACACTTTTATATTTTTAAAAGGCTAAGAATTTTACCATAAAACATATTTTGTATAATATTTTATAAATTAAAAACAAAATATTTTTTTAATAAATTCTTTTATTTTTTTTTTTTTTTATTATATGATATATTTTATTTAATTATTACTTACTTACTTACTAGATCCTAGAACCCCTGGTGGGGCATAGGGCGTCAACAAATCCTCTCCACCTTTCACGATCCTTTTTGTTTTTTTTTTCTTCCTTTACATTTATTTCAAAACACGAATAATAATTAGAGGTTACAATTACAAGTAAAAGTAAAATTACAGATAAAACTATAAACTCTACAATACACGTATTTTCAATAAATGCTACTCCTGTCGGAGCATAGGGCGGAAACAAACTCCTTCCATCTATCTCGATCTTGCGCTATTTGCCTGACTTCTGCCCAACTCTGCTGCCGGGATTCTGGTAAGACCGTTCTGACCCAAGTGTTGCGTGCTTTTCCGCGTCTTCGTTTTCCCTGAGGATTCCATTGAAATGCCTGCTTGCCAATAGTCCACCGCCATTTTCTACATAGGATTTCTGTTGCTATTGGTTTGCTGGCAGTAAGTTTTAGAAGATCCTGGTTTGAAATTGTATTAGGTCAAAATATCCTGCATATTCTCCTCAGACAGCTATTAACAAAAGTCTGTAGTTTTCTGGATATGTTCTCTGTGACTTTCCAGGTTTCGCAAGCGTATAGTAGAACTGATTTAACGCTCGAGTTGAAAATTTTTAGTTTGGTTTTTCTACTAACGTTTCTACAGAGCCAAACGTTACTGAGTTTATGATAAGCATGGCTGGCCTTATTTATCCGGGACGATATGTCCTCCTCCGCGCTTCCGCTCTTTGTTATCATGCTTCCAAGTAGCAAAATTCATCAACCTCGTCGATTACTATAGATTTGTTGTTAATATCAATTGTCAGTGGTGTCTGGATACTTGTTTCTAGTCGCATTAGCTTCGTTTTGCTAAAGTTTATTTTAATCCAACATTTTTAGCATTAATAATAAGTTTTTCTAATTTTGAGCTAATAGATGGTTAAATGTGCAACATGAGGCAAATATCATCAGCGTAATCAAGTTCACCTAGTTTTTCGAATGGGCGCCAATGTATTCCATCAGATGATTCGGCGTCGGTTTTTCTGATTACACTAAAATTATCAGAAACAGTATGGGGGAGAGTACGCAACCTTGACGAACTCCGTTATTTATTGTAAATTCAGCGCTTGTTTTCCCTACTGTACTGTACTGTACAAGCGGTATCCCTATAAAGTTCTTTTATTAGTTCTGTTCACTTATCAGGGATTTCCAGAACTCTTAGCGCTTCCCAAATGGCATTTCTTGAAATGGTGTCGAATGCACGTTCAAAATCGACAAAGAGAAGGAACAATGGAGATTGCCATTCAGTCGACTGTTCGATGATGGTTCTTAGGGTGTTTATGTGATCAACACAAGATCTCTTTGGTTTGAATCCCGCTTGCTCGCGACGCAGTAAGTTGTTGACGGTTGGAGAAATACGGTCTAAAATGATGAATGCCAGTAATTTCTCGACAGAATTTAAAAGTGTAATTCCTCACCAGTTACTGCAGTTGCTAAGGTCGCCTTTTTTTGGAATTGGTACAATGATCCCTTCTTTCCAGCTTCTCGGGATTCTTCCAGTTGTCCATGTTTCCCGGATAATTAGAACCAGGGATGTGGTTAGTACCTCGGGACCTCTTTTCAACAGCTCTGCTGGTGAATTATCAGGGCCCGGAGATTTGTTGATCTTTAATTTTGCAATGGCATTTGCGATTTCCTCTCTGCTTGGTGGTGCTGTAGAGATGTTACGTCTGGGATTGCGTCGTCCTGTGATTTCAACTGGGGTCTTCGAAAAATTCCTTCCAACGATTCAGTTGTTTTTTCTCTGTTGTGATAATATTTCCGTTGCAATCTTTAAGTGGAGGTGCTTCTACTCTGGTTCTCGAAAGTTTGTTTATAGCAGAGTAGATGCCGCGTAGGTTGTTGTGGTATGCAGCTCTTTCCGCCTCTGAGCCTATGGTAATCACAAAACGTTCTCGATCTTTTCTCGCTGAAGCTTTTATTTGACGTTCGATATTGTATTATTCTCCTTTTAGTCGTTGTTTCTCCGCTGGCAATCGAGCTTGACCAAGCTGTGGTTTAAGCTTGCGACGTTTTTCTATTAGCTTCCACGTATCCTCTTCTATCCTAGGCTTTTTCTGGTGTTGTTGAGTGCCAAGGGTTCTTTGGGCAAATGTTTTACAAGCACTTTCAATATTATTCCAGGTGCTCGGTTCATCCATGTTGTGCAGTATATTGTTAACTGATTCTTTATATTCCTCCATCTTACCTGAATCTTGCAGTTTTGAAACATCATATTTAGTTCTACGATTATGACGTTGACGAATCGCAGCTGGACGTAATCTAATTTCTCCTAGTAGTAGGTTTTGGTCGCTGTAAATATCAGCGCCTCTACAAGCTCTGACATCTAGTAGGGAATTCTGATATGTTCTACTTATCCGGATATGATCAATTTGATTTCGCGTCGATCCATCTGGAGACTGCCATGTATATTTATGGATGATGAGATGCGGAAATCTAGTGCCTCCAATGAAGAGATTATGTGCGGCGCACAGGTCGACCAATCTTTCTCCATTATTGTTCCGTATAGACCTGAGTCCATGACAACCCATGACTCTTTGGAGATTGGAATTGTTGTTACCTACCTTGGCATTAAAATCGCGAAGGATGATTTTGATGTCGCCTTCGCTCGTGTCGTTTAACGCAGCTTCTAGCTGGCTGTAAAAGTTTTCGTTATTCTATAATACAAAGCTAATAATATTTGAAACAAACGTCAAATCAGTACTTCTATACGGCTGTGAAACATGGAAGGTATCCGCCATTATCATGAAAAAGTTTGTAGACGAATATAAAGCGCTGTCTACGCCGCATCTTAGCCATTTATTATTATTACATAGTTCGGCGGGTATTGGGTCAATTCCTGCAGCTTTGTTACCTTTCAAGAGCGAAATGGCACTTTCGATTTCAGGTTTCGTGGGACTTTAATAATCGATCTTTGATTATTATAAAAAAAAATTATAAATAAAAACAACTGTTATTTAATTTTATAAGAAAACACTTTTATTCACAAACAATATTATTTAAGTACAGTAAGATTTATTTACTTATCTGTTGAACGATTTTTACAAGACTGATCTTTTTAGTATATTCTAATAATTAATTAGGTAAAAATGCTAAGGTAGCATTTTGTCAATTAAGCATTATTTTATTAAAGCTTGTAATTGGAGTATTCGCATTAAACATGTTTTGTTATGTTAATTATTTAATTTGGTGGGAAAATTTATGTTCCCATCAGTTTGAATAACGGAAAGTGCTGCGTTAGCGTCTACGATATTTATATTGGAATGGACAGGTAGATTGTACATAACTTCTCCCCCGTTTGATTTAGAATTCTCCTGAATTCTTCTAACTAAAAATTTTTCTTTAAATTTTGTTTTTAATGCAAATACTTCAATTATTACAATAGTAAAAATTACTAAGCTTATTACAATAGTTAAAACATATGATATGTTTTTATGGTAATACAATTTTTCAATACTTTTTACATTATTTAAGTTTTCTACTACAATTTCATCAAATGTTAACTTATTTTTGAAATTATAAAAATTTTGATTTGAAGGATAGTAAAATCTTTGATTTAAATTATCTTTTATATTTGAAAAATAGTGATCTAAAATTTTAATACTACAATTATTGAAATGAATTAATACATTATTTGTTAGAGTTAAATTTCTTTTATCGCAAGTTTGATTTAAATATATTTTATTAGCGTTTTTAATTAAAATAGTTTCTTCATCTATTTCATATATTTCAGTTAATTTGTTTGTTATTAAATTACAATTATTTTTATACATACAATGTTTACTTATACTTAGTTCGTTTAGAGTTTTTAACTTTTCATATTTATATGTCTGATTATTATATTCGAAAACAATTTCCTTTTGATAATCAATTTCTTTTTTATTTTTATTAGGAACTGGAACAATTGCTATTAGTTGAATGGTTTTAATTTTCTTTGGAATTTTAATTGCTATTAATAGAGAGTTTTCTAGAAAATGAGCTACTCCTAATTTTATATATTGTAATTTGTAAAAGTCTATATCGTATTTTTGTATTTCGTCCACTGTTAAAATATTAGGGTGAACTATACCGTGTTTAATGGAAGCTAAATTATCCTGAATAACTTCTACCTTTTCTTTTATAAGTTGAATTTTAAATAATAAATCTAAATATATATTTTGTTGAACGATCGGCGTATTGATTTTATTAATTTGGTTTGAAATTACTCCCCTATCATTTTCTATTATTAATTTGAGTTGTTTTATTGTATTATAAAATTGATTGTTAATTTTAACTTGCTCATTATGTTGTGATATAATTTGGTCGTTATTGGAATTAAGAGTTTGTAAATATTTTTCAATGTTTTGACGGTCTTGGTCGTCCATAGTACCGAATAACCATTTGGATGTTGTGCCCAAAGCATTAATTAGTCCACGTTTATTTCTCTTAATTGGTCTTATTGTTTTTAATTTGTTTGTTACGTCGGCAATTTCAGTTTGTAAAATAGTCTTTTGATGGTCGTCTAGTTTTTCAGTTTTAATTGATATATTATGTAGTAAAGTTAATATTTCCATTGGATGAATAATATGTATTACAATGTCAGTTTGAGTTATTATTTCAGTTTTGTCTAAGTTAATTTTAATAAATCCTGTATTTGATTCTATGTTGTTAATTTCTAGAAGGTTTGACTTAACCTGAGGAATTGCCGTTGTTATTATCATTATCATCATTAACTTCTGTAATATCTGTAAATTTCAAGGGTCTTTTAATATTAGTTGTATGTATGTTAGTAAGTTTTAGTTTTTTAAATTTTGGTTGTTCTTTATGTCGAACCGCTTTATAATTTTTAACGAAACCGGTTGATCGGGTCTCAATATAGTCTTCTCTTTTTGCATTTAATTTTTGTATTTTATTTGTTTTATTTTTTTCTAAAATTTCTTTTACTTTTATAGGTTCTATTTTATGATTATGTACGTTTGATGGGGTGTTTCTAATACTAGAATGGTATCTATAATTATAAATTCTGACAGACTGTTGTAACATTCTTTGAACTGACAAATTTTTATTAGTTTGTTTTATTATTCTGAATTTTTCAGCGATTGTGTTATGAAGTCGTTCAATGTCACCGTTACCTGTATGACTGTTGGGTTTGGTTAAATGAAGTGAAATATTTTGTTCTTGTAAGAATTCACGAATTTGAAAAGCTTTAAATTCATTATCGGCTACTATTTTATTTGGTTTACCGAATTTTGTGATATGTTCTTCAAGTTTTTCTATAATGGTTAAATGATTTCTATTTGTTAAATGATAAGCAGAACCGAATTTTGAAAATTTATCGATTATTGTCAGAAAAGAATTTTTCATTATAACATATGTGTCTACGTGAATAATTTGATTAACCCTTTGACGGACATTTAAAATTTTAAAATGTCACTCAGAAACGTACATATTGTATTGTTATGAAGGAGGGTTCCTAGGACCATATAACTAGTGTCTGGTTGAATAGTTATTACTCTTTGGATGTTTTAGCAGTTTTTTGGGGGAAAAAAAAATAACGGCGATTCCCATTATGTTATAACAAAAATTATTGTTCTAAAAAAACAAAAGACGGTGTTTCCCGTCTTGACGGTATTTACCGTCATTTTATTATTGCAAAAAAAAAATTGCTCTATAAATGTATGACGGGGTTTACAGTCCGAACGGAGTTGGATAAAAATTGTACCTCCATATGTTTTGTTTTAAAAATTGTAAAAATTTAAAGACAAATCAGTGTAATAAATAAAAAAATCTAAATTAATATATTTCAAAATTCATAATTTTTATAACATAGATAATAAAAAAAATCAATTCATTCTTAATAAAAAAAAATTCATAGTCTTCCAATGCAATATAAAATAAATAAAAATATTATAAATCACTTTTGTTTCAATTTCTATAACAAAGATAATAAAAAAAATAATTCATTCTTATATAAAATAAAATCAGTCTTCCAATGTAATTTAAAATAAATAACAATATTTTAACTTAATTTCTTTGTATTAATTACGTATTTCTAAATTAATTCATATTTGCTTTGTGAAAAGGTTCAAAGCAGTTTTGGCACATTGGAATTTTGTTTTCACAAGTTTTGCAACGGAATGACGTTTCACGCCTGATTCCATTAGCAGAACATACTCGACATCTCCTGTAATAAGTTTTTCTTTTATAATTAGGTGGCGCTGGAATTTTTTCCAAAAAATGTTGTGTAGTGCAAGTTGTACTTGATGACGCTGCTAATCCTGATATTCGAGGACGTCCTTTTACTGGTGCGTTATTTACTAGATCTTTTCCATTTACCATTGTGACAGGAACTTCCATCAAAGACATCGTCAATTCTTCTCTGAATTCTAAAAATTTCTTTTTTGGGTGAAATTTTTTGTACAAATAAAAGGAGTTCCATACACATATGTCTAACATATGGAAAAGAATTTTTTTGTGCCAACGAAGTGTTTTTCGTGGAGAGGAGTAGTAAGAAATCATTTGATCCGAACGGTCTATACCAGCCATGTGCGTATTGTAATCAGCGACCATATTAGGCTTCGTAATAACCTTTCCGTATCTATTTGTGATTTCTACTAGTTCGGGATGATGAGCTGTAGATATTGTAAGAATGTCTCTCTTATCTTTAAATTTTGAGACGTATACATTTACTTTTTTTCTCCAAATAAATTCTCCTTTTTTTAACTTAGCATTCGTTACTTCTTGAGGATTTCCTTTTCTATTAGATCTTAGAGTACCAGTTGTATGAGTCTTATTGAATAAAAGTTTTTCGGACAATGTCACGCTATTGTAGAAATTATCCATGTATAAATGTCTTCCTTGATTAAGGTATGGTTCCATTAATCTCATGACAATTCTATCAGTTTTTCCGGTTTTTTCGGTATCATCTCCTTTTCCTTCATAAATTTCCAAATTTAACAGATATCCATCGCTACTTCCTAGTTCATACAATTTAATTCCAAATCGGGCTCTTTTTCCTTTTATGTATTGTTTAAAACTTAATCGTCCTTTATATAACAATAACGACTCATCTAAGGACAAATATTTCAAAGGTACAAAAGCTTTTTGTATGTTATCAACGACAGCTTTTACAATTGGACGAACTTTGTATAACTTTATTTTATTTGTTTGATCTTCTGCTAAAGAATTCGAATATGAATTTATGCATCGTAAAATCTGCTCAAATCTTCTACCCGTCATAACGTGAGCAAAAACGGGGTGGTAGTACAATGGATGGTGAGCAAACATTTTACGAATAGATGGGAACTTAACTTGTCCCTGCAGTAAACAAATACCAAAAAATTTTAATATTTCTTGCTGATTTGTGTCATTAAATGTAACTGATCTGGAGTTTCTAGTTTTAGGCCTATTGTCCTGGCAAAGTTTTCTTCCATATATGTTTGTACTTTCAACTATTGTATTAATTATTTCTGTTGTAAAAATGTGATCGAAAATTTCTCGTGGGCTAGAGTTTATGTTTATATTTATTTTTATACCACAAGCTTCTTCATTCAATTCGAAAAGTGGAATAGGTCTAATAAAACTATTCCAGTTATCATCATCTTCATAACTTTCATCTTCATAACTTGTGTTATTTGCACTGATATTTTCATTATTACCCTCACAAATTTCTTCTTCATCGGAATCACTTTCTACTTCAAAATCAGAATTAACCCCATAAGTGGGATCATCAAATTCATCCTCATCGCTTGAAAAATCATTTTCTGATTGAGATTCAGAAAGATAATGAGGAATCGTTCTAACAGAATCATTATCACTTTCTTCTTCGTCAAATAGATCTAATATTTTTTTTCGTTCTTGTTCATATGAGTCCATTTTACTGAAATAGGTATATGTATTTAGAAAATAAATACTTAGAATATCATACAGCTGACTATATTATCTATGTGTTTATATACACAAAGACATATATATATATATAATATATAAGAAAAAAAAATATATTTATTTTTATTATATTTTATATATAACAAATAATTTTCATACATAATATAATTACACAAAACAAAAAAAAAAACTTACCGCTAACGATGTTTACAATTGGACATTTACATACAAAATATAATTACAAAAAATAAAAAAAAAATTACCGCCAACGATGTTTAGTGTTGGACGCTTTTCACACTACTAATCTAATTTACATGTAAACAAAGACGTCATTTACCGTCATACGCATTTTTGTACATACATGTCCGATTTTTTAAGAGATAATTTAAGTGCGCATTAAATACGTCTAAAAAAACATTATATGAATATATATTACGTTTTATGCATTTGAAAAACTAAAAACAAAATTAAATGCTTGACGATTTATTAACATGTAGTGGTTATGAACAAAATAACATAAAATTCAGTTACGACGGTATTTACCGTCTTATTACCACCAGACTCAATGTTTTGCGACGGTATATACCGTCATTTCCGTCAAAGGGTTAATATCATTTGGAGTTTCAGTTATATGATATTTTGTTTTTATTGGGTTTCTGTCATATTTAACTTGTTGACAGATTTCACACTGATTTATTATAATTTGGATTAATTCGAGCAATTTTGGAAAATATATTTTTAATTTCATTTGGTTGTATGTTTCTTGAATTCCCGAATGACAACTTTCTCTAACATGGTATAAGGAAATTTGTTTTACCGCTTCGGTTTCGGTTGTTAAATCTTGAGCTCTAAATGAACACTTTATAAATTTAATTTGACTGTCATTAGAGTACATATCGATTAGTTTTAATTGAACTATATTATATTTAGAATCTGACAGTTCTGAGAATATTCCTATTTTCCCTTTATTAATAAATTTCTTAAATATTTCACCTAACCTATTGAAATCGTATTCGGCTATGTAAATAATTCTTTTACCTAGAATTGTTTCAATTTCATTTACTTTGTTATTTGTCAAAATTATCTGTGTTTTGTACTTGTTTACTATCTCCTCTTTAATTGGAATGTGGTGAAGTTGTTCCTCTTCTGCAGAGTGAACAGTAGCATAACAATGACTATTTTCATCTTCAACATTAAAATTTTCAAAACTTTGAGTTCTTTCCTCATCACTCTCTCCCTCATTTAAATTAACGTTATCATTTTCAATTCTACTGAGAAAATCTGCTACACGATTTTCTTTTCCCTTTAAGTATTATATTTTTCAAATTGGTATTCTCCTAATTTAAGAAGCCACCTTTGGTGTCTAGGTGAAAGGTCTTTGCCTCTATACTTTGCATGAAGATATTTAATTGGTTGGTGGTCAGTTAAAATTTTGAATTTTTTACCATATAAATAAGGCCTAAAGTAATTAACAGACCACATTATTGCAAGAAATTCCTTGTCGGTTGCTGAGTAATTCTTCTCGTGGTTGTTCAATGTTCTTGAAGCAAAACATACAGGGTGTCCCTCCTGTGATAGGACAGCACCCACCGCATAATTCGATGCGTCTGTAGTTAATGTGAACATTTTTTCAAAATTAGGATATTTTATAATCGGGTGTGTTGTAATCAAGGTTTTTAATTTTTCAACTGCGTCTATGTAATTAGGGTCATTGATATTAATTTTAGCGTCTTTCTTTAAATACTTTGTAATAGGTTGCGCAATTTTAGCGTAATCCTTCACAAATTTTCTGTAATAACCCGTGAGTCCTAAAAAACTTTTAATTTGTTTAGTCGTTTTTGGTAAATCTAGATTTTGTATAATTTTAATTTTTTCTGGGTTTGGTTTTAATCCGTCACTGGTAAGGATATGTCCTAAAAACTCTGTCTCTTTTCTTAAAAAGTTACACTTGTCTATTTGTATTTTTAGATTTTTATCTTCTAAAACTTTAAATATCTGTGAAATAGCGTGAATATGTTCTTTAAGGCTAGTACTGAATATCAATATATCATCAAGATATACGACACAGTTCTTATTTATAAAATCTCTTAAAATTTCATTCATTAAACGTTGAAATGTCGCAGGGGCGTTTTTAAGCCCAAACGGCATTCTATTGAATTCATATAAACCATGTGGAGTGACAAAAGCGGTTTTTTTTCTATCTTCTTCTTTTATAAGAATCTGATGGTAACCCTTAGCTAAATCAATTGTTGTGAAGTACTGGGCTTTTCCTAACTTATCTAATATAGAATCTATATTAGGAAGTGGAAATTTATCATCCTCAGTAACTTCGTTCAATTTTCTGTAATCGACTACTAAACGAAACTTTTTTTTCTTAGAATTATCACTTTTCTTTGGCACTATAATAAGAGGACTGGAATATTTAGAGTTACTTTTGCGAATTATACCCTGATCCTCCATTTCTCTAATTTGTCTCCTCACTTCTTCTTCATGTTGAGGGTATCTATAAATTTTAGAATTAATTGCTTGTGCCGTTGTAGTCACTATTTCATGTTGCACTTCTGTTGTACTTGTCAGTATGTCACCGTCTTTAAAAAATAATTTACTAAATCTTTTCACAATGTTTTCAATTTCTTTATACTCTTCAACATTTAAATGATTTAAGTTTAGGTATTTTAAATTTGGATCGATAGTTTCTAAAGCACATATTTCTTTTATTTTATACGGATTATCTAAAAAATTCGTACATTTTTCATTAAAATAAATTGTTTTTTCTTCTAAATTAATAACACTATTTAAATTTCTTAATAAATCTATACCAATAATAAATTCATATTTCCGATTTGGAAGGTTTTTAACTTTCCATCTTACTAAAGCATTTGGTGGAAGATTAAATTCACTTGGAGCTCGAGTGTGAACTTCGAACTTAATTGAGTCTTTACCGTTTATTGTAGAAAAAGCGATTGGTTTTATTTCAACTTTTTCGAATTCGTTTATAGTATCAGTGATTATACTAAAGCTTGATCCTGTATCAATCAAAGCTTTATATTCCTTATTTTTAAAAGTTAATTTAATAATTGGTAGTTCCGAGGCTAATTTGTAAAAAAATCTGAACTATTAGATTCAGGTAATTCTTCGTTTTTAGTGTTTTGAATATTTTCTACCTACATAGGTTCAAACCGTCCTTGTCTAGAGTCACCCTGTTCTAAGCGATTTTTGCTCGAGTTTTGTCTAGAGTTTCCTGACGTTTGATATGGATTTCGAAATTGACCTGAATTACGGTTATAATTGTTATTATTATAAGATGTATTAGGATTATTATTATTCCTACTATATTGATTACTCCTTTGGTAATTTGAACTATTATTATTCCAATTTTTATTATTGTTATACCTATCGTTATGATAATTATTATTATTATTATTATTATTGTACCTTTCGTAATTATTAAATTGATTATCATAGGATTTTTTTAATTGAAACATTTGATTTTTGTTTTCTCTATTTTTATTGTTATTATTGTTATTATTACTTTTTTTACTAATATTATTATTAAATTGCTTTTTGAATTCTGGCCTAATGCAAGAGTCTTCGTAAAATCTCATATGCATAATTTCTATTACTTCATTTATATCATTTTTTTATATATATAATAAGAGGACTGGAATATTTAGAGTTACTTTTGCGAATTATACCCTGATCCTCCATTTCTCTAATTTGTCTCCTCACTTCTTCTTCATGTTGAGGGTATCTATAAATTTTAGAATTAATTGCTTGTGCCGTTGTAGTCACTATTTCATGTTGCACTTCTGTTGTACTTGTCAGTATGTCACCGTCTTTAAAAAATAATTTACTAAATCTTTTCACAATGTTTTCAATTTCTTTATACTCTTCAACATTTAAATGATTTAAGTTTAGGTATTTTAAATTTGGATCGATAGTTTCTAAAGCACATATTTCTTTTATTTTATACGGATTATCTAAAAAATTCGTACATTTTTCATTAAAATAAATTGTTTTTTCTTCTAAATTAATAACACTATTTAAATTTCTTAATAAATCTATACCAATAATAAATTCATATTTCCGATTTGGAAGGTTTTTAACTTTCCATCTTACTAAAGCATTTGGTGGAAGATTAAATTCACTTGGAGCTCGAGTGTGAACTTCGAACTTAATTGAGTCTTTACCGTTTATTGTAGAAAAAGCGATTGGTTTTATTTCAACTTTTTCGAATTCGTTTATAGTATCAGTGATTATACTAAAGCTTGATCCTGTATCAATCAAAGCTTTATATTCCTTATTTTTAAAAGTTAATTTAATAATTGGTAGTTCTGAGGCTAATTTGTAAAAAAATCTGAACTATTAGATTCAGGTAATTCTTCGTTTTTAGTGTTTTGAATATTTTCTACCTCCATAGGTTCAAACCGTCCTTGTCTAGAGTCACCCTGTTCTAAGCGATTTTTGCTCGAGTTTTGTCTAGAGTTTCCTGACGTTTGATATGGATTTCGAAATTGACCTGAATTACGGTTATAATTGTTATTATTATAAGATGTATTAGGATTATTATTATTCCTACTATATTGATTACTCCTTTGGTAATTTGAACTATTATTATTCCAATTTTTATTATTGTTATACCTATCGTTATGATAATTATTATTATTATTATTATTATTGTACCTTTCGTAATTATTAAATTGATTATCATAGGATTTTTTTAATTGAAACATTTGATTTTTGTTTTCTCTATTTTTATTGTTATTATTGTTATTATTACTTTTTTTACTAATATTATTATTAAATTGCTTTTTGAATTCTGGCCTAATGCAAGAGTCTTCGTAAAATCTCATATGCATAATTTCTATTACTTCATTTATATCATTTTTTTCATAAATTTTTTCTAACAGAGTACCTTGACTCATTTCTTTTATCGTATTTAATAAAAATGTATCTATGTTACTTAAATCTATAAAATTATTATCATTAAAATATATTTTTAATTCTTCAGCTTTATTTTTTAAACTTTGAATAGTAATAGCTAACTCACTTACCGAATTAACTTTTATACTGCTAATTCTTCTATACAGCTCGGCTGGTTCCATATCTGGTCTGAATCTGCGTTTTAGCTGCCGTTTGATTGATTCCCAATTATCTGGATCTGGTAATCCGATGATAGAGTCCTTAGCTTGGCCTTGAATTTTTTCATAGTAGATTGATCTCACAGCTTGTCTCCTTAAGTTTAAATCCTGAATACTTGTTAAATAGTATTCAACACTATTGATAAATGAATTGTTGGTTACTTCGCTGCGTCCGTTAAATGTGGACATATAGCGAATTTCTTTAAGGATTTTTTCTTTATTATTTTGTTGGTCTTGTTGATTTTGGTTTGGTTGATTTTGTGCTGCTTGAAGTTGGTATTGTTGAATGATGGAAGTTAGTCTTTCGACTTGTTGCGTTTGCAATATAAGTTGTTCTTGTAGTGATGCTATTTGCACTTGTTGTTGTTCTTGTTGAGCCATGTTATTTGTTCTGTTATTGTCGTGAATTTTTGAACGTGATAATCTCATAAAATTTTTTTTTTTTAATTTGTTTTAGTTTTTATTTTATTTTATTTTTGTGTTAGTGTTCTTAATTTTTTTTTTTTTTTTTAACTTTCCGGAATTACCGTAAGAAAGTAAAATTATGAATGCACTAAAGTTTTATTATTATTTAATTGTATTAAAAATTGTTTTTAATTTTAATTAAATGTTTATGTAGTATTCGAATCACTGGATTGCACTTTTTTATTTTTATTTTTGTACAATCCTACCGACTGCGCCACTTTAATAATCGATCTTTGATTATTATAAAAAAAAATTATAAATAAAAACAACTGTTATTTAATTTTATAAGAAAACACTTTTATTCACAAACAATATTATTTAAGTACAGTAAGATTTATTTACTTATATGTTGAACGATTTTTACAAGACTGATCTTTTTAGTATATTCTAATAATTAATTAGGTAAAAATGTTAAGGTAGCATTTTGTCAATTAAGCATTATTTTATTAAAGCTTGTAATTGGAGTATTCGCATTAAACATGTTTTGTTATGTTAATTATTTAATTTGGTGGGAAAATTTATGTTCCCATCAGTTTGAATAACGGAAAGTGCTGCGTTAGCTTCTACGATATTTATATTGGAATGGACAGGTAGATTGTACATAACTTGGGTGGTGCTGTACTACTACCCCTGTGTGATCGACGCAACTCAGGTTCTTCAAAGATTTCTGATGCAGATTGCTGTATAAAATGTTCGTTTAGCAAAAGGCAAAAGTAGTCTTCCCACCTCCATAATTGATCTTCAATCGACACCAGAAGCCTTCCATCTTGACCAAATACCCGCCTGCAGGAATTGAACAAATACCCGCCGAACTATGTAATAATAATAAATGGCAAATACTATACTCGAAAGGATCAAAAGCAGGATTGAAAATACATTGAAAAGACATCAAGCTGGCTTTCGCAGTGGTCACTCTTGTGTTGACCATATCAATACGCTAAAAATAATACTCGAGCAATCAACAGAGTTCGGGTCGCCGCTACATCTCATGTTTGTAGACTTCCAGAAAGCTTTTGATCGTGTCCAAGATAATATTTTGCTGCTTTGTTGAATGACCTGAAAGAATTTTTGTTATCTTATATAAGGCTTTGCCATCACCTCTTCTTGCTGCTATCTCTGCTTCCGTAGCAAGGGTTTCTATTTGTTTCCTTCTGTTTCGTCTTACAGTTCTCTGTGCGATTTTATGTGCTCTGTTATACTCGCTGCGAAGCTCACAGCCGCGGATTCTGTTCAGAGTTTATTTTGTGTTTCAGCTCTTTACGTCTGGCTATGTTGTCCCACGAAATTCGTGAGATCCATGGGGGTTTTTGCTGCGATGATTGGGGTATTGTTTCTCTTCCAGTTTCTATAAATGATTGTTTTACTTTTTCCCACTTTTCATCTATAGAAACTGCCCGTCCTCTCGTTCATTTGCTTCATTCAATGTTGATGCCCTTTTTGGAATTTTTGTACAAAATTTCCATGTGTTGCGGGATTTTTTAACGCTTCAACATCGAACAGTGCTTTTCTGACAGGCACTTGATTTCGTCTTTGGACAGCTGCTGTTTCTAACTGCATTTGCGCAACAACTAAATGGTAATCGCTTCCAACGTCACCACTCCTCTTATTAGGAACGTCGCAAAGAGATTTTCTCCACTTCTGTTGGACAATGAAATGGTCTACTTGGTTTTCAGTTTGACCATTTGGGGAAACCCATGTTACCTTATGACATGACTTATGTGGGGACAACGTACCGCCAATAGCTGGCGGAAATTGCAAAAATCCACGAGCCTTTCGCCATTGTCGTTTCTTACCACAATGCCATGCCGTCCCATGACTCGTTCTAAACCAGTGTTTTCCGTTCCGACTTTCGCGTTTAGATCCCCAATATAATCTTTATGTCGGCTCTGGGAGCGTTATTATATGTTGTTCAAAGTAGGGTGTAAAAATTCTGCTTTTCTTCATCTTCTGCTTCTTCGGTAGGAGCGTAACATTGTATTATGGTTATATTTCGGACCCTGGATTTGAATCTGGCAGTCATCAATTTGATTTTGGTTTCCAAGAGATAAGACTGCGTCTTGCTTCTGCATTTAGCATAATTCCTACTCCACCGCGCCTTATTCCTGTTTCTGCTTCATCATTTCCTGAGTACAGCATGTGAGTTAAATTACTGTCTGAAATAATTTCACCATAACCTCTCCATTTAGTTTCATTGACGTCAAGTATGTTAATATTGAATCGTAACATTTCACGCTCGGCTTGCTCGTAACGCCCAACACCATATAGTGTTCTCACGTTCCATGCTCCGATTGGCGTCCGCTCTTTATAGCCAAAACTTTTTACTATTTCACGTGTCCGGTTTCTTGAACTTGTGTTCGATTCTCTTATCCTGTTTGTATTTAAACATGAATTTATCTGCACCCCCAAATCCGATATGCATAAAGTATTGCAAAATAAATAGTTATTTTTTTTTTTTTTTTTTTTTTATAAAAGCACCAATTGGTGTATTTATTATATAACAATCTAGTAAATTAACACTAATAAGTTATTTGATTTTATCATACTAATTTGCTACGTTTAAAAGTTTACAAAGTATTTATCCTATGATAATTGCTTTTCGTTTATAATTATGAAATATCAATTTTTACAAAAGTTCAAACGGTTTTATTCGTTTTAACCTTCTAGTTATACCATCATTATCTAGGAGTTGAAGAGCCTCGACATTGATGTGTTGTTCTAATCGTTTTTGGTGACTTTGTGCATACTTTTTGATGACGTTATCTATCATTTCTACTTCTAAGTCCTTGTGTAGATTGATATTTCGTATATACCATGGTGCGTCGACTATGCCTCGAAGTACTTTATTTTGGAATCTTTGTATAATTTTTCTGTTATTTTGACTGGTACAACCCCAAAGTTGTATACCATACGTCCATATTGGTTTCAGGACTTGTTGATACAACAGAAGCTTGTTCTATGTTGACAGGGTAGAATTTCGGCCTAAAAGCCAGTACATTTTTCGGTACTTTAAGTTTAGTTCTTCTTGCTTTTTTTTCACATGAGGTTTCCACTTCAGCTAAATAAATAGTTCATAAAAGAATTTTTAAGAGTCCCACAAAGTGCGAAAAACCACTAGATTTTAGAAACAATGTTCATAAGGTAAATTTTAAATCTTGAAACGCCAATCGCTAGCTGTTTTTATAAGCCTCATAAATATATGTAACAAAAACTGGTTGCCATAGGATACTTTTATTTAGTGTTATACGAAACTCAATTGTTGCAAAATTCTGGAGTCCTTATATCTTCCTTAAAGATTAAACTTAAGATTTGAAAACTTGGTAGGAGATATATCCCGAAAAATTAGTAAGAGTATTTTAAGAAAATTTTTTCTATTTTTTTCCGTTTAGGAGCTGTAAGTTGTCAAAAACCAAACTTTGAAATTTTTAAACTTGAATATATGTATAATTTTTTTCAAAGTAATATATTAAAATTAAAGTTTCAACAATATTTTCTAATGTGTGTTAAAAGTTTATCTTAGTTTGAAAGGGTTTCCTTAAAATTGAAAAAATTGTCTCTAGATTTTTCTTAATATAATAAATGGAACAAAAGTTCTAAAAAATTATTTTAAACAATTTTTCAATATTATACTCTTTAGTCAAAACTTATTAATTAAACAATGAGTACTTGAGGCTCCCCTAATTTGAATTGTTTGAAGAAAGGCATTTTCGATATAAATTAATAGAACTGGTGTCATTGCGTTTAAATTATCTATAAAAGAGAGATAATACTGGAACAGTTCAACGAATGCTGAGTAAAGGTAGCTTAGGCTGCTGGATAAGTAATGGCGTGAGACGTTGGATTTTATTTGGGATGCGGGTTTGATTCCCTTACTGGTAATGAATTTTCTTAATTAGAAAAAAATTATTAAAAAATAACATTTCCTTACAAATCCCAATGGTGACCAAATATAATTTAAAATATACAAATATAATATATAAACAAAATAAATAATATTACTTATAAATTGAGAGAAAGTATTGAAAGTGGGTGCACAACTGGCCTACGTGTTCGGATGGCACATGTTATCCTCCATGTCAAAATAACAAATGCAACATTTTCTGCACTTAAATTTTCGATGGTGCACAATTTTACCCTGACAATTCACGACAACATAATAAAAACAAATATCAATTTTTTTCATTCAGGTACACAAGCGACCAAATTTAAATGATGAAAATACGAAAACAAAAAAAAGAAATGGCATGAATGATAAATGTTAATAGTTGACAATAATTTGAATTTTGGTCTTTGACCTTAGATAAATATATGTATGTTATTTAATTAAAGTTTTTTTAATGCATTTTTGCTAAAGTATGTTATCGTTTCTAGCATTTATACTGTCATTTTAAATACTTAGAAATACCGAGTAAATTACAAAAATTTGTTAATACTTTGACTATTTTAAATTACTAAAATTATTAAAATTATTAAAAAAAATTCACATTTTTAACGAAATAAACAAATTTATAATAATTGTGAAATACCAGCTATATTTTTAATATGAAATATTATCCATTTGTTACCCAAATTTGCCGATAGCCAAATACCCTAATTAGATGTACATCCTGATATTAATTGTCATTTAGTTATTTGAATTTTTGTTCGGTTTAGAAAAATAGTTTCTTATAAAATTGTCTTCAGCTAAGTACTTTTTAAACTTTTCTAAGTTAATTTAAAAAAAAAAAATTTTTTTCTTATTTATTTTATATAGATATTTTGGCTATTCTGAGGTGTATAAGGGAGGTATGACCCACCGGTGGCATGACATTTGTCCCCTTGTCATTGGTCCCCAAGGGACTAATGACACACTCAAATGTGCCATTAGTTCCCGGGGAGAAATGACATATCAGGTTGTGTCATTACTTCCCGGGGCAGTAATGACACTGAATATACGCAAATCAGTATTTCCTGAATAATTTAAAAATTTTGTTTGATATTTGCAATAGAAACATAACGAAATTTCAAATTTATTAAGTAAGTTTAAAATTTTTGATTTAAGTAAACGCAATAACAGGATGGTGTCATAATTCCAAAAAAAAAAATTCCAAATTTACAAAATTCCAAAGAAGAAAAAAAAACATTCCAAAAAAAAAAATTCCAAAAAAAAATTCCAAGAAAAAAAAAATCCACAAAAAATATTTCCATAGCTTTAGCGAGTAAGAATTTTAGAGTTTGTTACAAAATCAGAATTATACGCTTTTTCCAGAATATTTATATATATGTATACGTGAGATTCTGAATTAGAAGGGATTTTAGAGTTGGATTCAAAATCAGGGTTTCAATAATTTGTTTAGCGGGGGCTTGGGGGCGGCAGCCCCCACTATTTTTAAATTTTTATTTGTTGAAATATGCATGTAAAAAATAATTACATCATAGTTTGTCATTAAATTTTGATTTTTGGAATTTTTTCTTTTGGAAAAGTTTTTTTTGGAATTATATTTTTTGGAATTTTTTTTTTTGGAATTATGAAAATGGAATTTCGAAAATGGAATTTTTTTTTTGGAATTTCGTACCCAACCCCGCAATAACAACATTTTGAATGGAGGTATATTGCATTTTTCCAGAAAATTTATTTATTAATTTATTTTAATAAATAAATTTTCTGGAAAAAGGCCGTTAATTTATTTTAATAAATAAATTTTCTGGAAAAGGGCCGTAGGTTTATTGCCTCTCACCCTTGTAATCATTGAAGCAGACGCATTAAATTTAAATAAATAAATTTATTATGTTCTTGATTTTGATAAAGAAATTTAAATGGGGACTAACAAAAAAGATAATGTTGCCCTTTTGAATGTTGATGGCAACAATCTCTTTTTTCTTACAATTTAGTAATAATTCCAAAACCTTTTTGAATTTTTTTGGAAAAGAGCAACATTCTCTGTTTGTTACAATTTAGTTATAATTCCAAACAAAAAATTTTTGCGGGGAATAATGTCACATATTTCGGGGACTTATGACACACTAAGGTGTGTCATTTCTCCCCGGGAACTAATGGCACATTTGAGTGTGTCATTAGTCCCTTGGGGACCAATGACAAGAGGACAAATGTCATGCCGCCTGACCCACCATGCTGAGTCAAAACTTTCAGGGTCATAAGTCTCTTAGGGAGTTATGGCTCACTGCTATGAGTCATAAGTCCCTTAGGGACTTATGTCCCACTAAGTGGGTCATAAATCCCTAAGGGACTTATGACCCTGGGAGTTCTGACCCTGCGCCAAAATTTGCATGTACGAATTATAGGACAAAACAATGCCTTTCCAATATTGGGAAAATTTGTTTTTACAAATATTGAGATATTTGACTCAAATTTAGAGATTGATCAAAGATTTCAGAAGGATTTAATTTTTTTCAGAATAATTAAGCCTGGCCTGTTTCGAAGTAAATATTTCAATTGAAAAAAAAAAAACAATATTTGTCTTATATATTACTTTGTAAAAGGCAAAACATTACTTTTTATACAAAAAAAAATTACAAAATAAATAATTTTTTTTTTCTTAAATGCTTATATCTTCTAAACGCTTTAATACAGGCATTCACTATGTATGCACAAATTATAGAAAAAAATAAGAACTTTCTAACGATATAAAAATATTTAGGGGGTTTTTTGGGCAAATTTTGAAAAAATAAGAGTTCTAAAGAAAGATTTGAATATTTTTTTTTTTGCAAAATTTTGAACTAAAATATCTCCAAAACGGCAGCACCTATCGTCATCAAATAAACGTTAAAATATTCTCCATACCGTGATCTTAATTAATAGCTTTGATTGAATATATATACCGAACAGGTCGCTAGAAATAACGGTTTTTATAAAATAGACTAAAATAATAAGGATACTTTCTATATATTTTTTGAAAGCTGGCAACACCAACTATCTTTTAGATATAGTAATTTGGTCCTACGCGTATATTACTTAAACCTTAGAATCCCCGATATTTTTAAAATAGCTATTCGAATATTTTAACATTTTCAAATTAAATTAGGCAAAGAACAAGAAACTTTTTGCAAATTTATGAAAACCGTGCACAAAAGGTTCCTTTGCAAAAGGTTTCATTTAATTTATTACATTTGGAAAAGATTTAATTTAATTTATTACCTATATATAAAAGAAATTACCAAATATTAAGTTAGGTTTATTTTAATTTTGTTTATTTTTTTTATATTTGCCTCTATACATACTAGAACTTTTTTTTTATACTATATTATACTATATTAAAAGAAATTATTACTACTAATTAGGTACCACAACACTACTACTGAATACAACTATAAATACTTCTAAAAGTATCAAACTTTGTACTTTATTAAAAATATATGTATTAATAAGACACTGCACTGCGCACAATACGGAAAATTCATAAAAAAAGCAAATGTTTTTTTAAGTAGTATTTTTTTTTTGTAGGTAAATAAATTTTAATACTTTTTTAATGCAAAAAATATTCTTTTTTTATGAAAGCAATCAAAGCAATCTATCAAAGCAATCTTTAGTTTTCGAGTTTCGGTTAATAAATAAAAATAAAACAATTCTTTCTACTTTGTTCTATATTCTTCTATTTCTAAAAATTTGTTCTACAAAAACAAAAACCTAAAATAAACATAGGTATTTCTATTCTATTCTTTAATCATGAATAATATTAATTTAAAGGTATAAGTATTGCCATCATTATTTAGTGTTTAAAGTAATTATGTATAATAATTCGAGATGTGAAATATTTATTTTACATGTTGGCAAGGTCTCGCCAACTTTTGTGTATTATATATTGACTAAAATATAAAAACGCTTAAGTCGACACAAGAAAAAAAAAAGTTATTAACACCATTGTATTCCCAATGGAAGGTTGCACATGTTTTTCCACTTCATATAAAGATAAAAGCGATCCCTCTAACTACCGACCTATTGCTATTACTTCGGTCTTTCCCAAAGTAATGGAAAAAGTTATAAACTTTAACCTTTTGAAATATCTAGATTGTAAAAGTTTGCTTCATTATCGACAATACGGGTTCAGAGCCCGTCGTTCAACTGGTGATCTCATGACCTACCTGTGCGAAAAGCTTAATAACAGTCTTCAACATTCTGGCGAATCTAATGTTGTGGCTTTGAATATTTCTAAAGCTTTCGATCGGGTTTGGCATAATGCTTTATTGGCAAAATGCAGGGCTTTCCTTAAATGGATTAAAGATTTCCTTTCGAATCGTACGATTCGTATTCTTCTCGATGGATATTCATCCAAAGATTTTAAAATAAATACTGTTGTCCCTCAGGGATCTAACATTAAAATTTTTCTTCTAAATATCCCATCCAATTTTCCTCATCCCCCATAATACAGAAATTCCAAATAACATCCACCATAATCCTAAATCTTTCCATATCCTCATCCCTGTAACAAAACTGTACATTTGTATCACAGGTTCCCTCCTAAAGTAACACAGCAGAGTTTCAATGGGTTGCTTTCGAGCTTTCTACTTCCTCTTAAAAAAAAAACACGGTAAAAAAATTTCATTACAGTTTATCAAAATTGAAAAGTTCTTTTATTACTTCTTAATTAATAAATTTTGTAAAGGATTCTGCTACACACCGTTTATAATAATGGCGGAATTTGTAAAACTGACAAATAAACGTGGTAAACTGGCAAATGACAATTTGAAAAATTTTGTAATGGCGGCTAAAAAAAAAGTTGTGGATGGGTACACGTCAAATTGAAATATGAATAGAAAACAGCTGGAAAAATTAAATTTTTTCTAAGTGAATACACTCGTACAAAATCATGTAATATCATATGACAGCTAATGACATAGTTAGGTGTTTTGACATTTTCCATTCATAATAACGTAGGATAATTTTTTAGTATATCTTTTTAATATTTTTCACTATATAATTTATAAACTTTGTAATTCTATATAAAAAGTGTTTTATTGTATTGTAGTCTTTTTTGTTTTTTGTGGAACCCGATAAATAAGGTATCTATATCATTTTGTTTGAAATTTTTTTTATAAATAAAAATAATTAAGATTTTTACAGGTTTAATTTTTAATATTATTTTATGGTAGTCCTTTATTTATTACAATTAAAATTTAAATATCTGTTATAATTAATGTATATAAATTGTTACTCATTTAACCATTTTTGATTTATATAAAGTCTAGCAAGCAATTTTGTTATATTTTATAGTTATAGACTATAGTATTATAAAATGTTCTCTACCACTGGTAAGTTGGGTCAAATTAATGTTACGTGGTCATGCCTTCTCCAATATGCTCCAAAATGGATTATAATTTACCGTTATTGAATTGCAAATTTATTTTGTAATTTTAAAGAACTTATAATTATGAAATTTTCGTTTTCACGTCGCCCGAATCCATAACTAAAGTAATAAATATGCGGGGAACCACCACTCCGAAAAAGCCATAGTTTTCAAATAAAAAAATGTTCTTTCTTTAAAATTGCAAAATTACAAAAAAAATTGGCTATTTTATGCAAAAAAGCCTATTGAATAACGTTAAAAATGTTGGGACATTAATTTCACCCAACTTATCAGAGTTATTTATCTACCGATATATTATTCTTAAAAAAAAATTTCTTTATTATAATATGTTCAGTGTTCACACATATTCTGAGAGATCCATCAGTCTTCACTGAAGCAAAAAAAGTGTTATTTTTATTTTTAAATTTCTGAGCTTTTGGCCACCATTCACCATTTGTTTGAGTTTATTTTTATTTAGTATCTATTTTTTACTTTTATTTTTATAAAAGATACAGGTAACTGAAACTAAAATAAATTCATACATACTGGTTACTGAGTATACAATTGAAATATGTTTATTATATGTGTCTTTCAGAATATGGGTGATTGGTGATAATATACATACATATTATGTTATATAAAAGATTTTTAATATTTTATTTATTTTGTTTTTCAGGTGGCTGACAAATCTACCTGATTAAATAAGGCTTTAAGGAATGATCTTCTGAACGTAAAAATAATTTAGTGGAAATTCAATAATGGTTTAAATTTTGTACTATATTGATCATAACCACTTCGATGAAAAGGAAAATGACAATATAATAAAAATTATTAAAATTTTCTACTAAAAAGTCAGAATAAAAATCTTTCAGGAAACTAAATAGGCAATGGATGTTAAGTTGGTCAATATTACGCGAAAACAAAAAATTGCTTACAATTATTTATAAAATTTGAAACTTAGAAAAAAAACAATAATAAATATTCAAGATCAAATTAGTTTTAAACTATTTTTTATATTTAAACAATTTTTAATTTTTTTAAGTTCTTCAAAAATTTTTATAAACGTACCCATTAAGGTTTTAAATAGGTTTTCTGCTAAAAAATGCAAATTTTAAAATTAGTTTTTAATATTGTTCAAAAATATTTTTTGCATCCTATGTTATTAATAATTTATAAGTACATAGTTCTAATATTAATTTGAAATTTTAATTTAATTAATTTTGGATTCCTAATTATTGATGATTTTACCAGACAAATGTTAATAAAAGTTTAATCGATTAAAACAAGATATTGTTTTTTCATAAACAACAACTACAGAAACTTATTAAAACATTAACCGATTCTTATATACTAGATTGAATAATTTTAAAAACGTAATAAATAAACACTAGATGTATTTAATAATAAATAAGAAAAAAAAATTTAATTTAATCATAATATTATGTATAATTGCATTTTTTTTTTTAAATTGACATACTTATATTATATAAAGATGTTATATTTTCTGTGATCTGTAAAATTATTTTACTTTGTACAAAGTATATGATAATCATTATGAGGTTTTATTTTTTTATATTTTGAACATGTTTTTAAAGGTTAAAAATATTTTAAATAATTGGTTTTAGTAGATAAATAAAATAATTCAAAAATATAATGAAAAACAAATATTAGTTTAACTTTAAATATACATACATAGTTTAAAAAAAAAAAACAAATTTTCTTAACTTCTAAGTTTGATTAAAAAAAACTTAATTTTAAGATTTAAAGATTTAATTACAATGCTATTTTTAGTTACCTGAAATAAAGCCAAATTACTTTACATTTTTTATGAGTTTCTCCGCACCGCAGTCCAAATTTTGGTGTCAAAATAATACTGTTGTAGGCAATAAACTTATACTTCAATTAATGCATTTTACTATTATTTTGTATTAATGGCAACTTTTTTTTGTTGTTTGTGCATTTGTAAAAAAAAGAGAAATTATTGTATTCTAAATGGAAAATATATATATATATACAGGGTGTCCCGGGAATAACGTGCCATAAAACAGCAGATGATAGGGGAGTTCAAAACGACCAAAAAATTGTATTGGAAGGGGGGTCTATCTCCAACTTTAAAAAAATCTTAAACTTTAATTTCTTCAACAATAAAATCTTTTGAAGAAATTTATTTAAAGGAAAAAAGTATTTTATTGAAACTTTATTTGGTTATAACTTTTATGATTTTTGAGATAAGAATAAAATTTGAGTTTCAAAATGTTCGTAGAGAAACAAATATTTTTTTTAGAAAAAAAAAAATGGTATGGTAATTGCTCAATTTTTTGAAATTACTAAAAATAGTAACTTAAAATTAAGATAGAACGTTCCAATTGTGTTCAAGGTTTAACTAGTATTTAAAGTACCGCGCGGACGAAATATGGGCGAAATTGTACCATGGTTTCGGGTTCGGGAACTTTTGAAAAGTTCAAAGCTAACAAATAATATCTTGAAAAACAACCAAAAAATGATGCCGCTATTTTGATGAAATTTAAACTGTAGGTTACTTGTGATGCAAGTACCATGGGAATTGGTTTTGGTCGAGTTCAGACAATGAGTGCGGATTATAAAAGCTTTTGATCGATTTGAAGCTAAACGAGTATATTTTCGAAGCCAAAGAATATATTTCCTTTTTCGTATGTGTCCCCGAATTAATTGTAGTGGTGGTTCAGGTGCCACCTAAGAAATCCCAAAATTAAAAAGCTTATCTTCGAAATTCATAAATATAGAAACTTTAAATTTGATACACGAGGGTTCTATTTTATGTCCGTTTTTATTTAACACTTAAATTTTTAAAAGGTTAAGAATGTTACCTTAAAACTAATTTTGTATAATATTTTATAAATTAAAAACAAAATATTTTTTAATAAACGATTAAATTCCTATTTTTTTTTAATTTTTATTATATATATTTTATTGAATTATTACCATAGATTATATATAATTAAGACATTTATGTAAAATTTATTTTTTTATTTAAATGAATTATATGAAAAGTTCTAAATTTGTAGTTATATTTTAGAAATATATTTATTGCGTATTTTGTATTTATAAGCTTTTCTAATAAATACATAAACTAACAATTTAAAATAATTGCAATTTTGAAAAATTTGAATTATTAAATATATTATGCTTTGATTAGCTTTTTATCACAAAATTTAATAATTCAAATTTTTTCACTTTTGTAATTGAATTGAAATAAATATATTTTAATTTATTTCAAGATTTTTAAATAGATAAATTAGTAAGAATTTGTAATATTTTTGAATAGATAAAGTAATTGGAAAATGATTTTTAGTACTATAAAGTTAACTTGATTAGCTATGTCTTACGATCAATCTAATAACATCTTTTATGGTTTTAAAAGGACCTTCGGATATCTTTAAATTTGAACCAAATAGGTGTAGGGTATTTCTAAGTCGGTTGCACCGACTGACTGTTTCTTTACTTGTTTAAACATACAAAAAGTATGTAATAAAATTAGCTACTATGCAAAAACGGTACTTATTTATCTAATTAATAAGCATATTCGTTTTAGTTTTTGAAATCTTAATTAATGCAAATCTTGTACTGTTGTTTATTTTGAGAAAAAATTAATTAATTAATATTTTTATTGCTTGAAGCTAATTTGGAACAAATATCAAAGTTCAATATCTTAATTCTAAAGAACATTTAACATCTAAAACAAGTTTTTCTTTTTTCTAAAGCAAACCTATTGGCACATATAAATCTTTAATATAATTATCTACTTTTAATTTATTAGATTATTTGCATAAACCCATAGAGTACAGATATTAGAAGAAGAGGAACAAATTTATATAAAGAAATAATTAAACAAAAATAAGTGGTGTTACAGGTTTTGACTGTATTAGTGGAAACTTAGAAAATAATTTCACCCCAATTCTTGAAGGCGTAGCATACGATGAGTATCACAAAAGTGAGGATTGGCTATTTTTTAAGATTCAAAATTAATATTAAAGCCATGTTGTCAATTTGACGTGATGGCAAAATCATCACATTTTAGCTTTTCTTGAAGGCGTAGTATACCAAATGAGAGCAAATTGGTATCATTTCTAAATTTGCCTAGTTCTTTTCACGTCTAGTTTTTTTCTTTAAAATTTTAAAGTTAAAAACAAAAATAGAAAATGAAAAAACTAAAAATATTAAAGGTATATTTTTAAAATGGATGTTTTTTTTATATGTACATAAAAATATTTTAGTTTAGGTACCTGTTTTAAATTTTCATGTTTTAAATCTGCAAAATGAAAGTTACGTCATTTTTACCTATAAAGTGTAGGTAATTCTAAAGGATTTGAATTATTTCTTATACATCTTCTAAAATTCTGTTTTTTATTTTTTTTTTTTTTTTTACGAGGGAATGGAAAGCTTGAAAGCCACCCATTAAAACTGTGTGGTGTTTCTTTGAGTAGAGTGCGATTTTAACACACCAAAGCCACACCCTTTTTGCGCCAAACTTTAGGAGGGAACCTGTGATACAAATGTACAGTTTGGATACAGGGATAGGGATATGGAAGGAATTGGGATTATGGTGGAAGTTATTTGGGATTTCTGGATTATGGGGGATGGGGAAAATTGGATGGGATATTTAGAAGAAAGATGTTAATGTTCTTCTTAAATTTACCTAAATCGTACACATATACATTATCAAATTAATAAAGAATTAAAAAAAAAACTTCTAAAATTAATTTAGATTAAGTTTAGTTAAAAAAAAAAGTGTAAAATAAGTAGTGAAACAATTTAATTATCTACGTTAAAATTTTAAGCATAAAATTAAAAGTAAAATTAAAAGTGATATTTATCTATATTTATCTCTATGTCCGCCATTGAAAGTGCGGCAATGTGATCCAAAATAAAAATTGAGGTAAAATAGAAAAAAAGCACCACAAATTTTAAACACATTTAAAGAAAAGAAT
This sequence comes from Dolichopus griseipennis, assembly GCA_963082915.1. Lineage (NCBI taxonomy): Eukaryota > Metazoa > Arthropoda > Insecta > Diptera > Dolichopodidae > Dolichopus > Dolichopus griseipennis. The sequence continues at coordinate 114,527,969 of OY720443.1, forward strand.
AAAACAAATCTTATTTTATAATTTTAAATAAAATGAAAAAAAAAAATTAAGTTTTGTATTAAATTCTTATTAAACCTAAACCGATGTTGTTTCGACGAAAGTTGAAGACGAATGATTACGAATGAGTATTAATATATTCTGCATTTTTTTTTATCCAAAAGAATCATACAAATAAAAAAAAACTCATACATATTTATTTTATTACTTCTGACAACAACATAAAATCAAAAGTAAAGACAAAAAAATTGCAATGTCTACCAACTTTACAATAAGGACATCACCTCACAAAAAAAATAGTCTTCAAGAGTAGGCAGACATTATAATTTCGTGTGAAGTGATGAACCTTCAAGAATTGGGGTGTTTGTTTACTTAGTAAATAAAAGGATTTATCTACTCTTTTTGTAATAATATTGTATATATATATACTCGCTCCATTTATACAATATACATATCAACGCAAGTAATAAAAATTAACAGGGACAAATAAGAAAATAATAATTACATATGCGAAATGGGGTCGTGTCACAAATGCAAAACGAAAATTAAAGGTAAAACTGGAATTGAATGTGGACAGGGATTCCTTCCCTAAAATAATGGCGGCAGGAAAACTATGTATTGGTTGGGAAAGATGTAAAGTGTTTAATACTATGCTATACATTTAAAGTTTTTAATTATAAATCGGCTGACTATACAAAAATAGAAAAGTGCCCATAAGACCAATAACACATCTGACCATAAGACATCTGATTGTACTAAACAGCAGGAAATTAATAAGTGTCTCATATGCAAAATAGCCAACAAAAAATTCAAATTAGAATTTTTGGTTTAGAGATAATTCTTGGTTTAAAGATAAATTACAAAACATTTGACAGATTGTGCCCTAAAAAAAAAACTAAAGGATTTATATACAAGTGAGGAAAAAAACCAAAGATTTTTAAAAATCACATTTTCAAAATTATATACGGTTTCTTACAGAGTATTTTATCATTTATTTTTATAAAAATATATATAAAAACAAGTAAAGAAACAGTCAGTCAGTGCAACGACTTAGAAATACCCTACACCTATTTGGTTCAAATTTAAGGACATATCCATAAGTCATTTTAACACCATAAAAGCTGTTATTAATTTGATCGTAAGACATAGCTAACCAAATTAACTTTATAACACTAAAAACATTTCTAATTACACTATCTATTAAAAAATATTACAAATTCTTACTAATTTATCTATTTAAAAAAATTAAAAAACAAACAAACTTGAAATAAATGAAAATATATTTATTCCAATTCAATTACAAAATGAAAAAATTCTAATTATTAAATTTTGTGATAAAAAGATAATCAAAGCATAACCTTATAAAAAGGTTATCAAAGCTTATAAACGCAAAATATGCAATAAATGTATTTCTAAAATACAATTACAAATTTAGACCTTTTCATATAATTCATTTAAATATAAAAATAAATTTAACATAAATGCAGCAAGTACCTTTGAACATAGCTGAACCACTACAATTAAGTCTAAATTTCGGGGACACATAGGAAATGGGAAATATATTCTTTGGTTTCGAAATTAAACTCGACCACAACCAACTCCCATGGCACTTTCATTACTAGTAGCCTAGAGTTTAAATTTCATCAAAATAGCGGCTTTATTTTTTGAGTATTGGTGTTTTTAAGATATATGTTTGTTAGCCCCTGAACTTTTCAAGGGTTCCAGAACCCGAAACCATGGTACGATTTCGCCCATATGCAGTCCCCGTCATACTTTCAATACTAGTTAACCCTTGTACACAATTGGAACGTTCTATCTTAATTTTAAGTTACTAGTTTTATTAATTTCGATGATAAGCTTTTACACATTGGGGGGTCTAAAAGAGGTACTGAACCACCAGTCCAATAGATCCAAAATTAGAGGGGCACGCAGGAAATAGTAAAGAACACCCATGTGCCAAATTTGAAGCTTCTACATTTGTTTCAAGTTACTATCTTTATTAATTTCGAAAATATGCTTTAAAGTCCTCGGAACTGAGTGGCTGGTCCCCACCCACTACTCCAATTGGGCTAAAATTTCACGGAGACTAAGGAAATCGAAAGCGAAGCCCTGATACCAAATTTGGAGGTTCTATCTTCATTGGTTACGCAATCGCCGCCGTAGTTTCATTACCAATAACCTACAGCACCACTTTCATGAAGATAGCGTCATTAGTTGTTGAGTTATCGTGATTTTTTATATATATTCGAAGGGCTAAGATCGATTAAAAGGTCCAATATCCGAACCAATTGGCCGATTTGCAATCCCCGCCGTACTTTCAGCCCTAGTAACCTATAGTTAAAATTTCATCAAGATAGCTCCATTATTTTTTGAGTTATTGGGCCTACGGACGGACGGACATGGCTATATCGACTCAGGAGGTCACGCTGATCACAAATATATATACTTTTCCATACCTAGCTCGCTTCCTTTAGGTGATTACAAACACCATACCAAAGTTAATATACCCCTTTACCTATTCTATAGGTGTAGGGTATAATATATGATAATATTATAATATAGTTATTTCATTAATTTATTAATTATATGACAAATAGTGAAATACTTAGAATATAACCCAAATGCACTCAAGAAAACCTGTTGATAAGTGCGCAATATAATGTTGGAGCTTCAATGTTAACGTTTAATTTTGGAAAAACTTACACTGGTGAATAAGTTACTGTTTCATAAAAACATAAAAGTTACTGTGATTGATGGCACATCGAAACTGCCGCTTTTTCTCCTTGTGATCCGAGGGCTTTAGTCTAACCTCCTCCTCCGTTCTTTTCTGAGCTTTTCTCCTCAGTCGGAAGCAAAAATTATCTCCGGAGGTCTCCGCGGCATTGAAAGGTCGCAGGCTAGGCTGATTGTACACACAGTGGCTTCAACCATCGGCCCAGCCTGGTAAGGGCTTGCAGGCTGCCCCCGACCTGTATTTGAACATCCCCCGGATGACCGCTAGCACCTTACTTCCTCTCGAATCAGTGTAAGAGATTCCCCACTCCAATGCCTTAGCGTTGAAATCGCCACCAATCACCACGCGCCCCGTCGTGTTCAAAACCGTATCCTCAAGGTTCGCCAACTTCGCTCGGAATTCCGTTATGGGCTCGTTGATATCTGTGTGTTTCACCCAGACAAACCCACGACGGGGTCCATGCTCTCGTATCAAAATTTTCGCTGGATCATGTATCCAGGTGGCCGCTATACCCAGCTCGCCCTAGAACCAAGAAGGGTTCCTGTCCGTATACTGCTAACTAATGAGGAGTATGTCAGAACCCTTGTCCCAGACAAGCTGATGCAGGAGGTCTTCTGCCAATCGGATCCGATTCAGGTTTGCCTGGAGGACGTTGTTCATTTCCCTGTCGATTTGGCCTTTGTCAGCATCTCTGAATACCTTGCATAACCCCGTGCCAAGAGCGTGACCCACATTTTCCTGTTGCACGCCAGCTTCGGCACAGAGTATGCAATTGGCCTTCTCTTTACAGGTCTTAGCGACATGCCCCTCCTTTCCGCAGCGGAAGTTGGCTTTGCTGCTATCAGGTCCCCTGCAAGAACCAGACTCGTGACCGAAAGTCAAACACTTACAGCATCGTCTGACCTCGATCCTTAGCCTAACCCTGCAGGAAACCCATCCAATTTTGAGCCTTCCCTGCTACAGCAGCTTTATGGCAGCTTGTTCGGAGAGATCCTATAGCTGCCATTTGGGACCCCGAATTTGGCGCTGTGAGATCAACTCTTAATGCTGCAAACTCTTCGAGATCCATTCTCAATGCCCGCTCCACTTCAGCACGCTCGGTGAGGCAGCCCAAATCCTTCACTTCCACAGACTTCATCGGCACCATGCCCTTCACACTTTCTGAAGCGCCCACTGCATCCTCTATGGCCTTTGTGAAGCATCCAAAGCTTGTCTAACCACTCACCATCAGGAGAACCTTTCCATCTAGAGTGTGCCGGTCTTAATTTGAGCACCTTTTTCTTCCGGCTTGACTAAGAATGTCCGAGTATGACTTACCCTCCGCTGGCTTTGTTGTTTTATGCTTTATAGAGCGGGTCAACGACTTGGTGGCACCACTTTTCGGACTTTCATCTCCTTTTTCGCTTGGGAAGCTTCCGGTGCTTTAATCGTAGACTCTTCTACATTTCCCTCATTAATTCCCCGATTGTTCCTCTTTTTAGTCCTCTTCACCACCGTCCACTGCCGCGCCTCGTGGAGAGTGAAGGGGTCATTTCCTTCTTTCTTTTTAAGATGCCTTCCTTTTCCGCCGGACTGATAGCTCCCCTTTTTGGAAGTCCACTGGTTATTACTTGCGGGGGCAAAAAAACCTTATTTTTCCTAGGTCTATTTATCCCCGGTTGTCTTTCCTGCTTTATCTGTACACCTCGACTTCTCATTTTAGATAGCATCTCTGTTTGGGTCGCAGTGTCCCCCTGTTTGGAGTCCCCCTCAGAGTAGCAGCTCTAATTTTGGCCAGTACACCATTGCTCTTCTGGAGGTTTTCCGATGGTAACGCCGAACGCCTTTTTAAAGGGCTCTCCTTCGATCCCCTTCTTCCACTGCCTACTTAATTCCATCTTCTTTTTCTCGATATTTTTGTTTTTGCTAATCATTCTTTGTTCCCACGATTGCGGCGAGAAAAGAAGTCCGCCCCCGCAGAGCTCCCATACAAAGGTAAGGCTTTTACACTCAGAGGTCGCAAGATATCTGAGGACACCTTTTGCGACTGAGCTAGTTTTTATAAAGGGCTCCCAGCCCGGCTGATTATTGGAAAAAATCTAATCAAAAGAGTTTCTAAGTAATGATTACTCAAATTGGATTAAAGGAGAAACTATTAACATTTGGAATAATCCTAAACTGGGCAAAATAGATGAAGAAGCTAAGCGTTAAATACACAAGACAGCGATAAAAGTTTTGTCAATCCCATGGTTTTCCACCTATTGTTAGATTGACAAAAAAAGCCGGCGAGTCTTGTGAATATACGTATGCCTTATCTAGATTAAGAGAACACAAAATTTACAACAACGTGAGATTATTTTTATCTTATTTTCATGATTAAGATGGTATTTGTTATGATGGTATTACTCAAACAAGTCTAAAAGTACTTGTTTATCAATAAGGGCTGCCAAATAGCATTGTAGAACTCAATAATTTGTACTTTGCTTATCATGATTACATCGGAATATCGAAAAAGTAAGAACATAAAGATTTAACTTATTAGGAGATATATTGATTTACAACCAAGCATTTACAACCAATTGGAGAGTTTTGGTAAAATAATATGATTAGTAAACCAATAGTATTTTAATGCTAGAAGCTTAAGGAAAAATATGACTGAAATCGAACTTTTTGTTAAAAACAGGTAATTGACATTATTATGATTGATGAAACGTGGTTATATTCAGATGAAGAAAATTTTAATATATCTGGCTTCTCTGCATTTTTTAATTCTAATAATGAATCAAGAGGAGAGGGAACCGCTATTTATTAAGCAGAATATTTGGTATACGGTTTTAAAAATATTTGACCAAATCAATAATATACACCCTAATTCTTCAAGACGCATCTCTCAAACGATGAAAAAATTCACCGCTTCGCCTCTAGTTAAATTTATAATTCTCTTAGTCAGACGATAAAATTTTTAAATGTTGGTAGTACTTCGCTGCTGTCAAAAAGAAAAAAAAAGTTTTTTAAACTAAATTTGAATTTTTTTCTTGCTTTGAAAAGTAAACAAAATGAAGAGTCAAGATTTTAAATTTTAAGTAGTGTTTTGTTTTTTTGTTAATTTAAAAAGTAAAAATAAAAGTAAATAAAATGTCATCGTTTATGTTTTACGATTCTTCGATAAAATAAATGAATAACATAACAAAAACACAAAAATTTAAAATTATTTTAAATATTACTTAATTTTCTGCTAGTTGCATTTTATGTTTAAATTAAAACAAAGAACAAAAAAATTTTATACTTGAAGCAATACTCTTATCGGTTACACAAACAGAGGTGATATAAAATGGCTATCGTTTCGTAGCAAAAGTCTTAAAGAATACTACAAGCGACGCATTTGACAGTTCTTATCGCGTTAAGTACAATGTACCGCTTATGCGTCTTCAAGAATAGAAATTGATCGCTTAAGCGGATTTTTTCGTATGAAGCGACTAAAAGAATATGGGTGATAATTATTTCATTAAATAACACTTCTCCTTTAAAAACAGGAGATAACACTTCTCCTTCCATCCTTTAAAATTGTAGTTTCCCACAGAAAAACAATAGCGATTTACTAGCACATCTGGATTTAATATTTAATAAACATAAGAATATAGTTCTGATGGGTGTTATTTATATTGATTTATTAACAGACACTGAGCTCTCCAGATCTTATAAATTGATGTTAGAAAACGGAGTTACTATAACGAACGTACTAAGTTATGAATCTGTTACTAAAGTGACTGAAAAATTCTTCTACGATCATTGATCATATTCTGACAGAAAAGTTTGACTTTGACATTAAGCTTCACCGTGTAGTAAATCTGGTTCATAAACATATTATTTCAAATTGAATAAAGTTTAAAGAAAGATAGAATATTTTTAAAAGAGAAATCTACAACACAAATTTGGAAAAATATAAACCAAAAGTAAGAAAGTTAGTTAAAATAAATAACTGTCATAGTGTGGACGACCTTATAAAAATATTTTCAAAAGCAAAGGTAAATTCTACAATTAAAACGCTTCGAAGAGTTAGAAACTTTGGATGACAAAGGAATTTGTGAATATGATCAAAAAGAGGAATAATCTGTTTAAAAAGTTGAGAAAGCAGCAAAACAATATAGATATTAAAGTGTTTATTCGAAATGCAAAAACAAGGTAACGTATAAAATAAGTAAAGCCAAATAAAATTATTTTCATGATAAACTACAACTAGTTGGTGGTGATCAAAGGAAAATTTGGAAACTTCTAAATTATCTCATTTTTAAAGATCAATTGAGTCTAGCAAGGTTATCAAAATAATAAACAGTAATGGTATCAGAATATGTGATTGCTTTGAAATTGCAAATTTCTTCAATCCTTACCTCAGTTCAATTGGAAGCAAACTAGTAGATAAAATTTCTGATGCTTAAAAATACGTAATAAAAAATAGATTCGTTGAAAAATACATTTTCCTTAATCCTACAGAAATACACAAAATCATAATGCAGTTAAAAAATAGTTCTCCTGTAGGTGATAATATTTCAGCTTCAGATTTAAAACATGTTGTAACTTTAATAACACCTATAATTGTATGCTTGTTAAATAGATGTCTAAATACAGGTATATATTTTGAGTGTCTTAAATCAAGTATTGTTGTACCAATCTTTAAATGTGAGTCAACATTGGATGTATCAAATTATAGACCGATTGCTCTCTAATAGTGTTGGAAAGTATTTGAAAAGGTTATAAATTCTAGAATACAAGAGTTTGTGCAAAAAGTTGCAGTCTTAGAATCCATCAACTCAATTGTGAATAAATTGGATCAAGGAAATTATGTATGTTCGGTATTTGTTAATCTAAAGAAGGCCTTCGATACAGTGAATCACAATATTTTACTTAATTGCATGAAATTGGAATAAGGAGTACAGCTAATGACTTACTCTACTCATATCTGAATAACAGAAAAACTATTACAAAAATTAATAGAGTTTTTGGTAATGATAATAATATAAACATTGGTGTTCCCCAAGGATCAGTACTTGGTCCTACACTATACTTATTTTATACTCATAGTATCTAGTTTGCGAATTTGGGAGCTGACTAAAAGACCTTTGCTGGCGATACTCTATCTTTAATAACGATAGAACTTTTATAGAACTTGAAACTCTAGTAAATAATGATTTGGAGATTTATGAACATTGACTAAGAGATAATAAATTAACTCTTATTATACCCTACACCTATAGAATAGGTAAAAGGGTATATTAACTTTGGTATGGTGTTTGTAACCACCTAAAGGAAGCGATCTAGATATGGAAAAGTATATATATTTGTGATCAGCGTGACCTCCTGAGTCGATATAGCCATGTCCGTCCGTCCGTCCGTAGGCACGATAATTCAAAAAATAATGGAGCTATCTTGATGAAATTTTAACTGTATAAAAAGTTAATTTGGTTAGCTATGTCTTACGATCAATTTAATAACAGCTTTAATGATGTTAAAAGGACTTATGGATATGTCCTTAAATTTGAACCAAATTTGTAGGGTATTTCTAAGTCGGTTGCACCGACTGACTGTTTCTTTACTTGTTAAATTATTATTTGCACATCAGATACAATTTATGTAACTGGTCCTGCTGTGTTCTAATAAGCAAAGCCATTAAATGCTTATATAAGTTCGACTGGCTTACTCCAAAAAATGAAATTTTTAAACGCACTGGATATCAAAATTGAACCGAACTCATTATTTTGGAAAAATCTAAACTAATTTCCAAAATAGAAAGAGTATAAAAAAAACCTTAATATTTTACCAGAACAAATAATATTCATAATTACAATACAAGAAGGTTGAACAATTTAAATGATGCCAAAATTCCTATTGAAATAAAAGCGAAATTTGAAATTGTGCATCTGATTAATAAATTTAATATATATAGATAATAATATATATAAGAGATTATTTTATTTTATTTTATCAAACATGATTTACTTTGTTATTATTTTGAAACATTGAATGAGTATATGAATATGATCTTTAAAAATTTAAACACATAAACAACCAGTAAAACTCAAATACTTAAAGAACTGGAAGTTAATTTGAATAACATAATATGTATGTACATATATACAGTCATTTCAAATTTATTATACAATGTATTTTGAACTTATGTTCTTTTTATTTCATTTTTACACAATGTATTTTAAAAGTTCTTTTTTTTTCTATAGAATTCGCAATGTTCAAATAAATTGGCAAGTGACTGTATATGCATGAAATTGAAATTCACTTGACTTCTTTAACTTTTTCAGTTTTACTTGCTTTTATATTTATTTAGACTTCTCTGAAAGCATTTTGTATTTCCAATTTTACGTGGAAAAATCTCTTATGCAAAATAAAGCAATCTTAGAATATAAAGAATTAGCCTAATTCAACTGAATGTTGATAACGAATTTAATAAATATAAATATACTATTATTATTTAGTATAAGTGGTAATAGAAAAATAATTTAGTAGGTACTTATATCAAATCATAAATTTAAAATAAAGTTTCAAGTATTCCTAAAACTACGAACTTTAAGTTTTTTATACCAACGATGTTCATATGGTGCATATGATCATTATTAGTATAAAAACAAGTAAAGAAACAGTCAGTCGGTGCAACCGACTTAGAAATACCCTACACCTATTTGGTTCAAATTTAAGGACATATCCATAAGTCGTTTTAACATCATTAATTTGATCGTAAGACATAGCTAATCAAATTAACTTTATAATACTAAAAACATTTTCTAATTACACTATCTATTAAAAAATATTACAAATTCTTACTAATTTATCTATTTAAAAATATTAAAACAAAAAAACTTGAAATAAATGAAAATATATTTATTCCAATTCAATTACTAAATGAAAAAATTTGAATTATTAAATTTTGTGATAAAAAGCTAATATATTTAATAATTACAATTTTTCAAAATTGCAATTATTTTAAATGGCTTGTTTATGTACCTATTAGAAAAACTTATAAACGCAAAATATGCAATAAATGTATTTCTAAAATACATATACAAATTTAGACCTTTTCATATAATTCATTTAAATATAAAAATAAATTTTACATAAATGCAGCAAGTACCTTTGAACATAGCTGAACCACTACAATTAAGTCTAAATTTCGGAGACACATAAGAAATAGGAAATATATTCTTTGGCTTCGAAATTAAACTCAACCAGAACCAATTCCCATGGTATTTTCATTACTAGTAACCTAGTGTTAAATTTCATCAAAATACCTGCATTATTTTTTGAGTTATGGTGTTTTTAAGATATATGTTTGTTAGTTCTTGAACTTTTCAAGGGGTTCAGAGCCCGAAATTATGGTACGATTTCGTCCATATGCAGTCCCGTCATACTTTCAATACTAATTAACCCTTGTACACAATTGGAACGTTCTATCTTAATTTTAAGTTACTAGTTTTATTAATTTCGATGATAAGCTTTTACACATTGGGGGGTCTAAGAGAGGTTCTGAACCACCACTTCAATTGATCAATTAGGGGGGCACGCAAGAAATAGTAAAGAAGACCCTGGGCCAAATTTAAAGCTTCTACATTTGTTTCAAGTTACTATCTTTATTAATTTCGAAAATATGCTTTAAGGTCCTCGGAACTAAGTGGCTGGTCCCCGACCCACTACTCCAATGGGGCCCAAATTTCAAAGACACTTACGAAATAGGAAGGGACACCCTGATACTAAATTTGGAGGTTCTATCTTCATTGGTCTCGGAATTATGCTCGTTTGGCCTAAATTCGATCAAAAAGTTCTAAGTTCCGAACCCATTCTCCAATCCTCACCGTACATAATCATCGCCGTAGTTTCATTACCAATAACCTACAGCACAAATTTCATGAAGATCGCGTCATTAGTTGTTGAGTTATCGTGATTTTTTATATATGTTCGTTAGCCCTGACACCGTTTAAAAGTTCCGGAATCCGAACCGTTGGGCTGATTTCACCCTTATATAGTCCGCGCTGTACTTATAGTACTAGTTAACCCTTGTACACAACTTGAACGGTCTATCCTAATTTTAAGTAACTATTTTTAGTAATTTCGATTATAAGCCTTTAAAACTTGGGAGGTCTGAGAGGGGTACAGACAGAATCACCACTCCAATTGATCCCAAATTAGGGGAACACGCAAGAGATAGTAAAGAACACCCTTGTGGCAAATAGGAAGCTTCTACATTTTTTCAAGTTGTTATCTTTATTAATTTTAAAGATATGCTTTAAGGTCTTCGGAAATGTGTGGCTGGTCCCCGACCCACTACTCCAATGGGACCCAAATTCACAAGACACTTAGGAAATAGGAAGGGACACCCTGATACTAAATTTGGAGGTTCTATCTTCATTGGTTTCGGAATTATGCTCGTTTGGCCTAAATTCGATCAAAAAGTTCTAGGTTTCGAACCCATGGTCCAATCCCGACCTTACCCAATTCCCAAAGTAGTTTTATTACTAGTAACCTACAGCACAAATTTGATGAAGATAGCGTCATTAGTTGTTGAGTTATCGTGATTTTTTATATTTGTTCGTTAGCCCTGAAACCGATTAAAAGGTCCTGAATCCGAACCCATGGGCCGATTTCACCCATATGCAATCCCCGCCGTACTTTCAGTCCTAGTAACCTACAGTTAAAATTTCATCAAGATAGCTCCATTATTTTTTGAGTTATCGTGCCTACGGACGGACGGACGGACATGGCTATATCGACTCAGGCGGTCACGCTGATCACAAATATATATACTTTTCCATATCTAGCTCGCTTCCTTTAGGTGGTTACAAACACCATACCAAAGTTAATATACCCTTTTACTTATTCTATAGGTGTAGGGTATAACAAGCAAACTTGAAATAAATAAAAATATATTTATTCCAATTCAATTACAAAATGAAAAAATCCTAATTATAAAATTTTATGATAACAAGTAAAGAAACAGTCAGTCAGTGCAACCGACTTAGAAATACCCTACACCTATTTGGTTCAAATTTAAGGACATATCCATAAGTCATTTTAACACCATAGAAGCTGTTATTAATTTGATCGTAAGACATAGCTAACCAAATTAACTGTATAATACTAAAAACATTTTCTAATTACCCTATCTATTAAAAAATACTACAAATTCTTACTAATTTATCTATTTAAAAATATTAAAAAACAAACAAACTTGAAATAAATGAAAATATATTTATTCCAATTCAATTACAAAATGAAAAAATTCTAATTATTAAATTTTGTGATAAAAAGATAATTAAAGCATAATATATTTAATAATCCAAATTTTTAAAAATTGCAATTATTTTAAATGGTTAGTTTATATACCTAATAGAAAAGCTTATAAACGCAAAATATGCAATAAATGTATTTCTAAAATACAATTAAAAATTTACACCTTTTCATATAATTCATTTAAATATAAAAATAAATTTTACATAAATGCAGCAAGTACCTTTGAACATAGCTGAACCACTACAATTAAGTCTAGATTTCGGAGACACATAGGACAGAGGAAATATATTCTTTGGCTTCGAAATTAAACTCGACCACAACCAATTCCCATGGTACTTTCATTACTAGTAACCTACTGTTAAATTTCATCAAAATACCGGCATTATTTTTTGAGTTATGGTGTTTGTAAGATATATGTTTGTTAGTCCTTGAACTTTTCAAGGTTTCCAGGACCCGAAATTATGGTACGATTTCACCCATATGCAGTCCCGTCATACTTTCAATACTAGTTAACCCTTGTACACAACTGGAACGCTCTATCTTAATTTTAAGTTACTAGTTTTATTAATTTCGATGATAAGCTTTTACACATTGGGGGGTCTAAGAGAGGTTCTGAACCACCACTCCAATTGATCCCAAATTAGGGGGGCACGCAAGAAATAGTAAAGAACACCCTTGTGGCAAATTGGAAGCTTCTACATTTGTTTCAAGTTACTATCTTTATTAATTTCGAAAATATGCTTTAAGGGCCTAAGAACTGAGTGGCTGGTCCCCGATCCACTACTCCAATGGGGCCCAAATTTCAAAGACACTTACGAAATAGGAAGGGACACCCTGATACCAAATTTGGAGGTTCTATCTTCATTGGTTTCGGAATTATGCTCGTTTGGCCTAAATTCGATCAAAAAGTTCTAAGTTCCGAACCCATTGTCCAATCCTCACCGTACGTAATCACCGCCGTAGTTTCGCTGCCAATAACCTACAGCACAAATTTCATGAACATAGCCTCATTAGTTGTTGAGTTATCGTGATTTTTTATATATGTTCCTTAGCCCTGACATCGATTAAAAGGTCCGGAATCCGAACCGTTGGGCTGATTTCGCCCTTATATAGTCCGCGCTGTACTTATAGTACTAGTTAACCCTTGTACACAATTTGAACGGTCTATCCTAATTTTAAGTAACTATTTTTAGTAATTTCGATTATAAGCCTTTAAAACTTGGGAGGTGTGAGAGGGGTACAGAACCACCACTCCAATTGATCCCAAATTAGGGGAACACGCAAGATATAGTAAAGAACACCCTTGTGGCAAATTGGAAGCTTCTACATTTTTTCAAGTTGTTATCTTTATTAATTTTAAAGATATGCTTTAAGGTCTTCGGAAATGTGTGGCTGGTCCCCGACCCACTACTCCAATGGGACCCAAATTCACAAGACACTTAGGAAATAGGAAGGGACACCCTGATACTAAATTTGGAGGTTCTATCTTCATTGGTTTCGGAATTACGCTCGTTTGGCCTAAATTCGATCAAAAAGTTCTAGGTTCCGAACCCATGGTCCAATCCCGACCTTACGGAATCCCCGAAGTAGTTTCATTACTAGTAACCTACAGCACAAATTTGATGAAGATAGCGTCATTAGTTGTTGAGTTATCGTGATTTTTTATATTTGTTCGTTAGCCCTGAAACCGATTAAAAGGTCCAGAATCCGAACCCATGGGCCGATTTCGCCCATATGCAATCCCCGCCGTACTTTCAGTCCTAGTAACCTACAGTTAAAATTTCATCAAGATAGCTCCATTATTTTTCGAGTTATCGTGCCTACGGACGGACGGACGGACGGACATGGCTATATCGACTAAGGCGGTCACGCTGATCACAAATATATATACTTTTCCATATCTAGCTCGCTTCCTTTAGGTGGTTACAAACACCATACCAAAGTTAATATACCCCTTTACCTATTCTATAGGTGTAGGGTATAAAAATTACTCTCGCGAAGAAACATTTAAACATGACGAACTTATATACTTAAAAGCAAATAGCACTAATAATTTTATGTATATTTTGCTCATTCGTGTTATATAAATAAAAATTCAAAACATAACCCAAGTTTCTAAAAAAACATATCTGAACTCTGAAGTCTGAGCATTGAGCAGTAAAAATGTATTTTAAAATCATGGCAGTTTTCATGTATTTGTAAGTATTTTTTTTTTCCAAGGATAATAAGAGAGCAATTTTTTTTGTCTTTTTGTTATCTTATTAAATCGGCTTGGCGTCGGTTTGTATGAGTTTTGCGATGGAAGATTTGTCTACAAGGATGTAGACAATATTTTTTTCTTATTTTTTGAATTTTATAACCATTCTAATTGAATATTCAATGGTTTCTTAAGAAATAAAACAAACACAAATATTTCTTGTAGTTCATCTTTTTTTTTGTCTTTCAACCCTCATACCCTTAATTTAAATTTAATGTTTTTAAATGGTCCCACTAAGCAAAAATATCTTACATAAAAAATACATTTTTAATTTCAGTTTTTTTTTTTGTAATTTTAATAACGAAACCTCCTAATTGGATAATATCGTAAAATAATAATAATAAAAATTTACCCACATTCCATTTTCCTCCTTTAAAAAATTATATATTCAAGCGAAGTACCTATTGAAATTAAATAAAAGAAAATCAGCTGACCAAAGGTTAATATAAAAAAATTAAAATCAAACCACTAATCTTATCTTTTATATGCTATGTAAAAATTTAACTTACGCATTTATAGACTACTCTATCAAAGCAGTTTTAAAATTGATTTATAAAAACCAAAAAAAAAATAACATACTTAATATAACTGGATTTTATAAATTACTAAGTCACTACAGCAGTAATCGTCTTCCATTTCGCCTTCTTTCATTATTATAAATTTTCAAGAAAAGTTTTAAAATATAAATATTTTGGTGATTAAGATTTGATTTTACAAAATATTATAACATTGAGAAATGTTTTCACAAAATTTTCTATTTACTCTAATAACTCAAAGATGAAGTTTTGGAAATTTCCTTTAGGTATTAGGAGCAATTGAAATATAAAGCAGGAGTTGTCTAGGCAATTGCAACATTGCACTGTCAGTAGATATAGATAAGTACAGTACTTAGTGTTGGAAACACGAAACACTCGTTGTCAGTAGATATAGATAAGTACTCAATTTTAGTAATATAAATAAAGATGCAATTTTTGATATGTAAATCATTTAAATTTTTTAATTCTTAATAATTTCATTTAGAATTAATTTCCTACATTTGAGTAGTTGACATACAACTTCTTTTTTTATATGAACATTACTTCAATGGCCAACGTCTGAATAAAATATAGTCGGTAAAGTAGAAGAGGTGAAGTTGAGCTGCCTCTCAACTTCTATTTACATTAATCCATAACTGTAAATCTAATAAGTTGTGTATTTGAAATTTTGAAAAAGTAATAAGCATTATATCATCCAATGTCTACATTCAGGTCATACGGGTACTCAGAGTTGACTCAGTTTACTCTAATACACTCTTTCCAGTTAGTTTTATTTGTTAAATAATTTCATTTAAATTTTGAAATACCGTCCTATTCATTTTTATTTTTTTCGCAATGTTAAACGTCATGAAATTTTCTAATATAAATATTTGCTTTTTAGCACTAATAATTAAATGTATGAAATTTTTATTATCAATTTTACACATTTTCGTTTTAAATATTATGTTTACATATAGGTATACGATCAAAGCAATGCACAAAATACATAATTAGAAAGAATAATTATGAAATATTTTTCGCAAATCCAATGAATAATATGAGTGCAACAATTAGTAAATATTTTCGATTTTCACGATTTTCTACAATATTCCATTTTTTTTTTTGTTCAAGGCCATACAAATATAACTGGTATTCCAGTTATACTTAATAGGTGTATAAAAGCAAAACTTTAATTTTTGACCCCTTACACCTCGTAAACAGAGGCGTGACAAAAAAAATTTCTTGACTGACTCTTACTTATTTCTGAGGATCTAACTTCTCCCTCAAGTTTTAAGTTTCTAGTTTGAGCCGTTCAGGATATGACGGCCAAGAATTTTACAAAGCTTAGTTTTTGATAACGATAAATTTTAGAACCATATGGAAACTTTTTTATGGAGTCAGCTTTTTTATTAGTCAGTCGTAGGTAAAAAGAGACGGACGGACGGTTAGGGTGAAACTATATTGGGACATTTTTACAAAAAGCGTGCTAAATACAAATAAAAAAAGTTAAGAAACAGTCAGTCGGTGCAACCGACTTAGAAATACCCTACACCAATTTGGTTCAAATTTAAGGACATATCCATAAGTCATTTTAACACCATAAAAGCTGTTATTAATTTGATCGTAAGACATAGCTAACTAAATTAACTTTATAATACTAAAAACATTTTCTAATTACACTATCTATTAAAAAATATTACAAATTCTTACTGATTTAGATTTATTTATTTATTAGTTTAACTCAAACTTTACAAAAATTTTAACAATTAGTATTATACAACATAGAAAACAAAATAGCTTATGAATTAAGTTACAATTTCATATTTCTTAAATTAAAATTTAAGTGAACAATAAAAACAACTAAATATATATAAAAAAAAGAATTTATATTTCTATTTATACAATTTAAGTTTTTGTGTTTGTTTTGAAAGTGTGAAATCGATGTTGTTCTTGTGTTTGTTACCCATTATCAACATCGTATGAATTGGTTCATAATTGCCATAATTTGTTCTATGAAAACTCAACTTAAATAAATTAGTATTACGTAAACGATTATTTGAATTAATTTTAATGTTATTAAGGATTTGAGGAGAAGAAATGTTACCTTTTATAACTTCAGTAATAAAAATAACATCAGCAACTTCTCGTCTTAATTTTAAAGTTTTCAAGTGAATTAAATTCAATCTATTTTCATAAGGAGGTAGGATCAGCGGGTTTGACCATTGAAGATTTCTCAAAGTAAATCTTAAAAAATTTCTTTGCACCGCCTCTATCCTATTAATATGTACCTCGTAAAATGGTGACCAAACTTGGCTAGCATATTCTAAATTAGGTCTAACAAGACAAGAATATAAAGATTTAAGAACATAAGGATCATTAAATTCTTTAGACCAACGTTTTATAAAACCAAGCATAGAATTAGCTTTATTTATAATATAGCAGAAATGAAGTTTAAAGTTAAGCTTATCATCGAAGTAAACGCCTAGGTCTTTAATAGAATTCGTTTTAGGAATACTAATTCCGTTCAAGCAGTAATTAAAACAAATCGGATTAAGACGACGTGTGAAACACATAAGTGCACATTTATTTACATTTAGAAGAAGATTATTGTTTTTACACCAAATAAAAAAATTATCTAAATCATTTTGTAAGAGTAAAGCATCATTTAGTGACTCAGTTTTCTTAAAAATTTTCATGTCATCCGCATATATTTGAAGCTCACTATTAACAATAACTGAAGAAACATCATTTACCGAGATTATGAAAAAAAGAGGACCTAAGTGACTGCCTTGTGGAACTCCGGAATTGGCGTTAAAAGGTTTAGAAGTAATGTTTCTAAATAAAACACTGTAGGTCCTATCAGATAAATATGAGTCAACCCATTTCACAAAAATATCTGGGAAACCAAGTTTTCTTAGCTTTATCAGTATTATAGAATGTGGTAAAACATCAAATGCTTTACTATAATCTGTAAAGATAACATCGGTTTGAAAACCTTCTTCCATATTTTTTGTAAAAGTTGAAACTGACTCAACAAGATTTGTAACTGTTGATTTTTTATCCATATATCCATGTTGATTATGAACTAAAAAAGATTTACAGTGACTATGAATAGAATCATACATTATTAATTCGAACAGTTTTGGAAGTGAAGAAAGTTTCGCAATTGGTCGATAATTAATAATTTCATTTTTGGCATTTTTCTTATGAATAGGTCTAACATATGAGTGTTTCCAGATAGACGGGAAAACTCCTGAATTTAAAGAAGAGTTAAAAAGTATTGAAAGGGGAATAGCTAAAGCACTTGAACACTTTTTGAGTATAACTTCCGGAATACAATCAGGTCCAGGAAGAGTATTTTTCCCAAGTTTATCTAAATAAATTTTAATTACACCTTCATTAATATTTGTATTAGACCAAGTAGTTTTCGGAAAAGTATCCAAATGAGAGAAATCATTATAATTTGGTGTAAAAATAGAATTACTATAAGAAGAACAAAAATATTCACGAAAGAAATTAGATATTATTTTAGAATCATTACTTGAAACACCATTATACTTCATATGGGAGGGAAACTCGTCACTTTTCCTCTTGGAATTAACAAATTTCCAGAAGCATTTTGGATTTGATATTAATTTTGAAGATGTACTAGAAATAAAATCATTATAGAGTAATTCAGACAATAATTTAAATTCATCAAAAAGAATTTTAAATCTATTATAGGCACGCGAATTCTTCGATTTAAGATAACAACGCCAAGCTTTATTCTTTTTATTTCTGAGTTTTCTCAAATCCGAATTGAACCATGGCGGACTTAATAAAGGGTTTCGGTTCTTAAATTTTGGTACAAATTACCGAAAGCCTTCAAAAATAACTTCATAAAACCTTTTTGTCATTATATTAACATCTGTATTATTAAATACAGAATAAAAATCAAAGGAACTAATGAATTCATTTAAAGCAGCAAAATTAGCTTTGTTAAAGTTAAAACTATAAGAATTAGAATAATCAGAATTTATTGGTGAATTAACACAAAGAGTAAAACTTAATGGTGGATGAAACTTATCAATACCTATTAAAGGGAAGGTATTTTCGCAAAAAATTAAATTGTTCCATTCAGAAGTAAACACTAAATCAAGTTGTTTACCCTGAAAGTTACAAATTTCTGAGACTTGTTGCAAATAATTAGTATTTAATTTATCAATAAATACATATTCACATTCGGTCCTAATATGTTTCGGAATCATAAAATGTTCCTCGTCATGCTTTACCCATTTAAGATTGGGTAGATTAAAATCACCACATAAAATCAAATCATCTTTAGGGCTAAAGTCATTGCAAATAAAATCTATCGTTTTACCTACAGAAGTATAAATATCAGAATCAGACGAAGGAGGAATATAGCAGTTAACAAGGTATAAATTTTTAGAAGGAAGTTCAATTTTCACAATAATAACTTCAAGGTTTTCTAATCCAGGGACATTGACTTGATTTGCATTAAAGTTATTTTTTACCGCAATTAAAACTCCACCCCCTTTAGGAATTACACCATTTGGGTAATCGGATGGATCAGAATACCTATCCTTCCTAAAAACTGTATAACAGTTATCAAAAAGTTCTAAGTCCAATATGGTTGGATTTAACCACGTTTCAGTTAATGCAAATACGTCAAAATTTAAAATAGATGAATTTAGAAAAACATCATTAGTCTTTGTTCTCAAGCCTCTAACATTTTGATAATAAAAAGACATATTATCTTTATTTAAGTTACGGTTGATAGATACCTTGAGAAGATTATTTCGAGGCACTGGGGAGAAAAAACTTATTATAACTTTCACGAGCTGAGTTTAAATGTTTATAATAATTACTCTCACAGTGACTTCGATAAGATTTAAGATCATCTTTTACATTTTTTTCCGAAACATCTATAGAATTGTGAAATTTAATATATAACTTATATAGGTCTTAATATTTAGTTGGGAGTCCTTCATTATTAATTAAAACTTTAAGGTTAGTACGAGTTTTACCTTCTAGGACACGATTATACGAATCATTGTGAAGGTAAGCTAAAAATAACCTAACGTTATTATAAACTCGTTCCTCCCTAAATCTTGAAAGAGCATAAGCGCCCTCTCCGAGTAGTGATTCATGAGTCATTCTAGTAATGGGTGGCATAAGAGGTTTAACAAACGACTTTTTTATTGTGCCACCA
This sequence comes from Dolichopus griseipennis, assembly GCA_963082915.1. Taxonomy (NCBI): domain Eukaryota; kingdom Metazoa; phylum Arthropoda; class Insecta; order Diptera; family Dolichopodidae; genus Dolichopus; species Dolichopus griseipennis. Next base: position 114,547,954 of record OY720443.1, read on the forward strand.
TTTCCAGTATTAGAATGACTTTTTTCAAGTACATCTGTAGGTGAAACCGAACTAATGGCTACTTTTGCATAGCTGGTAATATTATTACCATTGTCAATTTTACTATTGTGGATACCACCATGTACAAAATTAGAGTACTTATTTTTATTTTTATCAATAGAAGAAGTTGAATAATTCTTACTAATTTATCTATTTAAAAATATTAAAAAACAAACCAACTTGAAATAAATGAAAATATATTTATTCCAATTCAATTACAAAATGAAAAAATTCTAATTATTAAATTTTGTGATAAAAAGATAATCAAAGCATAATATATTTAATAATCCAAATTTTTAAAAATTGCAATTATTTTAAATGGTTAGTTTATATACCTAATAGAAAAGCATACAAACGCAAAATATAGCAAAATAGCAAAATGTATTTCTAAAATACAATTACAAATTTGGACCTTTTCATATAATTCATTAAAATATTCAAATAAATTTTACATAAATGCAGTAAGTACCTTTGAATATAGCTGAACCACTACAATTAAGTCTAGATTTCGGAGACACATAGGACATAGGAAATATATTCTTTGGCCTTGAAATTAAACTCAACCAGAACCAATTCCCATGGTACTTTCATTACTAGTAACCTAGAGTTTAAATTTCATCAAAATACCGGCATTATTTTTTGAGTTATGGTGTTTTTAAGATGTATGTTTGTTAGTTCTTGAACTTGTCAAGGGTTCCAGAACCCCAAACCATGGTACGATTTCGCCCATATGCAGTCCCGTCATACTTTCAATACTAGTTAACCCTTGTATAGAATTAGAAGGTTCTATCATAATTTTAAGTTACTAGTTTTATTAATTTCGATGATAAGCTTTTATACATTTGGGGGTCTAAGAGAGGTCCTAAACCACCACTCCAAATGATCCCAAATTAAGGGGGCACGGAAGAAATAGTAAAGAACACCCTGGGCCAAATTTAAAGCTTCTACGTTTGTTTCAAGTTACTATTTTTATTAATTTCGAAAATATGCTTTAAGGTCCTCAGAACTGAGTGCCTGGTCCCCGACCCACTAGTCCAATGGGGCCCAAATTCCCAAGATACTTAGGAGATAGGAGGGGACACCCTGATTTCAAATTTGGAGGTTCTATCTTCATTGGTTTCGGAATTATGCTCGTTTGGCCTAAATTCGATCAAAAAGTTCTAGGTTCCGAACGCATGGTCCAATCCCGACCTTACGGAATCCCCGAAGTAGTTTCATTACTAGTAACCTACAGCACAAATTTGATGAAGAAAGCGTCATTAGTTGTTGAGTTATCGTGATTTTTTATATATGTTCGTTAGCCCTTCGGTCGATTAAAAGGTCCAGAATCCGAACCCATGGGCCGATTTCGCCCATATGCAATCCCCGCCGTACTTTCAGTCCTAGTAACCTACAGTTAAAATTTCATCAAGATAGCTCCATTATTTTTTGAGTTATCATGCCTACGGACGGACAGACTGACGGACATGGCTATATCGACTCAGGCGGTCACGCTGATAACAAATATATATACTTTTCCATATCTAGCTCGCTTCCTTTAGGTGGTTACAAACACCATACCAAAGTTAATATACCCCTTTACCTATTCTATAGGTGTAGGGTATAAAAATATTACTCAGCAAAATTTATTTTAATTTGTTGTTCAACTATATTTAACAACAATGGCTTCGTGCCAGGGATAGAATGTGCAGGAGTGTGTAAGAAAATATACCATGAAGCGCTAAGATGTTCTGGCTTGGATCAATCAACAGTAAATATGTTATTTGCTAATGAGAAGATTAAGTTTATATGCGATGACTGTGTCCAATACATTCAAAATGTAGACTTGTTCCTTCAAAATATGGAAAGTGCGGTAACAAAAAGTAACGAGCAACTAAAAGAGTATAAAGAAGAGTTCGATAGAGCAATTAAAAATAATGAGAAGGAGATTATAAAACTATTAAAGGCGATAGAAACAAATTATATGAAACGTCTGGAGGAAATTAAATATAGTCAACAAAAAGAATTAGATAAAATGGCTAAATTTATAGAAGTCTTTAAAAACCAAAGCGATAAGGTGAACGAACAATTCATAAATGTAATAAAAAAAAGTAAAGAAACAATCAGTCGGTGCAACCGACTTAGAAATACCCTACACCTATTTGGTTCAAATTTACTAACATATCCATAAGTCATTTTAACACCATAAATGTTGTTATTAATTTGATCGTAAGACATAGCTGACCAAATTAACTTTATAATACTAAAAACATTTTCTAATTACACTATCTATTAAAAAATATTACAAATTCTTACTAATTTATCTATTTGAAAATATTAAAAAACAAACAAACTTGAAATAAATGAAAATATATTTATTTCAATTCAATTACAAAATGAAAAAATTCTAATTATTAAATTTTGTGATAAAAAGATAATCAAAGCATAATATATTTAATAATCCAAATTTTTAAAAATTGCAATTATTTTAAATGGTTAGTTTATATACCTAATAAAAAAGCTTATAAACGCAAAATATGCAATAAATGTATTTCTAAAATACAATTACAAATTTAGACCTTTTCATATAATTTATTTAAATATTCAAATAAATTTTACATAAATGCAGTAAGTACCTTTGAATATAGCTGAACCACTACAATTAAGTCTAGATTTCGGAGACACATAGGACATAGGAAATATATTCTTTGGCCTTGAAATTAAACTCAACCAGAACCAATTCCCATGGTACTTTCATTACTAGTAACCTAGAGTTTAAATTTCATCAAAATACCGGCATTATTTTTTGAGTTATGGTGTTTTTAAGATGTATGTTTGTTAGTCCTTGAACTTGTCAAGGGTTCCAGAACCCCAAACCATGGTACGATTTCGCCCATATGCAGTCCCGTCATACTTTCAATACTAGTTAACCCTTGTATAGAATTAGAAGGTTCTATCATAATTTTAAGTTACTAGTTTTATTAATTTCGATGATAAGCTTTTATACATTTGGGGGTCTAAGAGAGGTCCTAAACCACCACTCCAAATAATCCCAAATTAAGGGGGCACGGAAGAAATAGTAAAGAACACCCTGGGCCAAATTTAAAGCTTCTACGTTTGTTTCAAGTTACTATTTTTATTAATTTCGAAAATATGCTTTAAGGTCCTCAGAACTGAGTGCCTGGTCCCCGACCCACTAGTCCAATGGGGCCCAAATTCCCAAGATACTTAGGAGATAGGAGGGGACACCCTGATTTCAAATTTGGAGGTTCTATCTTCATTGGTTTCGGAATTATGCTCGTTTGGCCTAAATTCGATCAAAAAGTTCTAGGTTCCGAACGCATGGTCCAATCCCGACCTTACGGAATCCCCGAAGTAGTTTCATTACTAGTAACCTACAGCACAAATTTGATGAAGAAAGCGTCATTAGTTGTTGAGTTATCGTGATTTTTTATATATGTTCGTTAGCCCTTCGGTCGATTAAAAGGTCCAGAATCCGAACCCATGGGCCGATTTCGCCCATATGCAATCCCCGCCGTACTTTCAGTCCTAGTAACCTACAGTTAAAATTTCATCAAGATAGCTCCATTATTTTTTGAGTTATCATGCCTACGGACGGACGGACTGACGGACATGGCTATATCGACTCAGGCGGTCACGCTGATAACAAATATATATACTTTTCCATATCTAGCTCGCTTCCTTTAGGTGGTTACAAACACCATACCAAAGTTAATATACCCCTTTACCTATTCTATAGGTGTAGGGTATAAAAATATTACTCAGCAAAATTTATTTTAATTTGTTGTTCAACTATATTTAACAACAATGGCTTCGTGCCAGGGATAGAATGTGCAGGAGTGTGTAAGAAAATATACCATGAAGCGCTAAGATGTTCTGGCTTGGATCAATCAACAGTAAATATGTTATTTGCTAATGAGAAGATTAAGTTTATATGCGATGACTGTGTCCAATACATTCAAAATGTAGACTTGTTCCTTCAAAATATGGAAAGTGCGGTAACAAAAAGTAATGAGCAACTAAAAGAGTATAAAGAAGAGTTCGATAGAGCAATTAAAAATAATGAGAAGGAGATTATAAAACTATTAAAGGCGATAGAAACAAATTATATGAAACGTCTGGAGGAAATTAAATATAGTCAACAAAAAGAATTAGATAAAATGGCTAAATTTATAGAAGTCTTTAAAAACCAAAGCGATAAGGTGAACGAACAATTCATAAATGTAATAAAAAAAAGTAAAGAAACAATCAGTCGGTGCAACCGACTTAGAAATACCCTACACCTATTTGGTTCAAATTTACTAACATATCCATAAGTCATTTTAACACCATAAATGTTGTTATTAATTTGATCGTAAGACATAGCTAACCAAATTAACTTTATAATACTAAAAACATTTTCCAATTACACTATCTATTAAAAAATATTACAAATTCTTACTAATTTATCTATTTGAAAATATTAAAAAACAAACAAACTTGAAATAAATGAAAATATATTTATTTCAATTCAATTACAAAATGAAAAAATTCTAATTATTAAATTTTGTGATAAAAAGATAATCAAAGCATAATATATTTAATAATCCAAATTTTTAAAAATTGCAATTATTTTAAATTGTTAGTTTATATACCTAATAAAAAAGCTTATAAACGCAAAATATGCAATAAATGTATTTCTAAAATACAATTACAAATTTAGACCTTTTCATATAATTTATTTAAATATAAAAATAAATTTTACATAAATGCAGCAAGTACCTTTGAACATAGCTGAACCACTACAATTAAGTCTAGATTTCGGAGACACATAGGACATAGGAAATATATTCTTTGGCTTCGAAATTAAACTCGACCACAACCAATTCTCATGGTACTTTCATTACTAGTAACCTAGTGTTAAATTTCATCAAAATACCGACATTATTTTTTGAGTTATGGTGTTTTTAAGATATATGTTTGTTAGCCCTTGAACATTTCAAAGGTTCCAGAACCCGAAATTATGGCACGATTTCGCCCATATGCAGTCCCGTCATACTTTCAATACTAGGTAACCCTTGTACACAATTGGAACGTTCTATCTTAATTTTAAGTTACTAGTTTTATTAATTTCGATGATAAGCTTTTACACATTGGGGGGTCTAAGAGAGATTCTGAACCACCACTCCAATTGATCCCAAATTAGGGGGGCACGCAAGAAATAGTAAAGAACACCCTGGGCCAAATTTGAAGCTTCTACATTTGTTTCAAGTTACTATCTTTATTAATTTCGAAAATATGCTTTAAGGTCCTCGGAACTGAGTGGCTGGTCCCCGACCCACTACTCCAATGGGGCCCAAATTTCAAAGACACTTACGAAATAGGAAGGGACATCCTGATACGAAATTTGGAGGTTTCCTTCATTGGTTTCGGAATTATGCTCTTTGGCCTAAATTCGATCAAAAAGTTCTATGTTCCGAACCCATTGTCCAATCTTCACCGTGCGTAATCACCGCCGTAGTTTCATTACCAATAACCTACAGCACAAATTTAATGAAGATAGCCTCATTAGTTGTTGAGTTATCGTGATTTTTTATATATGTTCGTTAGCCCTAACACCGATTAAAAGGTCTGGAATCCGAACCGTTGGGCTGATTTCGCCCTTATATAGTCCGCGCTGTACTTATAGTACTAGTTAACCCTTGTACACAATTTGAACGGTCTATCCTAATTTTAAGTAACTGTTTTTAGTAATTTCGATTATAAGCCTTTAAAACTTGGTAGGTCAGAGAGGGATACAGAACCACCACTCCAATTGATCCCAAATTAGGGGAACACGCAAGAGATAGTAAAGCACACCCTTGTGGCAAATTGGAAGCTTCTACATTTTTTCAAGTTGTTATCTTTCTTAATTTTAAAGATATGCTTTAAGGTCTTCGGAAATGTGTAGCTGGTCCCCGACCCACTACTCCAATGGGACCCAAATTCACAAGACACTTAGGAAATAGGAAGGGACATCCTGATACTAAATTTGGAGGTTCTATCTTCATTGGGTTCGGAATTATGCTCGTTTGGCCTAAATTCGATCAAAAAGTTCTAGGTTCCGAACCCATGGTCCAATCCCGACCTTACGCAATGCCCGAAGTATTTTCATTACTAGTAACCTACAGTTAAAATTTCATCAAGATAGCTCCATTATTTTTTGAGTTATCGTGCCTACGGACGGACGGACGGACGGAAGGACGGACCGACATGGCTATATCGACTCAGGCGGTCACGCTGATCACAAATATATCTACTTTCCCATATCTAGCTCGCTTCCTTTAGGTGGTTACAAACACCATACCAAAGTTAATATACCCCTTTACCTATTCTATTGGTGTAGGGTATAAAAAGATAATCAAAGCATAATATATTTAATAATCCATTTGAATTCAAAGGGGAAGAGTTAATATCCATACAATTATTCAGTTTATTTAAAAATTTTTATAATAATTCCATAAATAAAACTAACTAGCAAATACTAAAATTTAAATAACAAATAAGTATTTTTCTAAATTCTTTATTATCTGAACTTGAATTATTATGTCATAATATTTTGCCTAATTAGCACTTAAGTATTTGAATGAAAATACTACAAAAATTAATATCAAAAACAAATTTGTAAATTATAAGACAAAATTCATAAAATAAAATTTGTAAAATTGTAATTTAAAACCAAAAATAAAAAAGAAAAGAAATAATAAAACAACAAAAATAAAATAAAAAATTTCATATTGTAAAGAAAAGGTTATTTAAAACAGATGTTTCAAGTGTTCTAAAAAGAAATTAGGTTTTATTATGTTATGTAAGAATTTTTTACGTTGTTTTGAATGATAAACGAAATTTATGTTATTGGTTTAAAAAAAGAAATTACACTTGGAAGTATTTCGCTTATTGGTCAAAACAATATCTTTTTGGAACACCTAGGAAATAATATTATGTTAATGAAGAATCTAGATTATCAGTTTTAGGAAATTTAATGATAATCAAGATAACCATGTAATACTTATCGTATTAAGAAATACTAATTTAAATTATAAGCAAACTGTACTTTTTAAAAGAAAAAATAATAATATAAATATGAAAAAAAATGAATAAAATTACAGAACAATTTTTGGTATTAAAAGAAGAGGTTCTCTTCAATTAAAAATTAATATTGCGTTTTTATTTTATAGAAGGTATAAAGTAAATTAACTTATATTTGCGTTTGTTTGTTATGTCAACTAACAGTTTAGCAATTTTACCTTTCGTTGGAACTTTGTTTTCAGCACAAAAAAGAAAATCATTGTGCAAATCATGTAAATGTTGAGGGTAATCTAAATCCACTTCTAAAACGTAACCAGTTTGCGAATCATCTGCAACTGAAAGCACATCAATATTTTCAGGAGTATCAACCCACTGAAAATCTTTATGAGGTAAATATTGGATCATTGCCCATCCATATAAATTGTTGGCATCTTCATATACTATATATTTGGAAGGTTCGTTTTTTTTATAAGATTCCCCCATAAATTTATAATTTGCCACTGAATGTCGAAGTGAGCACTGACTAATTCCACCACGTATCCCTTTTTCAAAAAAAATTATACATATCAACATCAGTTAACAATTCTAATTTTATATCAGTGTATTTTAACATAGCCGCCCATGACAAACCTGGTGTAGTGTAAAAATTTGCAGGATCTAAAGAATAGATTTTGGAACATATTTTTCGAAAATTTTCAAAAACATTAGTCAAAATAAGTACATCTGTTTTAAGGTAAAGTTTAAGATAGTCCCATAAATTTTGACATACATTAACTGCATGAATGTAGTCTTAATCGGAACATGGTGTGTTTGTCATTTGATTGGTAAAATTGTCTTGTGACGGTAAACATGTTTCGTCAAGTCGTTCAATGGAATTTAAATACTCATAGGAAAAAACTCCCTTTCGAGTCATAAGTTTAAATTTTTCATTATTATTGAATTCTTTTTTTATATGAATCAAATCGTTTTCATTTAAATTTTTACACAATGAATCAAGGCTAGAAGCCATAAATCTGAAGCTATCGAGAAAACGTAAATAAAATGAATGATTATTATCTATTGTAATTTTTTTAGATAATAAAATATAACGTTCTTTATTCAAAGGTATGACACCAATATATCCATTCACTTCGTTTAGTTCTTTAAATAAAATATGACAATCATAGCCGGAAAAATTGTGAAAAAATATTGGGCAAAAAATTTGATCGTCTATACAATAAGTTGCAATAAGAATGAGCAGGACCTCTATAGTTGCCAGTAAAGTGGCAATGGTCTCTAATTCTATTATTAAAATCTAAATGCTTACCACATATGTGACACGTTTCTTGAACCAATTGTTGTATCTGCTCATCCAGTGTTAGTGGACTCATCGGTTTTGAACTCATAAAGAAGGTTGAATATAATTCACTGCATGTTTCTGCCAATGATTGGACAAATTCCTTAGCAAAGTTAGCAAAAGAACATTTAATGTAGTAAGAGAAAGCTACTGGAACGTGTTGATAAATGTTTGTTGTTGAAGACATCGTGGAATCAGAATTGAATTTTGCAATAGGTTGTAAAATAATCTCAGCATCGGCATAAATAACAAAAGGTGCTTTCAATTGTTGTTGATAATTCTTAAACTCCAGTGTATTTTTTTCAACGGACGGAAGCTTTGTAACTACTTTATTGCATTCGCGTTCGTGTAAGTCACGATGTTGTAATGTATGAAAATGTTGCAAGCACATATTACAAATATAAATTTGATGAGTATTCCTTGTTACAGACCGACTTATCAATCTTGATAAATGTTTTATGTAAACAAAATGAAATTTTTCATCCCTTTCCAAAAACAATAAATGTTCATGAAACTTTTTTTCACATTTTGTCAAATAAAATGGCTCTACAATCCCATATTTCTTATTAATGACTTCCAATCCAAACAAATTTATGCTTATTTCATTATTAAGTTCTTCGAATAAATTTAGTTCAGACAATTTAGTTGGAAATTGCATATTGCCAAAATTAAGTTGTAAAACATCGCCAAACTCAAGCTTGACTATGGGTTGAGAAATGTCACTAATTTTGTATGAAAATGTTCGTTTTGCATTTTCAGCGCAAGTTTGTAAGGCTGATACTAAACTCCACTTAAAACAGAAGTTATCATTATTGTGGATATTAATGCAGGCTTTTTTATCTTCTATGTTTTTTGGTAACTTAATATAACTAGAAACGTGGATTGGTTCATATTTATTAATATTTATTTCCACGTGTAAAATTCTAATCAACGCCCAGCCACTATCTTTTTCTTGGAAGTCTTCTGCTTGTTGTTGAATAACGTTTTTAGCATTTTCAAAAAAATCATTAAGATCGTCTGCCTGTGTAATGCTTAACATTCGAGTTTGAAAAGATTTGATTGATATATTTTCAAACTCTTCTTCTGTTGGTTTTATATATTCACCGAAAAGTTCCAGATTCGCCTTAATGACATTGTGCTTTTTTAGTGATTGTCTCAACAATTCAATGATATCGGTTTGAGCCTTTTCTAAAAAGTGTGATGGGTTTAATACGCCTTCATCATCATTATCTCTAATAAATGTTTCTAGTCTATTTTGAAAACATTCATTAATACACCTAACATTAGTTTTAATGACATCTGCTGCATTTTTCTTATGTTCATTTGTCCGAATGTGGTAATTCCACAAATTATTTGAGATGGCTGTTTTGCACTTCTTGCAAAATTTTGTATTTTGTGTGGTTCTCTGTGGTTTTTTATATGTTTCAATAAATTTTTTTTTCTACCAAATGCTTTTTGGCATAAATCACATTTATGTTTTAATTGTACATTTATTGTACATTTATGGCTTTTTAGATTGTCCGACCTTGTGAAAACTTTTCTGCACTCATTGCATTCCGATTTCATTTTTTTATTTGCTGAACTCATTTTTATTTTATTTTGTTTGTTGTAATTTAAGTAAAAATTATTTGGTAACTAAAATGGATTATAACATAAGATCATATATATATATACTTTTAAAAACCACCGGGTATTTACTTATTTCTTGACACCGCACAGCTGCAGCAGCCTTCACAACATTTTAATTTTATTGATATTTTTCAAAATACTGCAACAATGTTGTATAGTATTAGATTTTTAACTTTAAAAAAAAAAATACAAAAAAAAAAAAAAAATTGCATAATTGCATAATGAGTTAGTTAGTTCGTTTTTATTTTATTTTTTATATGAGTAGGGAAGTCATATATGAAGTTTTTCATATATATATATACAACTTTTTAATTTATATTATATTTTTCAAATACTGCAACAATGTTGCATCTTATTGGCATATTAAATTTTTTAGAAAGGCGCGCCGTCCGCATTACTATTCTAATCATAAAATCAAATAAATCTATTAAAATATTTTTTTGGCACCACGCAGCTGCAGCAGCCTTTACAACTTTTTAATTTATATGATATTTTTCAAATACTGGAACAATGTTGTATCGTATTAGAATTTAAACTTTAAAAAACAAGAAAAAAAAAAAAAAAAATTGCATAATTGCATAATGAGTTAGTTAGTTGGTTTTTATTTTATTTTTTATATGAGTTTTATAAAGTTTTTCATATATAAGAACAACAATTTTCCTTTACTATTATTAACAAGTAAAGAAGCAGTCAGTCGGTGCAACCGACTTAGAAATACCCTACACCTATTTGGTTCAAATTTAAAGACATATCCATAAGTTGTTTAAACACCATAAGAGCTGTTATTAATTTGATCGTAACACATAGCTAACCAAATTAACTCTATAATACTAAAAACATTTTCTAATTACACTATCTATTAAAAGATATTACAAATTCTTACTAATTTATCTATTTAAAAATATTAAAACAAAAAAACTTGAAACAAATGAAAATATATTTATTCCAATTCAATTATTAAATGAAAAAATTTGAATTATTAAATTTTGTGATAAAAAGATAATCAAAGCATAATATATTCAATAATACAAATTTTTAAAAATTGCAATTATTTTAAATGGTTAGTCTATATACCTAATAGAAAAGCTTATAAACGCAAAATATACAGTAAATGTATTTCTAAAATACAATTAAAAATTTACACCTTTTCATATAATTCATTTAAATATAAAAATAAATTTTACATAAATGCAGCAAGTACCTTTGAACATAGCTGAACCACTACAATTAAGTCTAGATTTCGGAGACACATAGGACATAGGAAATATATTCTTTGGCTTCGAAATTAAACTCGACCACAACCAATTCCCATGGTACTTTCATTACTAGTAACCTACTGTTAAATTTCATCAAAATACCGGCATTATTTTTTGAATTATGTTGTTTTTAAGATATATGTTTGATGGTCCTTGAACTTTTCAAGAGTTCCAGAACCCGAAATTATGGTACGATTTCGCCCATATGCAGTCCCGTCATACTTTCAATACTAGGTAACCCTTGTACACAATTGGAATGTTCTATCTTAATTTTAAGTTACTAGTTTTATTAATTTCGATGATAAGCTTTTACACATTGGGGGGTCTAAGAGAGATTCTGAACCACCACTCCAATTGATCCCAAATTAGGGGGGCACGCAAGAAATAGTAAAGAACACCCTGGGCCAAATTTGAAGCTTCTACATTTGTTTCAAGTTACTATCTTTATTAATTTCGAAAATATGCTTTAAGATCCTCGGAACTGAGTGGCTGGTCCCCGACCCACTACTCCAATGGGGCCCAAATTTCAAAGACACTTACGAAATAGGAAGGGACACCCTGATACCAAATTTGGAGGTTCTGTCTTCATTGGTTTCGGAATTATGCTCGTTTGGCCTAAATTCGATCAAAAAGTTCTAAGTTCCGAACCCATTGTCCAATCCTCACCGTACGTAATCACCGCCGTAGTTTCATTACCAATAACCTACAGCACAAATTTCATGAAGATAACCTCATTAGTTGTTGAGTTATCGTGATTTTTTATATATGTTCGTTAGCCCTGACACCGATTAAAAGGTCCGGAATCCGAACCGTTGGGCTGATTTCGCCCTTATATAGTCCGCGCTGTACTTATAGTACTAGTTAACCCTTGTACACAATTTGAACTGTCTATCCTAATTTTAAGTAACTATTTTTAGTAATTTCGATTATAAGACTTTAAAACTTGGGAGGTCTGAGAGGGGTACAGAACCACCACTCCAATTGATCCCAAATTAGGGGAACACGCAAGAGATAGTAAAGAACACCCTTGTGGCAAATTGTCTCCAATCCCGACCTTACGCAATCCCCGAAGTAGTTTCATTACTAGTAACCTACAGCACAAATTTGATGAAGATAGCGTCATTGGTTGTTGAGTTATCGTGATTTTTTATATATGTTCGTTAGCCCTTCGATCGATTAAAAGGTCCAGAATCCGAACCCATGGGCCGACTTCGGCCATATGCAATCCCCGCCGTCCTTTCAGTCCTAGTAACCTACAGTTAAAATTTCATCAAGATAGCTCCATTATTTTTTGAGTTATCGTGCCTACGGACGGACGGACGGAAGGACATGGCTATATCGACTCAGGCGGTCACGCTGATCACAAATATATATACTTTTCCATATCTAGCTCGCTTCCTTTAGGTGGTTACAAACACCATACCAAAGTTAATATACCCCTTTACCTATTCTATAGGTGTAGGGTATAAAAATTATTTACTTTATTAAGAGTACATAATATTACAAAATAAAACAAACAATATGGTAAGATATTTGTTATTTTTTTTTTTTTTTTGTTTTATATTTTTAATTTTCTATTTTCTATAATTAGGCTGGTTTTTTAAAAAGTTTAATGGAATTGGGAGTGGGTTCAAGTGAAAAATATCATAATATTGATATTTTACACCAAAATAAAATATACGAGATGCTTTCCTGGCGCTTTCTAGAGACGAAAAGAGGCCAACGGTGGTGCTTTGTGAGGTAGAAGATATGATAACCAATGAAAAAATTATATTTTTCATGCCGGACAGGTTTTCAAAAAAAGTAACAAACAAACCGGAATTAGAGGAATTGAATAGAGCGCAGTTTTATTTTAAATTTTTGGGACGGGATAAAGACAAAAGAAATATGGCGTTATTTCAATTAATTCCATCGATTGATATCGAATCGCAGGAAAAATTTTTGAAATAAATAAAGTTTAATATCAAAGAATTTAATTTGTTTTTTTTTTTTATTTATTTTGAAAGAAAAGGAAAAATTTTTTTTTCAGATACTTATGACGGTGCTAAGGGGGCCCCTAAGGGGCCTGTATTCAAGACTAGTTTCGGCCTGTGAAGGTCCGCAAATGGTCTGTGAAAGTCAGAAAACGGTCTGTGAAGGTCCGAAAACGGTCTGTGAAGGTCTGAAAACGGTCTGTGAAGGTCCGAAACGGTCTGCGAAGGTCCGAAACGGTCTGTGAAGGTCCGTTAATAGTTTTAAAAATTTACTGTTCTATAGTATATCTAGGTATCCCCACTTTTTTTTTATGAAATCAGAGTTATAAATAAAAAGCTAGTTTATTAATTTTTTTATTATAATAAAGAACAAAATGAATTGCAACAACAACAATAGTGGTAGCAGAAAAGCTGTAGTTGATTTACAATTTGTTATTGGAAATAACAAACAATATTTTTTGAAACAATTTTCTTTGATAGCTGATGGTTCTCTAATACCAGTGTTTTTTATATTTAAAGCACCGTACTTATTTGAAGAGTTAAATAGTGATGTTAAACGACAAAATGAGTACAACAAAAAGAAAATTAATAACATGGATTGGAATGATGGCTTTATAGAGTATTTAAAAGTTAAAAATGTCTTTGAGGAACATTTAACAACTATATTTGATGTTGTTTATGTAAAAGGTCTTAAAAAAAAGCAATTTTTAGACACTTTTATTTCAAATTTAGTAAAAGTTATCAATTTAGATAACAAAATTCCATCTCTACAGAAACTAAGAAATTACATCACCATTTGCCCTCACCATCATAATACAGAAAATTTGTTGCAAAGATGTGCTGTAAAAAATTGTATAAACTTGTACATGTATTTAATAAAAGATAATAATAATAATTGGTTTTAAAAAATATTTGTTTTATTTATTGTTGCACAATATATTTTTTCAGACATAAACAATGGTATTTCAATAAAAAGCATGCCACTGCAAATAATTCATCTCGCTAATGACTTTGCGATGACGTTGGAAAATTATTGTTGCAGCTAAATTTTTAACATTAAATCCAATTTGTAATTTTATTGTTTGTTTTTTATCCAAATAGTAAATATAGCTTAATAAAAGATTTTTTTGTTGTGCTTCGTCGTTATCGTTGTTTATTTGTTTTTCGATAAATATTTCAGCATTTGATGTTGGCCCCATGTTTTTTTAAACTGTTAAAGTTTTATAACTCGAAAGTTTTGTATTTATAGTTTTTATCGTATACATTTTTTGAAAATTTTCCGAAACATTATTTGCATTTTTTACCGTTTTTAAGTGGGGATGACATTGTGTTGAATAATATATATATTAATTAATTTATATATAATAAATTAATAAAATTTTTCATGCTCTTGCGCTTACATCGCATCCATAAATATATACAACAATATTGTCCACAGACTGAGGTCACTGTGTAAACGCTTATTGTTGAAAACAAAACATTTTGATTGATTTTGCAGAAATTTCACAATCTCATTGTGGAATGGTGGATTTCCAAATGAATCAAAATATTCTATACAGCCTTGAATTGATACGAAAATTGCTAACCAATGTGTTCCTTTTTCGGTAGAAGTGTCGGTGTTTATTACTAAAATACCGTTTTGAAATATTTTTTGGTATTTGATCAAGAGCAAAAACACCTTTAAACAATTTACTTGTGACACTATTACATTTTAGCACTTTCGTTATCTGAAGGGTATTCATTTTTTTGTAAACGAGAAATATCAATTAACTGAGTATTTCCACTTATGTACGCCGTTAAAAATTCAACTTTAAGTTTACCATTTGTGAACACTATATCGAATTTTTCAAGCAAATTTATTAAATTATTAGTTGTTTTTTCATTGTCCATATGTCCAAAAGAGTAATTCTTGATGTCCGTTCTTTTTAAATCTTTGGTTGGGAATTTATACTTTAGTTCCCTTACAATAGTTTAACATTTTTCTTTTATTCCAGCCACAGCAAGTTTTTTAACAAATATTGTATTGTTATCATCCGTACAGAATGATAAATCTACTAGAGCGTATGCCATTTTCAAATGAATAGAGATGCTCCACTATGCTTCCTTTTATATGTTTACGTAGACGTTGCGATTTTTATCAATTTCGATACTGGCATCGAATTCTGCAAACACAATACATGTTAATGTTGAAGTTAATGGAGAACTGAGTCTTGCTTCAATCTTTACTACTCCCTGGTTTAATAAACTTTGACATGTATCAGTTCCAGAACCATCTGGTGATAAATCAAAAGCTAGTATTGTATAACCTTTTGAAAATAGTTCTTTTGAAATTTGATGACCTTTATCAGAATGATGTATACCTGTTCCGCTAAATAATGTTAAATATGCACGAGAGTTACAATGGTTATTCGATGTAAAAATGGTTTCAATTGCAGAGTTTAGTGTAGACACTCCATTCACATATAATTGAAATTGTGTGAGATTTTGATGATCGAAATGGTATGGATTTTTAGATCTTTTACCATTAAAATTTTCATTATTAACCATACAAAATAAAAGAGCTTTTGGTATTTGCCCTATAAATATATTATCCAATGATATGTTGGATGTGTTAGCTGGAATTGTAAATGTTTTGATTTCACTTCTCGTATAAAAATATTTTGCGTTAGCCTTTTCCAAAACAGTATTATGTGCTATTAATATGCTAGGATTAATTGTTAAATGTTTCATGTATAAAGTAGCTTCAAGAATTTTTAAATAGCTTTCGTCTGAATCATTGAAAAATAGAAAAAAATCTTGTTTTTCTAATGCCAAAGCAATTCGAATGTCAACGTTATTTAAAAGTAATTTGGAAGTGTTGAAAAAATCGACATGTAATTTTCCGATTAATTCTACTATTGTAGAATTATTGTATAATTTTTGCCTTGATTTAGAACCAGAATTGTTAAAATCATTTACATTTGGTTTATACAATTCCCAACCAGATGCTTCCAGATGTGTTTGACTGGAATCTGTACCATAATTTAGTAAAGTATTTAAGTATGCTTTATAATGGTATAATGAGCCTGACGGAGTGATATTTTTTCCATTTAGAGTTACATTACATTGTTTAATTAAAGAATGTAATAAATTATTTACAACACTGGGCTGCGGGGCTGCTTTTGCATCAGCTCCGGTTCCTACTTTATCATTTGCACTCCAAACTGATCCATCTTTTTTTAATATTTGAATTTTAAATTTGATGTAGGTTGACGATAAATCTCGATATGTATCTCCATTTCCAAGCGAAACAAATTCAATAGTTGATGGTGACGCCTCTAAAGAAGCTAAAGGATTGTATGCTACCTCTTCTGAACGTAATATACTTGTTTGTACTGGTAATGATGCAAAAAGATCAAGTTCAGATTTCATACACTCCATATTTAATTGAATATATCAGAGGTTTTAATTAGCTTTTTTCGTCGCTTCGACTTTAAAGGTGCCTTTTTAGAAACTGCTCTTCGTTTTATACTGCTTCGTCTTTTTATGGCTTTTCGCCTGCCACCATACATCGAATGCAGTTGATTAACTACTGATTTTCTTAGATTTTTCATACCACCTTTACTTTGATCAATTACAGTTTCTTTTATGTTTGCACCAGATGCTATATCATTCAAAATATTTTTACTTGTGTTCATAGCCTCTGTTTTAATTAAATTCCAACCTGATGTAAAAACTGGCTTTAAGTAACGAGTTAAACTTCCGAATATATTTCCAAAACCACGACCTCTTTGAATAGCTGGATAAAATTGTAATAAAGGTCCAATATCGTTGATTCCTCCACCTACTTGAGAGGAATAATATCTCACGTAAGCTCTTTCCATGTTTGATATGATATCATATTTGAGTAGTAGTATTTATATTGTTTTTAAGCAATCATTGCTTTTTAAAGTGCAGTACAATTTTTGTTGGATAGTAACTGGAAACAAAATTTATTCCATCGCCGTATTGGTTGCAAATTTTAATCGCTATCGTTTCAAAACAATTTTTTTCTATAGGTATGTATTGAACATTTTCAAATTCAATATTTGTAGGTATTCTGCAATTTTCTACGTTGATGGCTCTTAATGCACGTACTTCGCTACTTCCAACAACAGATGATTGAACTATATCTGAATATATCATCACCATTTCATTAATTTCATCTTTATTATTTTAACTTCATTAAAAAATTCTTTAAAAACTTGGTTTCGAGTAAATCCCGGATTAGGAGTTATATTTTTAATAAGTGTTGGCAAAAAATTAAATTTCCAAATGTAATTCCGAATCGTCATATGAATAATATGTGTATCCTATAGATTTGGTTACGTTAATTTTTTCAAGAGGTTTTTCATGTTTCTTACATAAACATTATACGCTCCAATATTAATAAGAGCATAATTCTCCTTGTTAAATTTTTCCGTTTGTAGGAAATCGTTCAGATAAACTTCTGAAAGACCTACTTTCTAGTTTACTTACTTACTTTACTTACTTTATCGGCATAACAAAATATTATTTTTGAGCCGAGTCCAAAGCCTTCCTCCATTGGCTTCTGTCTTGCGCAGCTTCTCTCCAGCTTCCAACAATATTCAGCATTCTTACGTCTGACTGAACACCGTCTTTCCATCGAAGATGTGGTCGCCCTCTTCTGCGTCTACCCTCCGGATTGGAGTCAAAAACCGCTCTTGCTGGAGCATCATCGGTCATTCTTACTACATGACCTAACCAGCGCAATAGTTGGATTTTAATCCAGGTTACGAGATCAGTTTCGTCATATAGCTCATACAGCTCGCGATTTTGTCGTTGTCTTCAAACTCCATTGATGTTAATCGGACCAAAAATTTTACGTAGAATCTTCCTTTCAAAAGACCCTATCAGATTTTCATCGTAGTTGGATATGGTCCAGGATTCTGCACCATATGTCAGAACTGGTACCATGAGTGTTCTGTACAGTGTGATCTTTGTCTTTCTACTCAGGGTTTTTGACCTCATGTGCTTGCTTATCCCAAAGTAACAACGGTTGGCTAGCACTATTCTACGCTTAATTTCCAGGCTGGTGTTGCCGCCTTCTGTGTTCATTTGGCAACCGAGGTATACAAAATCTTTCACCACCTCAAAGTTGTAAATCTATTAAAATATTTTTTTGCCACCACGCAGCTGCAGCAGCCTTTACAACTTTTTAATTTATATGATATTTTTCAAATACTGGAACAATGTTGTATCGTATTAGAATTTAAACTTTAAAAAACAAGAAAAAAAAAAAAAAAAAATTGCCTAATTGCATAATGAGTTAGTTAGTTGGTTTTTATTTTATTTTTTATATGAGTTTTATAAAGTTTTTCATATATGAGAACAACAATTTTCCTTTACTATTATTAACAAGTAAAGAAGCAGTCAGTCGGTGCAACCGACTTAGAAATACCCTACACCTATTTGGTTCAAATTTAAAGACATATCCATAAGTTGTTTAAACACCATAAGAGCTGTTATTAATTTGATCGTAAGACATAGCTAACCAAATTAACTTTATAATACTAAAAACATTTTCTAATTACACTATCTATTAAAAGATATTACAAATTCTTACTAATTTATCTATTTAAAAATATTAAAACAAAAAAACTTGAAACAAATGAAAATATATTTATTCCAATTCAATTATTAAATGAAAAAATTTGAATTATTAAATTTTGTGATAAAAAGATAATCAAAGCATAATATATTCAATAATACAAATTTTTAAAAATTGCAATTATTTTAAATGGTTAGTCTATATACCTAATAGAAAAGCTTATAAACGCAAAATATGCAGTAAATGTATTTCTAAAATACAATTAAAAATTTACACCTTTTCATATAATTCATTTAAATATAAAAATAAATTTTACATAAATGCAGCAAGTACCTTTGAACATAGCTGAACCACTACAATTAAGTCTAGATTTCGGAGACACATAGGACATAGGAAATATATTCTTTGGCTTCGAAATTAAACTCGACCACAACCAATTCCCATGGTACTTTCATTACTAGTAACCTACTGTTAAATTTCATCAAAATACCGGCATTATTTTTTGAATTATGTTGTTTTTAAGATATATGTTTGATGGTCTTTGAACTTTTCAAGAGTTCCAGAACCCGAAATTATGGTACGATTTCGCCCATATGCAGTCCCGTCATACTTTCAATACTAGGTAACCCTTGTACACAATTGGAATGTTCTATCTTAATTTTAAGTTACTAGTTTTATTAATTTCGATGATAAGCTTTTACACATTGGGGGGTCTAAGAGAGATTCTAAACCACCACTCCAATTGATCCCAAATTAGGGGGGCACGCAAGAAATAGTAAAGAACACCCTGGGCCAAATTTGAAGCTTCTACATTTGTTTCAAGTTACTATCTTTATTAATTTCGAAAATATGCTTTAAGATCCTCGGAACTGAGTGGCTGGTCCCCGACCCACTACTCCAATGGGGCCCAAATTTCAAAGACACTTACGAAATAGGAAGGGACACCCTGATACCAAATTTGGAGGTTCTGTCTTCATTGGTTTCGGAATTATGCTCGTTTGGCCTAAATTCGATCAAAAAGTTCTAAGTTCCGAACCCATTGTCCAATCCTCACCGTACGTAATCACCGCCGTAGTTTCATTACCAATAACCTACAGCACAAATTTCATAAAGATAACCTCATTAGTTGTTGAGTTATCGTGATTTTTTATATATGTTCGTTAGCCCTGACACCGATTAAAAGGTCCGGAATCCGAACCGTTGGGCTGATTTCGCCCTTATATAGTCCGCGCTGTACTTATAGTACTAGTTAACCCTTGTACACAATTTGAACTGTCTATCCTAATTTTAAGTAACTATTTTTAGTAATTTCGATTATAAGACTTTAAAACTTGGGAGGTCTGAGAGGGGTACAGAAACACCACTCCAATTGATCCCAAATTAGGGGAACACGCAAGAGATAGTAAAGAACAGCCTTGTGGCAAATTGTCTCCAATCCCGACCTTACGCAATCCCCGAAGTAGTTTCATTACTAGTAACCTACAGCACAAATTTGATGAAGATAGCGTCATTGGTTGTTGAGTTATCGTGATTTTTTATATATGTTCGTTAGCCCTTCGATCGATTAAAAGGTCCAGAATCCGAACCCATGGGCCGACTTCGGCCATATGCAATCCCCGCCGTCCTTTCAGTCCTAGTAACCTACAGTTAAAATTTCATCAAGATAGCTCCATTATTTTTTGAGTTATCGTGCCTACGGACGGACGGACGGAAGGACATGGCTATATCGACTCAGGCGGTCACGCTGATCACAAATATATATACTTTTCCATATCTAGCTCGCTTCCTTTAGGTGGTTACAAACACCATACCAAAGTTAATATACCCCTTTACCTATTCTATAGGTGTAGGGTATAAAAATTATTTACTTTATTAAGAGTACATAATATTACAAAATAAAACAAACAATATGGTAAGATATTTGTTATTTTTTTTTTTTTTTTGTTTTATATTTTTAATTTTCTATTTTCTATAATTAGGCTGGTTTTTTAAAAAGTTTAATGGAATTGGGAGTGGGTTCAAGTGAAAAATATCATAATATTGATATTTTACACCAAAATAAAATATACGAGATGCTTTCCTGGCGCTTTCTAGAGACGAAAAGAGGCCAACGGTGGTGCTTTGTGAGGTAGAAGATATGATAACCAATGAAAAAATTATATTTTTCATGCCGGACAGGTTTTCAAAAAAAGTAACAAACGAACCGGAATTAGAGGAATTGAATAGAGCGCAGTTTTATTTTAAATTTTTGGGACGGGATAAAGACAAAAGAAATATGGCGTTATTTCAATTAATTCCATCGATTGATATCGAATCGCAGGAAAAATTTTTGAAATAAATAAAGTTTAATATCAAAGAATTTAATTTGTTTTTTTTTTTTATTTATTTTGAAAAAAAAGGAAAAATTTTTTTTTCAGATACTTATGACGGTGCTAAGGGGGCCCCTAAGGGGCCTGTATTCAAGACTAGTTTCGGCCTGTGAAGGTCCGCAAATGGTCTGTGAAAGTCAGAAAACGGTCTGTGAAGGTCCGAAAACGGTCTGTGAAGGTCTGAAAACGGTCTGTGAAGGTCCGAAACGGTCTGCGAAGGTCCGACACGGTCTGTGAAGGTCCGAAACGGTCTGCGAAGGTCCGAAACGGTCTGTGAAGGTCCGTTAATAGTTTTAGGGCTAACGAACAAATATAAAAAATCACTATAACTCAACAACTAATGACGCTATCTTCATCAAATTTGTGCTGTAGGTTACTAGTAATGAAACTACTTCGGGAATTGCGTAAGGTCGGGATTGGACCATGGGTTCGGAACCTAGAACTTTATGATCGAATTTAGGCCAAACGAGCATAATTCCGAAACCAATGAAGATAGAACCTTCAAATTTAGTATCAGGGTGTCCCTTCCTATTTCCTAAGTGTCTTGTGAATTTGGGTCCCATTGGAATAGTGGGTCGGGGACCAGCCACACATTTCCGAAGACCTTAAAGCATATCTTTAAAATTAATAAAGATAACAACTTGAAAAAATGTAGAAGCTTCCAATTTGCCACAAGGGTGTTCTTTACTATCTCTTGCGTGTTCCCCTAATTTGGGATCAATTGGAGTAGTGGTTCTGTACCCCTCTCAGACCTCCCAAGTTTTAAAGGCTTATAATCGAAATTACTAAAAATAGTTACTTAAAATTAGGATAGACCGTTCAAATTGTGTACAAAAGTTAACTAGTACTATAAGTACAGCGCGGACTATATAAGGGCGAAATCAGCCCAACGGTTCGGATTCCGGACCTTTTAATCGATGTCAGGGCTAAGGAACATATATAAAAAATCACGATAACTCAACAACTAATGAGGCTATCTTCATGAAATTTGTGCTGTAGGTTATTGGTAATGAAACTACGGCGGTGATTACGTACGGTGAGGATTGGACAATGGGTTCGGAACTGAGAACTTTTTGATTGAATTTAGGCCAAACGAGCATAATTCCGAAACCAATGAAGATAGAACCTCCAAATTTGGTATCAGGGTGTCCCTTCCTATTTCGTAAGTGTCTTTGAAATTTGGGCCCCATTGGAGTAGTGGATCGGGGACCAGCAACTCAGTTCTTAGGCCCTTAAAGCATATTTTCGAAATTAATAAAGATAGTAACTTGAAACAAATGTAGAAGCTTCCAATTTGCCACAAGGGTGTTCTTTACTATTTCTTGCGTGCCCCCCTAATTTGGGATCAATTGGAGTGGTGGTTCAGAACCTTTCTTAGACCCCCCAATGTGTAAAAGCTTATCATCGAAATTAATAAAACTAGTAACTTAAAATTAAGATAGAGCGTTCCAATTGTGTACAAGGGTTAACTAGTATTGAAAGTATGACGGGACTGCATATGGGTGAAATCGTACCATAATTTCGGGTCCTGGAACCCTTGAAAAGTTCAAGGACTAACAAACATATATCTTACAAACACCATAACTCAAAAAATAATGCCGGTATTTTGATGAAATTTAACAGTAGGTTACTAGTAATGAAAGTACCATGGGAATTGGTTGTGGTCGAGTTTAATTTCGAAGCCAAAGAATATATTTCCTATGTCCTATGTGTCTCCGAAATCTAGACTTAATTGTAGTGGTTCAGCTATGTTAAAAGGTACTTGCTGCATTTATGTAAAATTTATTTTTATATTTAAATGAATTATATGAAAAGGTGTAAATTTTTAATTGTACCAGGACTGAAAGTACGGCGGGGATTGCATTTGGGCGAAATCGGCCCATGGGTTCGGATTCTGGACCTTTTAGTCGTTTTCAGGGCTAACGAACAAATATAAAAAATTACGATAACTCAACAACTAATGACGCTATCTTCATCAAATTTGTGCTGTAGGTTAATAGTAATGAAACTACTTCGGGAATTGCGTAAGGTCGGGATTGGACCATGGGTTCGGAACCTAGAACTTTTTGATCGAATTTAGGCCAAACGAGCATAATTCCGAAACCAATAAAGATAGAATCTCCAAATTTGGTATCAGGGTGTCCTTTCCTATTTCCTAAGTGTCTTTGAAATTTGGGCCCCATTGGAGTTGGGGGTCGGGGACCAGCCACACATATCCAAAGACATTAAAGCATATCTTTAAAATTAATAAAGATAGCAACTTGAAAAAATGTAGAAGCTTCAAATTAGGTGTTCTTTACTATCTATTGCTTGCCCCCCTAATTTGGGATCAATTGGAGTGGTGGTTCAGTACCTCTCTCAGACCTCCCAAGTTTTAAAAGCTTATACTCGAAATTACTAAAAATAGTAACTTAAAATTAAGATAGAACGTTTAAATTTTGTACAAGGGTTAACTAGTACTTAAAGTACAGCGCGGACTGTATAAAACCGAAATCAGCCCAAGGGTTCGGATTCTTGACCTTTGAATCGGTTACAGGACTAACGAACATATGTAAAAAATCACGATAACTTAACAACTAATGACGCTATCTTCATGAAATTTGTGCTGTAGGTTATTGGTAATGAAACTACTGCGCCAATTGCGCACGGTGAGGTTTGGACAATGGGTTCGGAACTTAGAACTTTTTGATCGAATTTAGGCCAAACTAGCATAATTCCGTAACCAATGAAGATAGAACCTCCAAATTTGGTATCAGAGTGTCGCTTTCGATTTCCTTAGTCTCCTTCAAGTTTGAGCCCAATTGGAGTAGTGGGTGGGGACCAGCCACTCAGTTCCGAGGACCTTAAAGGATATTTTCGAAAATAATAAAGATAATAACTTGAAACAAAAGTAGAAGCTTCAAATTTGGCACATGCGTGTTCTTTACTATTTCCTGCGTGTCCCTCTAATTTTGGATCAATTGGAGTGGTGGTTCAGTACCACTCTTAGACCTTTAGGTAAAAGCTTACC
The DNA here is from genome assembly GCA_963082915.1 of Dolichopus griseipennis. Lineage (NCBI taxonomy): Eukaryota > Metazoa > Arthropoda > Insecta > Diptera > Dolichopodidae > Dolichopus > Dolichopus griseipennis. The sequence continues at coordinate 114,572,203 of OY720443.1, forward strand.
ATCGAAATTACTAAAACTAGTAACTTAAAATTAAGATAACACGTTCCAATAGTGTACAAGAGTTAACTTGTATTGAAAGTATGACGGGGACTGCATATGGGCGAAATCGTACCATGGTTTCGAGTTTTTGAAACCCTTGAAAAGCTCAAGGGCTAACAAACATATATCTTAAAACACGTCATAACTCAAAAAATAATGCCGGTATTTTGATGAAATTTAAACTCTAGGTTACTAGTAATGAAAGTACCATGGGAATTGGTTCTGGTCGAGTTTAATTTCGAAGCCAAAGAATATATTTCCTATTTCCTATGTGTCTCCGAAATTTTGACTTAATTGTAGTGGTTCAGCTATGTTCAAAGGTACTTGCTGCATTTATGTAAAATTTATTTTTATATTTAAATGAATTATATGATAAGGTCTAAATTTATATATGTATTTTCGAAGTACATTTATTGCATATTTTGCGGATAAGCTTTTCTATTAGGTATATTAACTAGCCATTTAAAATAATTGCAATTTTAAAAAATTTGGTTTATTAAATATATAATGCTTTGATTAGCTTTTTATCACAAAATTTAATAACTAGAATTTTTTCATTTTGTAATTGAATTGGAATAAATATATTTTCATTTATTTCAAGTTTTTTTGTTTTAATATTTTTAAATAGATAAATTAGTAAGAATTTGTAATATCTTTTAATAAATAGTGTAATTAGAAAATGTTTTAGTATTAAAAAGTTAATTTGGTTAGCTATGTCTTACGATCAAATAATAACAGCTCTTATGGTGTTTAAGCGACTTATGGATATGTCCTTAAATTTGAACCAAATAGGTGTAGGGTATTTCTAAGTCGGTTGCACCTACTGACTGTTTCTTTACTTGTTTTATAATAATAAAGAACAAAATGAATTGCAACAACAACAATAGTGGTAGCAGAAAAGCTGTAGTTGATTTACAATTTGTTATTGGAAATAACAAACAATATTTTTTGAAACAATTTTCTTTGATAGCTGATGGTTCTCTAATACCAGTGTTTTTTATATTTAAAGCACCGTACTTATTTGAAGAGTTAAATAGTGATGTTAAACGACAAAATGAGTACAACAAAAAGAAAATTAATAACATGGATTGGAATGATGGCTTTATAGAGTATTTAAAAGTTAAAAATGTCTTTGAGGAACATTTAACAACTATATTTGATGTTGTTTATGTAAAAGGTCTTAAAAAAAAGCAATTTTTAGACACTTTTATTTCAAATTTAGTAAAAGTTATCAATTTAGATAACAAAATTCCATCTCTACAGAAACTAAGAAATTACATCACCATTTGCCCTCACCATCATAATACAGAAAATTTGTTGCAAAGATGTGCTGTAAAAAATTGTATAAACTTGTACATGTATTTAATAAAAGATAATAATAATAATTGGTTTTAAAAAATATTTGTTTTATTTATTGTTGCACAATATATTTTTTCAGACATAAACAATGGTATTTCAATAAAAAGCATGCCACTGCAAATAATTCATCTCGCTAATGACTTTGCGATGACGTTGGAAAATTATTGTTGCAGCTAAATTTTCAACATTAAATCCAATTTGTAATTTTATTGTTTGTTTTTTATCCAAATAGTAAATATAGCTTAATAAAAGATTTTTTTGTTGTGCTTCGTCGTTATCGTTGTTTATTTGTTTTTCGATAAATATTTCAGCATTTGATGTTGGCCCCATGTTTTTTTAAACTGTTAAAGTTTTATAACTCGAAAGTTTTGTATTTATAGTTTTTATCGTATACATTTTTTGAAAATTTTCCGAAACATTATTTGCATTTTTTACCGTTTTTAAGTGGGGATGACATTGTGTTGAATAATATATATATTAATTAATTTATATATAATAAATTAATAAAATTTTTCATGCTCTTGCGCTTACATCGCATCCATAAATATATACAACAATATTGTCCACAGACTGAGGTCACTGTGTAAACGCTTATTGTTGAAAACAAAACATTTTGATTGATTTTGCAGAAATTTCACAATCTCATTGTGGAATGGTGGATTTCCAAATGAATCAAAATATTCTATACAGCCTTGAATTGATACGAAAATTGCTAACCAATGTGTTCCTTTTTCGGTAGAAGTGTCGGTGTTTATTACTAAAATACCGTTTTGAAATATTTTTTGGTATTTGATCAAGAGCAAAAACACCTTTAAACAATTTACTTGTGACACTATTACATTTTAGCGCTTTCGTTATCTGAAGGGTATTCATTTTTTTGTAAACGAGAAATATCAATTAACTGAGTATTTCCACTTATGTATGCCGTTAAAAATTCAACTTTAAGTTTACCATTTGTGAACACTATATCGAATTTTTCAAGCAAATTTATTAAATTATTAGTTGTTTTTTCATTGTCCATATGTCCAAAAGAGTAATTCTTGATGTCCGTTCTTTTTAAATCTTTGGTTGGGAATTTATACTTTAGTTCCCTTACAATAGTTTAACATTTTTCTTTTATTCCAGCCACAGCAAGTTTTTTAACAAATATTGTATTGTTATCATCCGTACAGAATGATAAATCTACTAGAGCGTATGCCATTTTCAAATGAATAGAGATGCTCCACTATGCTTCCTTTTATATGTTTACGTAGACGTTGCGATTTTTATCAATTTCGATACTGGCATCGAATTCTGCAAACACAATACATGTTAATGTTGAAGTTAATGGAGAACTGAGTCTTGCTTCAATCTTTACTACTCCCTGGTTTAATAAACTTTGACATGTATCAGTTCCAGAACCATCTGGTGATAAATCAAAAGCTAGTATTGTATAACCTTTTGAAAATAGTTCTTTTGAAATTTGATGACCTTTATCAGAATGATGTATACCTGTTCCGCTAAATAATGTTAAATATGCACGAGAGTTACAATGGTTATTCGATGTAAAAATGGTTTCAATTGCAGAGTTTAGTGTAGACACTCCATTCACATATAATTGAAATTGTGTGAGATTTTGATGATCGAAATGGTATGGATTTTTAGATCTTTTACCATTAAAATTTTCATTATTAACCATACAAAATAAAAGAGCTTTTGGTATTTGCCCTATAAATATATTATCCAATGATATGTTGGATGTGTTAGCTGGAATTGTAAATGTTTTGATTTCACTTCTCGTATAAAAATATTTTGCGTTAGCCTTTTCCAAAACAGTATTATGTGCTATTAATATGCTAGGATTAATTGTTAAATGTTTCATGTATAAAGTAGCTTCAAGAATTTTTAAATAGCTTTCGTCTGAATCATTGAAAAATAGAAAAAAATCTTGTTTTTCTAATGCCAAAGCAATTCGAATGTCAACGTTATTTAAAAATAATTTGGAAGTGTTGAAAAAATCGACATGTAATTTTCCGATTAATTCTACTATTGTAGAATTATTGTATAATTTTTGCCTTGATTTAGAACCAGAATTGTTAAAATCATTTACATTTGGTTTATACAATTCCCAACCAGATGCTTCCAGATGTGTTTGACTGGAATCTGTACCATAATTTAGTAAAGTATTTAAGTATGCTTTATAATGGTATAATGAGCCTGACGGAGTGATATTTTTTCCATTTAGAGTTACATTACATTGTTTAATTAAAGAATGTAATAAATTATTTACAACACTGGGCTGCGGGGCTGCTTTTGCATCAGCTCCGGTTCCTACTTTATCATTTGCACTCCAAACTGATCCATCTTTTTTTAATATTTGAATTTTAAATTTGATGTAGGTTGACGATAAATCTCGATATGTATCTCCATTTCCAAGCGAAACAAATTCAATAGTTGATGGTGACGCCTCTAAAGAAGCTAAAGGATTGTATGCTACCTCTTCTGAACGTAATATACTTGTTTGTACTGGTAATGATGCAAAAAGATCAAGTTCAGATTTCATACACTCCATATTTAATTGAATATATCAGAGGTTTTAATTAGCTTTTTTCGTCGCTTCGACTTTAAATGTGCCTTTTTAGAAACTGCTCTTCGTTTTATACTGCTTCGTCTTTTTATGGCTTTTCGCCTGCCACCATACATCGAATGCAGTTGATTAACTACTGATTTTCTTAGATTTTTCATACCACCTTTACTTTGATCAATTACAGTTTCTTTTATGTTTGCACCAGATGCTATATCATTCAAAATATTTTTACTTGTGTTCATAGCCTCTGTTTTAATTAAATTCCAACCTGATGTAAAAACTGGCTTTAAGTAACGAGTTAAACTTCCGAATATATTTCCAAAACCACGACCTCTTTGAATAGCTGGATAAAATTGTAATAAAGGTCCAATATCGTTGATTCCTCCACCTACTTGAGAGGAATAATATCTCACGTAAGCTCTTTCCATGTTTGATATGATATCATATTTGAGTAGTAGTATTTATATTGTTTTTAAGCAATCATTGCTTTTTAAAGTGCAGTACAATTTTTGTTGGATAGTAACTGGAAACAAAATTTATTCCATCGCCGTATTGGTTGCAAATTTTAATCGCTATCGTTTCAAAACAATTTTTTTCTATAGGTATGTATTGAACATTTTCAAATTCAATATTTGTAGGTATTCTGCAATTTTCTACGTTGATGGCTCTTAATGCACGTACTTCGCTACTTCCAACAACAGATGATTGAACTATATCTGAATATATCATCACCATTTCATTAATTTCATCTTTATTATTTTAACTTCATTAAAAAATTCTTTAAAAACTTGGTTTCGAGTAAATCCCGGATTAGGAGTTATATTTTTAATAAGTGTTGGCAAAAAATTAAATTTCCAAATGTAATTCCGAATCGTCATATGAATAATATGTGTATCCTATAGATTTGGTTACGTTAATTTTTTCAAGAGGTTTTTCATGTTTCTTACATAAACATTATACGCTCCAATATTAATAAGAGCATAATTCTCCTTGTTAAATTTTTCCGTTTGTAGGAAATCGTTCAGATAAACTTCTGAAAGACCTACTTTCTAGTTTACTTACTTACTTTACTTACTTTATCGGCATAACAAAATATTATTTTTGAGCCGAGTCCAAAGCCTTCCTCCATTGGCTTCTGTCTTGCGCAGCTTCTCCTCAGCTTCCAACAATATTCAGCATTCTTACGTCTGACTGAACACCGTCTTTCCATCGAAGATGTGGTCGCCCTCTTCTGCGTCTACCCTCCGGATTGGAGTCAAAAACCGCTCTTGCTGGAGCATCATCGGTCATTCTTACTACATGACCTAACCAGCGCAATAGTTGGATTTTAATCCAGGTTACGAGATCAGTTTCGTCATATAGCTCATACAGCTCGCGATTTTGTCGTTGTCTTCAAACTCCATTGATGTTAATCGGACCAAAAATTTTACGTAGAATCTTCCTTTCAAAAGACCCTATCAGATTTTCATCGTAGTTGGATATGGTCCAGGATTCTGCACCATATGTCAGAACTGGTACCATGAGTGTTCTGTACAGTGTGATCTTTGTCTTTCTACTCAGGGTTTTTGACCTCATGTGCTTGCTTATCCCAAAGTAACAACGGTTGGCTAGCACTATTCTACGCTTAATTTCCAGGCTGGTGTTGCCGCCTTCTGTGTTCATTTGGCAACCGAGGTATACAAAATCTTTCACCACCTCAAAGTTGTATTCACCAACCGTGACATTCTGACCTACACGGCGACGGAGGGCGTCGTTGTTTGTTGCCACCATGTATACCGTCTTTTTCTCGTTCACTTCTAGGCCTAACCTTCTTGCACTCTCCTCAATAGCAACAAAGGCTTCGCAGGTCTCCCTTTGTGATTTGCCGATTATATCTAGATCATCTGCGTATCCGAGCAGCTGGGTTGATTTATAATAAATTGTGCCTCTGGTTTCAACGCCAGAGTCGCGCACCACTTTCTCAAGTGCGATGTTAAATAGATCACACGAGAGCGCGTCTCCTTGTCTAAAGCCTCGCTGCGTTCGAAAAATTCCAGATAGGTTGTTTTCTACTCTGACTGCGCATAATGTACAAGCTATGGTCATCCTGCAGAGATTGACGAGTTTAGCAGGAAAACCGAATTCCACCATTGCTTGTAGTAGCTCGTCTCTCCCTATTGAATCATACGCAGCCTTGAAATCAATGAACAGATGATGTGTACTGACATTGAATTCATTGCACTTTTCTAGAATCTGTCTTAGCGTGAAGATCTGATCAGTTGTTGATTTACCAGGTCTGAAGCCACACTGGTATCGACCGATGTTATAATCCATATGCGGCTTCATTCGCGTGCAGATGATACTCGACAGGATCTTATACGCCACATTTAAGAGACTTATTCCTCGGTAGTTTGAGCATTCTAACCGATTACCTTTCTTAAATATGGGTATAATTATGCTGGTGTTCCACTCATTGGGCATACTTTTTGTAGTCCAGATTACGGTCATGATTTGGTGTATACACCTTACCAAATCATCTCCTGCTTCTTTAAATAGTTCGGCAGCTATGCCATCTATTCCCGGCGACTTGTTGTTTTTAAGCGCCCGATGGCCGTGTGAACTTCTTCCAAGGTGGGCGGTGGTTCATCGTCTTGGATATTGGGTGGTGCATAATTATGAGTAGATGGTGCGGTGTTCACTGATGTTATGCCGCCGTTTAGTTGCTCTTTAAAGTATTCAGACCATCTACAAAGAATACCATCGCTGTCGGTAATAAGGTTCCCTTCTTTATCTTTACAAGCGATTGTCCTGGGCTTAAAACCTTTTGTCTGTGAGACTTTTTTGTACATTTTTCGGACCTCGTTTCTGTCTCTCATCCCTTCTAATTCTGAGAACTGCTTGTCTTCATAAGCTCTTTTCTTTTTCCATATGAGTTTCCTCTGTTCGGTTCTTAGCCGCTTGTAATCCTCATAAGCTAGTCTGGTTTTCTTCTGAAGCCAGTTTCGATAAGCGATGTTCTTATTCGCTATGATGTCACGGCACTCTTCGTCAAACCATTGGTTGTGGGAAGATGGTGGTACCGAACCAATGACTTGATCAGCGGCTTGTTTGATGATAGAAGAGCACCGTGCCCACTGCTCTTCGACTGGCGCATCTTCGCTTATGGGTGAGGATTGCATCATATGGGAAATGGCTTCGGCATATTCCTTTGCTGTCTCTGATGATTGTAGCGCTTCTACGTTTATTTTCCGTGGTGTTCTACATACGTGTCTTTTATGTGTGGATATTCTGGCTCGGATTCTAGCTATGACAAGGAAGTGGTCCGAGTCCACATTAGCACCTCGCCATGTACGCACATCCATCACATCTGAAGCGTGCCTGCTGTCAATCATCACATGATCTATTTGGTTTGTTGTTCTCTGATCTGGAGATCGCCAGGTGAGTTTATGAATATTACGATGAGAGAACTTTGTACTACTTATCACCATGTTCTTCATTGCTGCCAACGATATTAAGCGTAGCCCGTTATCATTGGTGAGGTCGTGGGCACTGTGGCTGCCGATTGTATTTCCAAATGTTTTCTCCTTCCCAATCTTTGCATTAAAATCCCCTATAACAATTTTAATATCATGACGTGGACAATCATCATAGGCTTTCTCCAGCCTGTCGTAGTAGGAATCTTTGTCTACGTCATCAGATTCTTCGGTGGGAGCATGGCCACAGATGTCGCTAATATTGAAGAATTTCGCTCTGATTCGGATGGAGCACAGGCGCTCGTTAATGGGTTTCCAATCTATGACTTTGTCTTTTAACTTTGGTCCCACTGCAAAGCCACATCCAAACTTTCGAGTTTTTTGCTGACAGCTATAATAAATTGCGTAGTTCTTCCTTTGATATTCTTTTACGCCCTTTCCTGTCCAGTTTAGTTCTTGTAATGCGGTTAGGTCAGCGTTGTATTTGCCGAGTTGGTTTATTAGTTCGTATGTTGCACCTGGGGCAGATAGTGAACGAACATTCCAAGTGCACACTTTTAAATCGTAGTCCTTATTTCGTTTGCCAGGGTCGTTGCCAGTAAATCCTCCGGTTTTCTTCTTCGAACTTTTCCTAATATTTTTAGTTTTTATGGATCAGGTTATTAGCCTAACGCCAACCTCTGTTTGTGGGCTGCACTGGTATTGGAGGTACCCATTTTATAGTGCTGGGATTTTTCTCGTCATCAGCACTCGCATCTATCAGTTTAGCAAGTCAGTCCGGGTGAACATGACTAGGTCCCGGTGGTTACCGGCTTGGAGGTAAGATAGACACAATTGGTGGGTACACACAGTTACAACTCTGGATATCGCCACATGACACTGATCAGAGCCTACCCTGTGTATAGACCACCCAATCTAGTTTCCGTTTCTTAAATCAAAGTGAATAGGCAATTTATTTTCGAATGAAGCTAAAGTGTTGTCTGGAAAAAGTTTTAAATTATCATTACTAAACAATGTTACATAGAAGTCATCTTGACTATCCATCTTTGTTAACTTCTTTTAAGACATAAAATGTTGCACTATTTATGTGTTGTTCATTCCGGTGTTGATGAAGTTCTTAGTTTTGGACTTCTTAGTAAAGGTTTTAATTTTCGTTTTTTTGTTTCAGGAAACTGTGAAAGTATAGTTGAGGAAATTGAACTACCGGCCGATCTTAGTGTCTTCTTTTTTTCAGGAGATGGTACAGCAACGGTAATTACATCACCACTTGGTGTTTCAAACATTCGATAATCAGAACTTAGAGATGATCTTTGTACTAGTTTTTCGTCTTTCAACATTTCAGTTTGAGCTAATTTTCTAAATGAATTTTCATCATCTAAATCGATATCCATATCTGAATACTCTTTTTTAGGATCGTATTCAAACACTACATCAGTAACTAATGGTACAAAATTAGTCTGTGTTGATGTTGATTTGTATTTAGGTAATTCAGTTTTTGTAAATGCATTTCGTTTAGAAAAGAACTTTGTTTGAGTGCCTGTATCAAATGTAAGATTATTAGCTTTTTCTGGTAATTTTTTTGCGTGTCTTTTGTTAATTCCCTATTTGAGGAGATTTTGACGATATAAGTAGCATTTTTGCAATGGTTTTAAGTTTTTATCATATAAAACTTTTTTCATTTTTTGATCTAATAAATCCAAGTTTTTATCATCTTGAAATAATTTACTAAATTTTGAAAATATTTCTGGTGACATAACAATCATTCGCTGCATTATGTCTTACTGAGTAATTTCCCTATTACACCAGATAATATAGTTCCGATTAGAGTTGGTAAAAACCCACCATGTTGAACTAATATTTTTCTTTTGGCTTTTATACTTTTCTTAGCACAGGCTAGAAATCTTAATTGTTTTTTATGTTTTTTTAATTTTGCTTTTTGTGCCGATGATATTTTATTATTACCATTTAATATATTGATTGCCATTTCAGCAATAGTTTTTATAATATCATCATCACAATATTTAAGAATATTTTAACGAAATATCTTGTTGTTACACTTTCCTAGTACATGTAATAATGTTGGTTTTTCTTCAATCGTTTCATACTTTTGACAGTTGTTATTCAAATCACCCGTATCACAGAAACATATACAATATTCTTTGGAAAAAATATTAGTTCTAATACGAAATAAATCGTTAATGTCTTGTGTTAAATCCAACACAATATAACCCTGAGGTTTTGATGTTGACTCATTATATACTCTCAAGAAACCTTTTATATTTTCTGGATATAGTTGCCTAGCAAGAGGAAAAATTTGCGATTTGTCTCGAGGATTTTTGAAAAGCACTAAATATTTACAATTTAATGAAATATCTCTTGAAATTTTCCCTGATGAAAAACGTTTTGTGTTAACAATATAATAGATAAATTACGATGGTGTGAACCTTTAGTAAATAGCTCACATACCTCTTTATTTGCAGAATCTAACATTAAGTCATCTAGAACAATTAACGTAGGTTTATTTTCATTACCACTAAATTCTTTTGGGATACTGGTATAAAAGTCTATATGAGGAAAAGTTAAATTTTTTGGAATAACAGAAATTTCTAGGTTACACCATTTTATTGTTTCAATTTTCGGAGAAATCAATCTATCAATATTTTCAATTAAATTACACACAAATGTTGTTTTCCCACATCCAGATGGTCCCGTCCTGCTATCATCATTGTAAAAATAGATGAATAAAATTAATCATTTTTGGTCTGTGTCTGATAAGAAACTGAATTTAAAAAACAATTTAGAGATCATATAAAAGCAGCGAACATATTCTTAGTACTGTCATTTTGAATTATGGAAGTGGAGGATTTATTAAATATTTATTCCTCCGTCTCATTAGATGATCATAAGAAACTAATATTACATCTATATAAACACATTAAAAACTTTTCTGGAGTAAAAAAATTCACTTTAATTTATGGTACTCATTTTACCCTTTGTCCGTGGGCATATGATAATTCTACTTCTGGACCGGACACATGTGAATGTCACACAATAGAAAATTATAGAATCACTTTAGAAAATTTAATTAAATAGTACGAGAATAATGTCGAGGCTACAAGTCGTGTCAGAAATTCATAGAGGCGGGTTTAAATGATACTTGGCAAATTTATTTGGTTGAAATGATTCCATATGCAAAATTTAATAAGGCATATAAATATTTATTAACCGTTATTGATACATTTTCAAAATTTGCGTATGCTGAACCGATTAAAAACAAAAGCGCTGATAATGTTTTAATCGCAATGAAAAATATTTTTAAGCGTGCTGGTAAAAAACCAAAAAATTTACAATCTGATCAAGGTACGGAATTTTTCAACAAAAAATTTCAAAATCTAATGAGGAAATATAAAATTAACCATTATCATACATATTCAGAACTAAAAGTATCAATTGTAAAACGTTTCAATCGCACCCTAAAAAAATTGATGTGGAAACAATTCAGTTTACAAGGCACATATAAATGGTTACCTATTCTGCCATCGCTAATAGAAAAATATAACTCAACATATCATCATACAATTAAACTTCCACCTAAAAATGTTACAAAGAAAAATGAGAAATTTTTATTAAAAACTGTCTACAATAAATTACAAGTATTCCGAAAAGCTAAATACAAAGTTGGAGATTTTGTTCGTATAAGTAAATTTAAAGGTATATTTGCAAAAGGTTATCAACCTAATTGGTCAACAGAAATTTATACAATAGCGAAAATAAAAAGAACTGATCCAATATAATACAATTTACTTGATTACACACAAAAACAAATAAAAGGCAGTTTTTATGAACCTGAACTTACATCTGTTAAATTTCCTAATGTTTACCTTGTAGAAAAAATAATAAGAAAACAAGGAAATCAAGTTTTGGTTAGGTGGCTTGGCTTTGATAAAAACCATGATTCATGGATAAATAAAAATGATATTATTGAATGAATAATAATTAATTAACTTTTAGTAAAACATGCTATGCTGTTATTTAATATTAAAAACAACTTTTTAAAACCCAGTTTTATTTTTTTTTTTTTTTTTTTTAATTTGAACTTCTTCACGTTTTCAATTTCTATTCATGATCACGCCTTTATATTATTAACAATATAATTTCAAACGTTTATTTGTTTCATTTTTTTCAAAACTTTTGCAGTTAAGTTAATAATCAAACAAAAAGTTTCCATCGATTTTTTAAGCTTTTCAACTTTAAAATGGCAGTTGGAAGCTTAATTTTCAAACATAACGGACGAGCTTTATCAGCTTTGAATTTTTAAAAATTTTCACGTAAATATTAAATCAAGCTTACACTTTGATAATATTAAGTATAAACCAAATTTAAAAAACTTTTCATATCTAATTAAAAATATTCAGCTTAATAGCTTAAGCTTATTTTTGTTAATTTATAAAACTTTTTTTTAATTTTCACGAAAATATTAAATCAAGCTTAAACTTTTATAATATTAACTTTGTATTTAAACCAAACTTAAAAAACTTTTCATATTTAATTAAGAACATTAAGCACAATATTTTAAGCTTATTACTGTTTTAATTTTAAATTTAAACATATCTGATATCCTAACCGCCAAGCTTAATTTATAATACTCAAAGACTCAAACTAGCTTAAGCTTATTATTGTTTTAATTTGAAATTTAAACATAACTGATATTTAAAAAACTTTTCATATCTAATTAAGAATATTCAGCTAAATAGGTTAAGCTTATTTTTTTTTAATTTATAAAACTTTTTTATAATTTTCACGGAAATATTAAATCAAGCTTAAACTTTGATAATATTAACTTTGTATTTAAACTAAGCTTTAAAACTCTTTATATTTCATTTAGAACAATAAGCACAATATCTTTGAAATTTAAACATAACTGATATCACAACAACCAAGCTTAATTTAAAATACTCAAAGACTCAAACTAGTTTAAGCTTATTATTGTTTTAATTTAAAATTTAAACATAACTGATATTCTAACCGCTAAGCTTAATTTAAAATACTCAAAAGCACAAAACTTTTTACTTATCACAATTTTGTTGCATAACTTTAGGAGAACTGCCGAAAAAAGCTCCTGCTGCAGCTGAAACGGCATTAAAAAAGCTCCTCCGCCGCTAAACCGGCATATACATACTACTTAAAAAATAATTTATAATTTAAATGATTTGTTCTTTAGTGCCTAACCAAAATCGATGCGTACGGCGTATAATTTCTGTAAAAAAATTTTGAAATAAGCAGTTATATAAATAAATTTACATGAAAGCATACGCGACGTGCTGTACCTCGACCTTTTAAAATTTAAAAATTGACAAAGTGTATAAAAATATTGTAATTGTTTTTAATGTTGCTAAGATTAAGTTTTAAATAGTTATTATTAATAAACAGTTATTATTGAACAGTTTAAAATAAACAATTTTAATAAATATATATAAATAAATAAGATCAATACATAAAGATGTAAAAAGTTATAATTGAACAGTTTTAAAATAAACAATTATTATTAAAATTGAAGTTGAACTTTATGAGATCAAACAGATTGTTAACATTTGACAAAAACAGAGATATACCAGTAGATAATATGGCAGCAGAAATTGAAAAACTAAGAGAACAAATACGTTTGATGGAATCACAACACCAACAAGAATTAGAAAGTTTGAGACAACAAATTCCGCAAACGAGGTTCCACTTAACAGAGGACCAGATACTTAACAGATTCCAGCATATAAAAACATTCACTGAAAGCAATGATTATAGTTTAAACGAATTCATCAACGCTGTAGAAAATGTAGGAGCACTATGTGGAAATAATGTACACCTGTTGTGGTTTGGTCTACAAATCGTATTTAAAGAAAAATTACAAGGAGAAAACAAAAAATGTATTCAGCGACTAGGTGGTAATTTGACCTGGGATGTAGTAAAAAATGAATTAAAGGCAGAATTCCGGCCAAGGCAGAGTTACAAAAGAATGGATGAATGCAGAAATCTTAAGGTTAGGAATTTAAGAGAATTGTTTAGTAAAGTTAAAAACATTAATAGTCAATTAAATGAATTATATGAATACGATGACAACAAACCAGAAAATTATAAACCAAGTTGTAATGATCAAAACTTGGTTGATATAATTAAATATATGTTAACTGGTAGTTATCGTATTAATATAAAAAGTAAAATGTCTTTAAATGAAATATTTAACGTATTTGACGATTTATGTTTGTTAGATGAAAAAGAAGTGATTAATTATAATTATAGAAAAAATTTCCTTAATAATAATAATAATAAAAAAAATTTTAACTATGAAAAAAATAAAAATTTCAATTCAAATCATGATAGAATAAATAAAGGTTTTAAAAATAGTTATCAAAATCAATTTTCAAATTTTAATAGACAAAATCAAAATTTCAGTAATCAAAATCAAAATTTCAATGACCAAAATCAAAGATATAATTCTTATCAATTTAATAAAAATCAGATTCAAGATCGTTCCATGAGAACATATAATTCTAGACCAAGACAAGAATATAATCGTACAAATAATAATTCAGAACCAATGGAATTAGTAATTGATAATGTTGAAATGAGTGATGTAAATTTTACAGAAGAGCCTCGGGTAAAGAACTCCCGATAATTAGTTTGACCATTGAAAACCAAAAAATTAATTGTTTAATTGATACTGGTTCCCAAACTAGTATAATTAAACCAAATATTTTAAATAACTATGAACTAAGTAATTTAGAAAAACCTCTTTTCTCCTCAACTATTAATGGTATTTCAAAAGTATCAAAAAAAATAATTATTTCCAATACCCAAGGAATTTCGTAAAGACGGACCTTTATCTTAGAAAATTATGGAATTGCCAAAACGCAATTATGACGCTATTATAGGCCTAAATTTCCTTGAACCTCTTAAAGCAAAAATCGATATTGGAAACAAAAATATCGAGATAAATAATTCAAAAATCTACTACAGAAAAGAAGATAAATACTTTATTATTAAAGAAATATGTAACTTCGAAACTAGTAATATCGAACAGTTAAATTTTGATCACTTAAATAGCGAGGAAAAATATCATATTTTAAAACTTCTTAAACAATATAGGAAGTTTAGATTATAGGAAGTTGAATGCTGTCACAATCAGTGACAAGTTTCCGATTCCTAATATTGACGGAATATTAGATAAATTGGGCAAATCGCAGTATTTCTCAACTCTCGATTTGGCCAAGGGATTTCACCAAATCCCAGTGAAACAAGAAGACAGAAGAAATACCGCTTTTTCAACACCATTCGGTCACTTTGAATATTTGAGGATGCCATTTGCTCTCAAAAATGCGCCCTCAACCTTTCAAAGATTAATGAATTTCGTTTTAAAAGATTTAATAAACAAAATTTGTGTGGTCTATTTAGATGATATTCTCATCTTTAATACCTCTCTAGAAGAACACATAAATAATATAAAAAAGGATTTCGACCGACTAAAAAATGCCTGCCTAAAAATTCAAATAGATAAATGCAATTTTTTAAAAAAACAAACCGAATTTCTGGGTCACATATTAAGACCACAAGGTGTAAAACCCAATCCGAATAAAATATCTGCTATTCAAGAACTGAAATTACCAACGACAGCTAAACAGATTAAAAGCTTTTGAGGAATGACTGGATACTATAGGAAATTCATTAAAGATTATGCAAAAATTGCATATCCAATAACAAGATATCTTAAGAAAAACGCGAAAATAAACTTGAACGACCCAAATTACATAACAGCTTACGAAAAACTTAAAGACATTATAACAAACCACCCTAATTTAAAATATCCGGATTTTAACAAAAGATTTAATTTAATAACAGACGCAAGTAATTTTTCT
Source organism: Dolichopus griseipennis (assembly GCA_963082915.1). Lineage (NCBI taxonomy): Eukaryota > Metazoa > Arthropoda > Insecta > Diptera > Dolichopodidae > Dolichopus > Dolichopus griseipennis. Next base: position 114,587,526 of record OY720443.1, read on the forward strand.
CTTGGAGCAGTCCTTACTCAGGATGGTCATCCAATCTCTTATGCTTCTAGAACTTTGAATGACCACGAGAAAAATTATTCAACCATTGAGAAAGAACTTTTAGGAATTGTATGGGGTACAAAATATTTTCGACCCTATTTATTTGGAAAAGAGTTCGACGTACAAAGAGATCACCCGCCTATCAAATGGCTTCACGCCAAATATACAGGTAAAGATATAAATCCTAGGCTACAAAGATGGCTTATTTCTTTAGGTGAATACGACATGAAAATAGACTATATAAAAGGAAAGGACAATAACATCGCGGATTTTTTGAGTCGTATAAATACTGAAACAAAAAAAATGAATTTATTTCAAAATTCAGAATTAAATGAGACTTATAATTTAAACTTTTCAGACTTATATACAGATTTAAAAAATAAAACCCATTCTTTAACTGAATCTCAAACAACACATTCAAATCAAACAACACATTCTCAAGAAGAAAATTCCGAAGACCATATACGATTAACAGATTTAGAACCCAAATCATATTAAAAGAAAAAAAAGAAAAAGAATTTGAATCAATATTTAAAAATAGAAGAAACAACACATTCTCAAGAAGAAAATTCCGAAGACCATATACGATTAACAGATTTAGAACCCAAATCATATTAAAAGAAAAAAAAGAAAAAGAATTTGAATCAATATTTAAAAATAGAAGAATCTTCATTGATTTAAATGATTTACAAAACGAAAATACCTCAGATATTCTTCGAAGATACATTTCAAAAGGTAGAATTGGAATCTTTTCAGAAGTTAACGATCATGAATACAACAAATTACAACAAACTATTATTTGTCTTTTCTCTCAAAATGATAAAATAAAGTTCATTAAATGTTGCTATTTTGCAAATGATATTTTGGAAGATGAAAATTGAAAGAAAAGTATATCTTTGTTCCATAAAAATGAATTAGGTCATTCTGGAATAGTAGCAAATTACGAAGGTATTAAAACCAAAATCTATCATCCAGATCTTAAAATTTTTGTTCATAAAATAATAAATAATTGTAATATTTGCACTGCTGGCAAATATGACAGGAATCCAATAAAGAAAAAATTTCATTTAACTGAAACACCCAGAACTACTGGAGAAATTATTCATGTAAATACATACGTAAATAGTAAAAAATCCTTTATTCATTTCATAGATAAATTTTCAAAACATGCTACTTGTTTTCATTTAGAGGATCGAAATTCCTCTACAATTACAGAAAAGTTGAGATAATTCCTAGCCAGTAAAGGAACAATAAAAAAATTTATTTTTGATAATGAGTTCAATACCCATAGAAAATATAGAATTTCACGTTACAAAACCAAATTCACATACCGGTAACTCTGATGTAGAACGTTTTAATAATACTATAACTGAACGAATTAGAACGTTAAACCTTGAAGAAAAACTTCCGATAAGAATACAGATTTTAAAAGCTGTAAATTTTTATAATAATACCTATCATTCAACAATTAAAGCAACCCGGTTAGAAGTACAGGAACATAAAATTAATCATAATATTATTCACGAAAGAATCCAAACATTTAAATCAAAAACTATCAACAAATTTAACGAAAATCGCGAAAATTAAAACGAAGAAAGGGAACAAGGATTTATAAAAAATAAAGCGGTAAGACACAAAGAACAACCTCCTTTTCGAAAACATAATTTACAAAATATTCACGAATCAAATATTAAAAGACCTTTAACATTCACAGGTAATACTGATATTATCAATTCTTCTCATGACGATACAATTAACTAATGGAACACTTATAATTGACAAAATAAATTCGGAATTAGGATACACAAAAATTCAAACAGATATTGTAGAATTTGTAGAAAGTTATAATATTGTTTTACATCCATACGAAATTTTAGAAATAATTAACAAATTAGAGGGAAATACTAACTCCATCAAATCAAATTTAAATAAAGAACTGGCCTTAAATCAAATCGACAATATGAAGAACAGAATTAAAACAATCATACCAAATAGACAAAAAAGAGGAATTGTATTTTCAAGAAAAATTGTAAATTCATAATAAATAAAAAAGAAAAATTTATTGAGATAGATGACGATATGTTAATAATAAACAATATTAAAAATAAAACATTAAATAGTTCATGAGACGAACGAAAAATTATTCTAAATGGTAATTATTTTATAAATTTTCAAAATTGCTCAATTCAGATTGACAACAAAAATTTTAGTAATAATATGAATAAAATTGTTAACAGATTTGTAGTTCCAATTGAAAAAATCGTAAATTGTGTAAATATAATGAATTAAATAAATAATATAAACGTAGCATATTTTTGTAAGCAAGTAATATTTCGTAAACAAGTTCAATATATTGTAACTAGCTTATTTTGCTAATTTTGTAATTTTGTCAAACTTTATAAAAATCAATTGTAAAATATAAAATTTAGTCTTAAGACCGCATTGAATTTGAAAACATAATAAATTAAAGTTATAAAACAAAAGTTTACGTGTTTTTATTTTCGAATTAAATATTTTTATACCCTACACCTATAGAATAGGTAAAGGGGTATATTAACTTTGGTATGGTGTTTGTAACCACCTAAAGGAAGCGAGCTAGATATGGAAAAGTATATATATTTGTGATCAGCGTGACCGCCTTAGTCGATATAGCCATGTCCGTCCGTCCGTAGGCACGATAACTCAAAAAATAATGGAGCTATCTTGATGAAATTTTAACTGTAGGTTACTAGGACTGAAAGTACTGCGGGGATTGCATATGGGCGAAATCGGCCCATGGGTTCGGATTCTGGACCTTTTAATCGGTTTCAGGGCTAACGAACAAATATAAAAAATCACGATAGCTCAACAACTAATGACGCTATCTTCATCAAATTTGTGCTGTAGGTTACTAGTAATGAAACTACTTCGGGAATTGCGTAAGGTTGGGATTGGACCATGGGTTCGGAGCCTAGAACTTTTTGATCGAATTTAGGCCAAACGAGCATAATTCCGAAACCAATGAAGATAGAATCTTCAAATTTAGTATCAGGGTGTCCCTTCCTATTTCCTAAGTGTCTTGTGAATTTGGGTCCCATTGGAGTAGTGGGTCGGGGACCAGCCACACATTTCCGAAGACCTTAAAGCATATCTTTAAAATTAATAAAGATAACAACTTGAAAAAATGTAGAAGTTTCCAATTTGCCACAAGGGTGTTCTTTACTATCTCTTGCGTGTTCCCCTAATTTGGGATCAATTGGAGTGGTGGTTCTGTACCCCTCTCAGACCTCCCAAGTTTTAAAGGCTTATAATCGAAATTACTAAAAATAGTTACTTAAAATTAGGATAGACCGTTCAAATTGTGTACAAGGGTTAACTAGTACTATAAGTACAGCGCGGACTATATAAGGGCGAAATCAGCCCAACGGTTCGGATTCCGGACCTTTTAATCGATGTCAGGGCTAAGGAACATATATAAAAAATCACGATAACTCAACAACTAATGAGGCTATCTTCATGAAATTTGTGCTGTAGGTTATTGGCAGCGAAATTACGGCGGTGATTACGTACGGTGAGGATTGGACAATGGGTTCGGAACTTAGAACTTTTTGATCGAATTTAGGCCAAACGAGCATAATTCCGAAACCAATGAAGATTGAACCTCCAAATATGGTAAAGGGGGTGTCCCTTCCTATTTCGTAAGTGTCTTTGAAATTTGGGCCCCATTGGAGTAGTGGATCGGGGACCAGCCACTCAGTTCTTATGCCCTTAAAGCATATTTTCGAAATTAATAAAGATAGTAACTTGAAACAAATGAAGAAGCTTCCAATTTGCCACAAGGGTGTTCTTTACTATTTCTTGCGTGCCCCCCTAATTTGGGATCAATTGGAGTGGTGGTTCAGAACCTCTCTTAGACCCCCCAATGTGTAAAAGCTTATCATCGAAATTAATAAAACTAGTAACTTAAAATTAAGATAGAGCGTTCCAATTGTGTACAAGGGTTAACTAGTATTGAAAGTATGACGGGACTGCATATGGGCGAAATCGTACCATAATTTCGGGTCCTGGAACCCTTGAAAAGTTCAAGGACTAACAAACATATATCTTACAAACACCATAACTCAAAAAATAATGCCGGTATTTTGATGAAATTTAACAGTAGGTTACTAGTAATGAAAGTACCATGGGAATTGGTTGTGGTCGAGTTTAATTTCGAAGCCAAAGAATATATTTCCTATGTCCTATGTGTCTCCGAAATCTAGACTTAATTGTAGTGGTTCAGCTATGTTCAAAGGTACTTGCTGCATTTATGTAAAATTTATTTTTATATTTAAATGAATTATATGAAAAGGTGTAAATTTTTAATTGTATTTTAGAAATACATTTATTGCATATTTTGCGTTTATAAGCTTTTCTATTAGGTATATAAACTAACCATTTAAAATAATTGCAATTTATAAAAATTTGGATTATTAAATATATTATGCTTTGATTATCTTTTTATCACAAAATTTAATAATTAGAATTTTTTCATTTTGTAATTGAATTGGAATAAATATATTTTCATTTATTTCAAGTTTGTTTGTTATTTAATATTTTTAAATAGATAAATTAGTAAGAATTTGTAGTATTTTTTAATAGATAGGGTAATTAGAAAATGTTTTTAGTATTATACAGTTAATTTGGTTAGCTATGTCTTACGATCAAATTAATAACAGCTTCTATGGTGTTAAAATGACTTATGGATATGTCCTTAAATTTGAACCAAATAGGTGTAGGGTATTTCTAAGTCGGTTGCACCGACTGACTGTTTCATTACTTGTTTTTTTATAATAATAACAAAGTTCATTCCCGCGACTTACAAGTTTTCTATATTCTGGTAATAAAAAAAAAACAATTTTATCTTTAGATAGAAATATTTATTTAAACAATACCAGATTGAGACCTTAATAGAAACTAAACTTAAATTTACAATTTATTAATATTAAATTTTGTGATAAAAAGCTAATAATCGAAAATATGGCATAATATGTTTAATAATTCAAATTTTTTAAAATTACAATTATTTTAAATTGTTAGTTTATGTACCTTTTAGAAAAGTTATAAACGCAAAATATGCATTTAATGTATGTGTACAATTACAAATTTAGAACTTATCATATAATTCATTTAAGTATAAAAATTAATTTAACATAAAGTACATTTGAATATAGCTTAAGTATCGTAAACAATGACTTAATTATATATCACCTATGGTAATTATTCAATAAAATATATGATATAATAAAAATTAAAAAAAGGAATTTAATCGTTTATTAAAAAAATAATTTGTTTTTAATTTATAAAATATTATACAAAATATGTTTTATGGTAAAATTATTAGCCTTTTAAAAATATAAAAGTGTTAGATAAAAACGGAAATAGGAAAGAACCATCGTGTATCAAATTTAAAGTTTCTATCTTCATGAATTTCGAAGATAAGCTTTTTAATTTTGGGATTTCTTAGGAGGCACCTGAACCACCACTACAATTAAGTTTAAATTTTGGGGACACATAGGAAATAAGAAATACATTCTTTGGCTTCGAAATCTCATTTGGCCTCAAATCGATCAAAAGCTTCTAGAACTCGAACTCATTGTCCGGATTCGACCAGAACCAATACCCATGGTACTTTCATTACTAGTAACCTAGAGTTTAAATTTCATCAAAATAGCGGCATTATTTTTTAGTTATGGTGTTTTTAAGGTATATGCTTGTTAGTCTTTGAACTTTTCAAAGGTTCCAGAACCTGAAACCAGTCCCCGTCCACTTAATTCTTTCAATACTAGTTAACCCTTGTACACAATTGGAACGTTCTATCTGCATTTTAAGTTACAATTTTTTTAATTTCGATGATAAGTTATTTAACTTTGGGGGGTCTAAGAGGGGTATTGAATAGCCACCACTCCGATTGATCCAAAATTAGGCGGACGTGCAGGAAATAGTAAAGAACACCCATGTGCCTAATTTGAAGCTTCTACATTTGTTTGAAGTTACTATCTTTATTAATTTCGAAAATATGCTTTAAGATCTTCGGAATTATGTGCCTGGTCCTCACTACTCCAATTGGTCCCAAATTTCAAGGACACAAAGGAAATAGAAAGAGTCCCTGATACCAAATTTGACGATTCTATCTTCATTAGTTTCAGAATTTGCTCGTTTGGCCTAAATTCGATCAAAAAGTTCTAAGTTCCGAACCCATTGTACATTACCCACCGCACGCAAACGCCGCCGTAGTTTAATTACTAGTACCCTTCAGCACAAATTTCATGAAAATAGGGTCATTAGTTTTTGAGTTATCGTGATTTTTTATATATGTTTGTTAGCCCTTAGACCGATTAAAAGGTCCAGAATCCGAACCTATGTGTCGATTTCGCCCATTTGCAATCCCCGCCTTACTTTTAGTGCTAGTAACCTATAGTTAAAATTTCATCAGCTCCATTATTTTTTGAGTTATCGTGCCTACGGACGGACGGGCGGACGGAGATGGCTATATCGAATTAGGAGGTCACGCTGATCACAAATATATATACTTTTCCATATCTAGCTCGCTTCCTTTAGATAGTTACAAACACCACACCAAAGTTAATATAACCCTTTACTTATTCTATAGGTGTAGGGTATAATAAATTTTCTTTCGTCACAATTACTGACATTAAATTGACATGTTTTTGGTTTTTACATAATGTTATTCCTTCTTGGATTTCTATAATTTCTGATACATTATTATGTATTTTATTACAATTGGATTTTGAAACACAATTATTTAATAATTTTTAATTTCTTAAATCATAGTTTTCGAATAATTAAAAGTTTTATTTTCATAATTTATTATAAATTTTTGATCAAACATTAATTCCTTATTGTTATTATTTGTCTTTGGAATAAGCAAATATTTTTGAACAGATATTATTTTGTTAGGTACTTTAATTACAAAAATTATCTTTTCGAAATTATCAATGACAGTTCCAAGTTAAATATTTTGCAATTTATATAAGTCAATATTATATTCGGTTATTTCGGCCTTAGTTAGTGTATTACTTTGAATTATAGCTGACCTAGAAGAGGAAATCTTGTATATGTTCCACGTTGCCTTGCAAAATTTTGAGCTTAAGTAAAAAGCCTGTGTTCATTGTTTGTCTAAAAAGTATTTTATTGTCTTTACTGATATCATTTAATTTCTCGTTAATGATGGTCTTTTTCTTTAAAAGTTTGAATTACAAAAGTATCATTAAAGGGCTGATTTATTTGTGAATTTAGAGTTGCCGTATTATCATGATTGTTTGATTCTAAAATTCTAAAGTGGTCCTCTATTTCTACTTTTTCTGTGTCGTCCATTGTTTCGTAAAGCTATTTGTACACTGTACCTATAAAATTGAATTGCCCCCTTTTTTTTATGTGGTATTAATGTTTTTAGTTCATTTTTAATTGTTTCTACTTGATGTTTTAAAGTTGAGATTTCATTTTGTAAACCCGAATGTTTAATATTTTGTTCTAAAATGTTCAACATTAGAATTTCTTTAGGGTCAATAATGTGTAGTATAGTGTCATATTTTTCTAATATATCAACGTTATTTAATTTAATTTGTGGATAGCCAAAATTGGATTAAATTTTCTCTACTACCAGATGAGAATGGGTTGTTGTCATTATTGATATTATCAGCAATATTTGTAGTATCCAGTTGACCTGAAAATTTATTTTTCCGTTTAATTTTACTATAATGGATATTTTCTAATTTGTATTATAAATATTTAGGTTGTTCTTTGTGCCTAACACTTTTGTAATTTTTTATAAAGCCTTCTACTCTACAGTCTGAGAAGGATTCTCTTTTTCTATTAAATTTGGTGATATATTGTTTTTTTTTGATTTTTCAAGTTTTCATAGATTTTTGCTTTGTTATATTTACTCTTTTGTATATTTACTGGTTTTTCTTTGGTCGTGGAATGGTAACTATTGTTATACCATTCTATAGCTTTCTGCATTTTTATACCTACACCATTTTTATGGTATGGTGTTTGTAACCACCTAAAGGAAGCGAGCTAGATCATAAGTATATATATTGGTGATCAGCGTGACCTCCTGAATCGATATAGCCATGTCCGTCCGTCTGTAGGACCGATAACTCAAAAATTAATGAAGCTATCTTGATGAAATTTTAAGTGTAGGTTACTAGGACTTAAAGTACGGCGGGGATTGCACATGGGCGAAATTGGCCCATGGGTTTGGATTCTACACTTTTAATTGTTCTAAGGGTTAAGGAACATACAAAAAAATTAGGATAACGCAACAAATAATGGCGATACAATCATGAATTTTGTGATGTAGGTTACTTGTAATGAAACTATGGTGGGGACTGCCTACGAACGAGTTCGGACCATGGGTTCGGATCGTAGAAGTTCTTGATCGACCCGAAACCAATGAAGGTAAAACCTTCAAATTTGGTATCAGTGTGCCTCTTCCTATGTCCTTAGCATCCTGGAAATTTAGGGCCAATAGGAGGAGTGGGTTCTGAAGACATTAAAGCATATCGTTGAAATTATTAAAAAAACGAGGAAGAGTGTAGTAGAGTAGACTGTGTCAACTCTGGGATACCCGTATGACCGTAACATATACATTATATCATCCGGTTAATTACTTTTGGAAAACATTCAGCTTTATTATGTGTTGAGTAATGCTCATATAAAAGAAGAAGTTGTATGGCAGGTACTCGAACCCGTCGACCAAAATCGCTGGATTTAAATAGCGATTCCGGTTTTTGCATAAAAACTAATTTGTGAAAATTTCATAATCCCAGCTCCTTTACTTTTTGAGTTATCGTGATGACGGACGGACGGACGGACATACATAGCTAAATCGATTTATTTTTCGATTCTGATCCGATCCATACACTTGAGTCTATATCTACCCCCCCTCCTTCTCTGCGTCACAAACGTAATGGCAAATTTATTATACCCTTGGACTATATTGTCATACGGGTATAAATAGCTTGAAATTAAAATGTTCCAATTGTGTACAAGGGTTCACTAGAATTGAAAGAACGGCGCGGACTGCATATAGGCGGGGTTCGGATCCTAGAACTTTTTTATCGAATTTAGGCCAAACGAGCATGATTCCGAATTCAAAGAAGTTAGAACCTCCAAATTCGGTATCAGGGTGTCCCTTTCTATTCTCTTGGTGTCCTCGAAAATTGGAACCAACTGAAATAGTGGGTCGGGGACCATCCACATAGTTCCGAAGACCTTAAAGCATATTTTCGAAAATAATAAATATAGTTACTTCAAAAAAATGTAGAAGCTTCAAATTTGGCACAAGGCTGTTCTTTACTATTTCCTACGTGCTCCCTTAATGTGATTAATTGGAGTGGTGGTTCAGGTAACGCTCTTAAACCTCTAAAGGTTGAAAGACTTATCATCGAAATTAATAAAAATAGTAACTTAAAATTAATATAGAATGCTCCAATATGACTCGGATCGGACTGCATATGTGCGAAATTGTACCATGGTTTCGGGTTCTAGAACCTTTAAAAAGTTCAAAAGCTAACAAACGTATATCTTAAAAACACCAAAACTCAGAAACTAATTACGCTATTTTGATGAAATTTATATATTAGGTTACTAGTAATGAAAGTACCATGGAAATGGTTCTTGTCGGGTTCAGATTCTAGAAGTTTTTGATCGAATTGAAGTCAAACTAGTATAATTTCGAAACCAAAGAAGATAGAAAATTATATTTGGGGCACATGTGTTTCTTCTTATTTATTTTGTGTACGTGAAATTTTGGATGAATTGGAATATCGGTTTGCGTACCACCCACACTACTCCCAAGACTCTAAAGCATAATATATTCGAAATTAATAATGATAAAAAAATCAAATTTGATACACTATTTCCTATTTTCGTTCTTATTTAACACTTTTATATTTTTAAAAGGCAAAGAGTTTTACTATTAAACATATTATGTATTATTTATTTTATTTTTATTTTCAAAAAAATCATTCTCAAAGAGCATTTTATGCTGTATAAATAGAGTGTATAAATAAATTCATGTATATTAAATCAAACTATCACAAAAAAACATGTATAAAAATTAATTATAAAACAAAAAGAAAAAAAAAATCAAAATCAGACTTACAATCAATCGCAATATTAAACAAAAAAATATAGATATCAAAAATTAAAAATTAAATATTAAAAGTTAAACAAAAAAAAATACTTATTTAATATATATATATATATGCATGTACATGATGAGTTTAAAACCAAATGAATTAATATTTTGATAAGAACCGGTTTTTGCCTGCTTTCTTCAGACTTTTTAAATTTAAACTTTTTATTTCAGCTGGCAAATTATTATTCATTCTAATGGCCGAGTTCATAATTGAATCAAGACCATTAAGATTTGTATTTGTATAATTGGTACGCAGATTATGGGATGTTCTAGTTTGATAATTGTGAACTTAACTGTTTGTTTTAATAGTTATGTTAGTTAGAATATTTTTCTGTGTAATATTATGTATATGCATAATTTGCAATAAGTTTTTAATATCTACAATTTTTAAAATTTCTAATTTTTTATGTATTTCATTTGTTGACGATCTTGTTATTAGCAGAAACAGGCTTTTGATAGCTTTGTTTTGTATTATTTGCAGCATTTCAGTATTTTTATTGTACGTATTACCCCATAGTAATATTCCATACGTCATGGTACTATAAAAAATACTATAGAATGTCGATTTTTTTACTTCTAGTGGTAACCGTTTGCCAATTCTTTTAAAAATACCTGCAATTCTTCTTGTTTTTTTTGCTAATTCTAACGTATTCTAACGTATTAAATTTTCATTCACAATACCGCCAAGATATTTATATTGTCCCACTTGTTGAATTACCATGTCGTTATACATGATCTTTATGCATTCTTTGTCAGGTTTTATAAGCATAAGTTTGGTTTTTTTGACATTGACTGTTAACTTATGAGTGTTCATCCACTCATGAATTGCTATCATATCTTTGTCTATGGTATTTTCTAATTCCTTAGTGTTCTGCTCAGCATACACCATAACCAAACCATCTGCATACAAGTATGATTTAGATTACGAATAAAGTTGGACCGAGTGAACTTCCTTGAATCACGCCATAATCTAGGTTTGCAATATTACTTTTTATTTCATCACATTCTGTATATTGTTTACGATTTTCTAAGTAGCTTTTGAACCAATCTAGCTCATTGCCTATTATACCACATTCAAATAATATTCTTAATAATATTCATCGATCTACAGAATCAAAAGCCTTTGTTAAGTCGAAAAACACTAAAGCAACTTTTTTTTTGCACTTATACTATTCTGTACTTCTGTGATAACATCGCAAAGCGTCGTACTGGTATTCGTATACTTCCTAAAGCCATTTTGCTCTTTGCTCAACAAATTTTGTTTACCAAGATAATTTGTCAATTGTGTGTTAACTACAGTTTCAAATATTTGGCTGAACACGGACAAGATTGATATTTACCTGAAATTATTCAAATCTTCTTTGTCACCACTTTTTTTGTAAACAGGCAAAACTTTGTTAATTTTTAGTTCATCTGGTACCTTGCTTTCCATAAATGAAAGATTAACCAAGTTCATTGGTTTTGCGAGTTCAGTTTGACAAATTTTTATTAGGTTTGTTGAGATATTATCGAAACCTGCGGCGTTGGTTTTTTGAGATCTCTTTTATGACACTTAGTGTTTCATTTTCATTAATAAGTTTTAGTTCAAATTTACTTTGCGTTCTTGCTCTTGGTACGTATACATATTTATCGAAGTTCTTTGCCAGATCGCTTCCGACATTGCAATATAAATTATTAAAATCAATTATTTTGTTAGTTTTGTTACAGTTTTCAGTAAAAAAAACATTATTTCGTTTCTGGAAAAAATTATCAGTAACTAATTCATTTATAATTTATAAATTTCCAAGTTTTTTGCTGATTGTTTTTAATTTTCCAAATATATTGGAATCATAATTTTGTTGTTTTTATCTTTTAATGGCCGTAAATTTATTTAACCAAAAACGATATTTTTCTCTTATTACATCATTTCCACGATCTAAAACATATTTAGCATACCAATCAGTGTTGCCACTTCAAAATTTTCAATCCGGTCAAATTTGACAGTTTGACTGGAAAACTTTTTAAAAAATTCAGTCAAAAAATCCAGTCAATTAAGTTTTTATATAAATTTAATTGTGAAAGACTTAATTAAGTATGTATAATGAAACATGTACATAATTTCTTTGTTCAGATTGATTTATGGAGTGTTGCTTTTTATAAATTCGCAATACCTAATTTAACTTATGATATAATGTGACCATGTCGAAAATTTATTTGTTTATTATTTCAGATAAAGTAGTAAAGTATTTATTTCAAAATATCAAATAAGGATCACAAACAAAAAAAATTGTACTAACATTAATCAAAAACATTATTTCATAAATAACGGGGAAGAGTGTAGTAGACTAGACTGTGTCATCTCTGGGATACCCGTATGACCGTAACATATACATTATATCATCCGGTTAATTACTTTTGGCAAAATTTCAAACATTCAGCTTTATTAGGTGCAGAGTAATGCTCATATAAAAGAAGGAGTTGTATGGCAGCTACTCGAACCCTTTGCAGTAGACCAACCAAATTTTGCAGTAACTTTGGCCATTACACTAAACTATTTTTTGCAAAATTTCAGACACCCAGCTTCATCAGGTGTAGTGTAAAGCTCATATAAAAGAAAGAGTTGTATGGCAGCTACTCGAACCCTCTGCAGTAGACCAACCAAATTTTGCAGTAACTTTGGCCATTATACTAAACTACTTTTGGCAAAATTTCAGACACGCAGCTTCCATGGGTATAGAGTAATGCTCATATAAAATTAGAAGTTGTATGGCAGGTACTCGAACCCGTGGACCAAAATGGCTGAATTTAAAACTCGATTCCGTTTTTTGCATAAAAACGAATTTGTGAAAATTTCATAATCCTAGCTCCTTTACTTTTTGAGTTATCGTGATGACGGACGGACGGACGGACATACATAGCTAAATCGATTTATTTTTCGATTCTGATCCGATCCATACACTTGAGTCTATATCTACCCCCCCTCCTTCTCTGCGTTACAAACGTAATGGCAAATTTATTATACCCTTGGACTATATAGTCATACGGGTATAAAAACCAAACTTATTTCATACATTAAACAAAAACAAAAATTATTTAATAAATTAAACAAAAACAATTAAACAATCTGACCAATCTGACCAATGGCGTAGTGGTAAAGACGCCGCCTTTCATGTGGAAGGTCTCGGGTTCAAACCCCGGTCAGATCATATCTAATAAAAAAATATCGTTAAACTGTATAATTATATCGTAATCTATAAATAATACTTGTGAAAGATAGATTGTAATACTGATGTTAAAATACTGTCTCGATATTTCAAAACCTTATACAATAGCTACAGCCGAATAATCAACGGCTTAGTGAATATTATGATTAAAGAAACTGAAGCCTAGTTTAAAATAAACTTGGTGAATGCCCTATACTCCTTAAAGGAGTGGAGAAGGAATAAAAAAAAAAAAAAAAACAAAAACAAAAACAAAACTTATTTCATACATTAAATAAAAAAAAAAAATTATTTCATAAAATAAAAACAAGTAAAGCAACAGTCAGTCGGTGCAACCGACTTAGAAATACCCTACACCTATTTGGTTCAAATTTAAGGACATATTCATAAGTCATTTTAACACCATAAAAGCTGCTATTAATTTGATCCTCAGACATAGAGAACCAAATTAACTTTATAATACTAAAAACATTTTCTAATTACACTATCTATTAAAAAATATTACAAATTCTTACTAATTTATCTATTTAAAAATATTAAAAAACAAACAAACTTGAAATAAATGAAAATATATTTATTCCAATTCAATTACAAAATGAAAAAATTCTAATTATTAAATTTTGTGATAAAAAGATAATCAATGCATAATATTTTTAATAATCCAAATTTTTAAAAATTGCAATTATTTTAAATGGTTAGTTTATATGCCTAATAGAAAAGCTTATAAACGCAAAATATGAGTAGTATGTATATGCCGGTTCAGCGGCAGCAAAAGCTCAGGAGCTTTTTTAGTGCCGTTTCAGCGGCAGTAGTCAGCAAAAGTTCTCCTAAAGTTATGCAATAAAATTGTGATAAGTAAAAAGTTTTGTGCTTTTGAGTATTTTAAATTAAGCTTAGCGGTTAGAATATCAGTTATGTTTAAATTTCAAATTAAAACAGTAACAAGCTTAAGATATTGTGCTTATTGTTCTTAATTAAATATGAAAAGTTTTTAAAGTTTGGCATTTAGTATAATATTATCAAAGTTTAAGCTTGATTTAATATTTTCGCGAAAATTAAAAAAAAGTTTTATAAAATAAAAAAAAAATAAGCTTATATTAAGCTTAATATTTTTAATTAGATATGAAAAGTTTTTTAAATATCAGTTATGTTTAAATTTCAAATTAAAACAGTAACAAGCTTGAGTTATTGTGCTTACTGTTCTTAATTAAATCTGAAAAGTTTTTTAAAGTTTGGTTTAAATACAAAATTAATATTATCAAAGTTTAAGCTTGATTTAATCTTTCCGAGAAAATTGAAAAAAGTTTTATAAATTAAAAAAAAAAAAATAAGCTTAAACTATTGAGCTGAATATTTTTTAATTAGATATGAAAAGTTTTTTAAATTTGATTTATACTTAATATTATCAAAGTTTAAGCTTGATTTAATGTTTACGTGAAAAATTTAAAAAATTCAAAGGTGATAAAGTTCGTCCGTAATGTTTGAAAATGAAGTTTCCAACTGCCATTTTAAAGTTGAAAAGCTTAAAAAATCGATGGGAATTTTTTGGTTGATTATTAACTTAACTGCAAAAGTTTTGAAAAAAAGAAACAAATAAACGTTTGAAATTATATTTTAATTTTTTTTTTTTAAGCTTGAATTAATATTTCTGTGAAAATAGAAAAAAAGTTTTATAGGTTTTGAATTGAATATTCTTGATTAGATATGAAAAGTTTTTATAGTTTTGGTTTAAATACAAAGTTAAAATTAAAATTGAAAGACACTTTTAATGTGTGTATCATATTTTTTATTTTATTTAAACATTTTTAAATTGTGATTTTCTATTAAGCTAACAAAAATTTTTTTTTATTTTGTTTTTTTTTACAACTATTGCTCAATGGCATAATGCCCCCAAGCATATGTTTTTATATTATCTTCAGTTATATATCTTTTATTATCTAATGAACTTAAAGCTACTTTATTTAAATTTTGTGTATAAATTGTATGTAAATATGATCTAAATATTTTCATTTCTTTAAAACAAGTTTCATTTTTTAATAAACAATTTTTATAATTATCTAATGTTAAAGAATTGACAACATATTTTTTTATTCCTTTAGCTTTTTTAATAGTTTTATTTTCATATGTTTGAAGGAAATACATTTTAGATTTTAATCCAATAAATTCAGAAACAATTTTTCCATTAAATTCATCTTTAAAAAGACCTAGAACTTTTTTATTCATTAGAGGAAAATTAAATAAATTGTCAGATGGATAATCTGATGTATCAAAACGTTTTGGTATTTCATTAAATATGTCAGCGTAAAAATCATCTGTCTGTATAGTATAAATGAAACTGTCAGTGTCTGTATAATTTAAAAAAACCTTACTACCATATTTAGGTTTAATATAATCATAATGAAAATCATACATAAGAATTTTAGATTGTTCGAGTACCGTAAATCCCAAATATATAGGTTTGTCATAACATATATTTGTATGATTAAGCTGAACGGCTATCAAGTTTTCAGTAAATCTAGAGTGACTATGATAATTTGGTTTTGCTATTAACGCTCGAGCACCTAAATGCCTTCCTTGACTTTCCCAAGATGTAGCTATTTTGACATTTTTTCTTTTATCTACATTTTCCATTGTTTTACCAAAAACAGCATTATTCATTAATTTATAATAATCTTTTTCAAAAGCATTTTTAGCCATTGACCTGTGTGCGTTGTTTAAATCAATATATTTTTTTAACCAATTGCTTTGTGTGAACTTTAGTACTCTATAAATTTTTTTAAGAACCAAGCCGTTTCGAAGACACTGTTTTAAGTTTCGATAATGGATGATATATTTGCGTTTGTTTGTTAAGTCAACTAACAGTTTAGGAATTTTACCTTTCGGTGGAACTTTGTTTTCAGCACAAAAAGGAAAATCATTGTGCAAATCATGTAAATGTTGAGGGTAATCTAAATCCACTTCTAAAACGTAACCAGTTTGCGAATCATCGGCAACTGAAAGCACATCAATATTTTCAGGAGTATCAACCCACTGAAAATCTTTATGAGGTAAATATTGGATCATTGCCCATCCATATAAATTGTTGGCATCTTCATATACTATATATTTGGAAGGTTCGTTTTTTTTATAAGATTCCCCCATAAATTTATTATTTGCCACTGAATGTCTAAGTGAGCACTGACTAATTCCACCACGTATCCCTTTTTTAAAAAAATTATACATATCAACATCAGTTAACAACTCTAATTTTATATCAGTGTATTTTAACATAGCCGCCCATGACAAACCTGGAGTAGTGTAAAAATTTGCAGGATCTAAAGAATAGATTTTGGAGCATATTTTTCGAAAATTTTCAAAAACATCAGTCAAAATAAGTACATCTGTTTTAAGGTAAAGTTTAAGATAGTCCCATAAATTTTGACATTTAAACGTATTCCATACATTAACTGCATGAATGTAGTCTTCATCGGAACATGGTGTGTTTGTCATTTGATTGGTAAAATTGTCTTGTGACGGTAAACATGTTTCGTCAAGTCGTTCAATGGAATTTAAATACTCATAGGGAAAAACTCCCTTTCGAGTCATAAGTTTAAATTTTTCATTATTATTGAATTCTTTTTTTATATGAATCAAATCGTTTTCATTTAAATTTTTACACAATGAATCAAGGCTAGAAGCCATAAATCTGAAGCTATCGAGAAAACGTAAATAAAATGAATGATTATCATCTATTGTAATTTTTTTAGATAATGAAATATAACGTTCTTTATTCAAAGGAATGACACCAATATGTCCATTCACTTCGTTTAGTTCTTTAAATAAAAGATGACAATCATAGCCGGAAAAATTGTGAAAAAATATTGGAAAAAAATTTGATCGTCTATACAATAAGTTACAATAAGAATGAGCAGGACCTCTATAATTGCCAGTAAAGTGGCAATGGTCTCTAATTCTATTATTAAAATCTAAATGCTTACCACATATGTGACACGTTTCTTGAACCAATTGTTGTAGCTGCTCATCCAGTGTTAGCGGATTCATCGGTTTTGAACTCATAAAGAAGGTTGAATATAATTCACTGCATGTTTCTGTCAATGATTGGATAAATTCCTTAGCACAGTTAGCTCCAACAAATTCTTTGAAACAGCTTAGATCATCATCAAAAGAACATTTAATGTAGTAAGAGAAAGCTACTGGAACATGTTGATGAATGTTTGTTGTTGAAGACATCGTGGAATCAGAATTGCATGTTGCAATAGGTTGTAAAATACTCTCAGCATCGGCATAAATAACAAAAGGTGTTTTCAATTGTTGTTGATAATTCTTAAACTCCAGTGTATTTTTTTCAACAGACGGAAGCTTTGTAACTACTTTATTGCATTCGCGTTTGTGTAAGTCACGTTGTTGTAATGTATGAAAATGTTGCAAGCACATATTACAAATATAAATATGATGAATATTCCTAGTTACAGACCGACTTATCAATCTTGATAAATGTTTTATGTAAACAAAATGAAATTTTTCATCCCTTTCCAAAAGCAATAGATTGACATGAAACTTTTTTTCACATTTTGTCAAATAAAATGGCCCTACAACCTCATATTTCTTATTAATGACTTCCAAGCCAAACAAATTTATGCTTATTTCATTATTAAGTTTTTCGAATAAATTTAGTTCAGACAATTTAGTTGGAAATTGCATATTGCCAAAATTAAGTTGTAAAACATCACCAAACTCAAGCTTGACTGTGGGTTGAGAAATGTCACTAATTTTGTATGAAGATGTTCGTTTTGCACTTTCAGCGCAAGTTTGTAGGGCTGATACTAAACTCCACTTAAAACAGAAGTTATCATTATTGTGGATATTAATGCAGGCTTTTTTATCTTCTATGTTTTTTGGTAACTTAATATAACTAGAAACGTGGATTGGTTCATATTTATTGATATTTATTTCCACGTGTAGAATTCTAATTAACGCCCAACCACTATCCTTTTCTTGGAAATCTTCTGCTTGTTGTTGAATAACGTCTTTAGCATTTTCAAAAAAATCATTAAGATCGTCTGCCTGTGTTATGCTTAACATTCGAGTTTGAAAAGATTTGATTGATATATTTTCAAACTCTTCTTCTGTTGGTTTTATATATTCACCGAAAAGTTCCAGATTCGCCTTAATGACATTGTGCTTTTTTAGTGATTGTCTCAACAATTCAATGATATCAGGTTGAGCATTTTCTAAAAAGTGTGATGGGTTTAATATGCCTTCATCATCATTATCTCTAATAAATGTTTCTAGTCTATTTTGAAAACATTCATTAATACACCTAACATTAGTTTTAATGACTTCTGCTGCATTTTTCTTATGTTCATTTGTCCGAACATGGTAACTCCACAAATTATTTGAAATGGCTGTTTTGCACTTCTTGCAAAATTTTGTATTTTCATAACCTTCTCTGTGGTTTTTTATATGTTCTAATAAATTGTTTTTTCGATCAAATACTTTTTGACATAAATCACATTTATGTTTTAATTGTACATTTATTGAACATTTATGGCTTTTAAGATTGTCCGACCTTGTGAAAATTTTTTTGCACTCATTGCATTCCAATTTGATTTTTTTATTTGCTGAACTCATTTTTAGTTGTTTTTTTTTTTTTTTTGTTTTAATTTAAGTAAAAATTATTTGGTAACTAAAATGGATTATAACATAAGATCATATATATATACTTTTAAAAACCACAGCTGCAGCAGCCTTCACAACATTTTAATTTATATGATATTTTTCAAAATACTGTAACAATGTTGTATCGTATTAGAATTTTAACTTTAAAAAACTAAAGAAAAAAAAAAAATTGCATAAATCCAACTTTTAACCTCTCCGGGACAACTTTTTAATTTATATAATATTTTTCAAATACTGCAACAATGTTGCATCTTATTAGCATATTAACTTTTTTAGAAAGGCGCGCCGCCGCTCACATTACTATTCTAATCATAAAATCATAAAAACAAATCTATTAAAATATTTTTTAGGCACCGCGCAGCTGCAGCAACCTTCACAACTTTTTAATTTATATGATATTTTTCAAATACTGCAACAATGTTGTATCGTATTAGAATTTTAACTTTAAAAAAAAAAAATAATTGCATAATTGCATAATGAGTTAGTTATGTGGTTTTTATTTTATTTTTTATATGAGTGTGGAAGTCATATATCAAGTTTTTTATATATAAGAACAACAATTTTTCTTTACTATTATTAAAAATTATTTACTTTATTAAGAGTACATAATACATATTAAAAAAAAAAAAAAAAAAATTGCATAAATCCAACTTTTAACCCCCCGGGACAACTTTTTAATTTATATAATATTTTTCAAATACTGCAACAATGTTGCATCTTATTAGCATATTAACTTTTTTAGAAAGGCGCGCCGCCGCTCACATTACTATTCTAATCATAAAATCATAAAAACAAATCTATTAAAATATTTTTTAGGCACCGCGCAGCTGCAGCAACCTTCACAACTTTTTAATTTATATGATATTTTTCAAATACTGCAACAATGTTGTATCGTATTAGAATTTTAACTTTAAAAAAAAAAAATAATTGCATAATTGCATAATGAGTTAGTTATGTGGTTTTTATTTTATTTTTTATATGAGTGTGGAAGTCATATATAAAGTTTTTTATATATAAGAACAACAATTTTTCTTTACTATTATTAAAAATTATTTACTTTATTAAGACTAGAGTACATAATACATATTAAAAAAAAAAAAAAAAATTGCATAAATCCAACTTTTAACCCCCCGGGACAACTTTTTAATTTATATAATATTTTTCAAATACTGCAACAATGTTGCATCTTATTAGCATATTAACTTTTTTAGAAAGGCGCGCCGCCGCTCACATTACTATTCTAATCATAAAATCATAAAAACAAATCTATTAAAATATTTTTTTTTGGCACAGCGCAGCTGCAGCAGCCTTCACAACTTTTTAATTTATATGATATTTTTCAAAATACTGCAACAATGTTGTATCGTATTAGAATTTTAACTTTAAAAAACAAAAAAAAAAAAAAAAAAATTGCATAAATCCAACTTTTAACCCCCGGGACAACTTTTTAATTTATATTATATTTTTCAAATACAGCAACAATGTTGCATCTTATTAGCATATTAACTTTTTTAGAAAGGCGCGCCATTACTATTCTAATCATAAAATCATAAAAATTAATCTATTAAAATATTTTTTTTTGGCACAGCGCAGCTGCAGCAGCCTTCACAACTTTTTAATTTATATGATATTTTTCAAAAATACTGCAACAATGTTGTATCGTATTAGAATTTTAACTTTAAAAAAAAAAAAAAATAATTGCATAATTGCATAATGAGTTAGTTATGTGGTTTTTATTTTATTTTTTATATTAGTGGGGAAGTCATATATAAAGTTTTTCATATATAAGAACAAGAATTTTTCTTTACTATTATTAAAAATTATTTACTTTATTAAGAGTACATAAGAATAATACATATTACAGAAGAATAAAACAAACAATATGGTAAGATATTTGTTTTTTTTTTTTTTTTTTTTTTTTTTGTTTTATATTTTTATTTTTCTATTTTCAATAATTAGGCTAATTTTTTAAAAAGTTTGATGGAGTTGGGAATGGGTTCGAGTGAAAAATATCATAATATTGATATTTTACACCAAAATAAAATATACGAGGTGCTTTCTTGGCGTTTTCTAGAGACGAAAAGAGGCCAAACGGTGGTGCTTTGTGAGGTGGAAGATCCAATAACCAATGAAAAAATTATATTTTTCATGCCGGACAGATTTTCAAAAAAAGTTACAAACGAACAGGAATTAGAGGAATTGAATAGAGCGCAGTTTTATTTTAAATTTTTGGGACGGGATAAAGACAAAAAAAATATGGCGTTATTTCAATTAATTCCATCGATTGATATCGAATCGCAGGAAAAATTTTTGAAATAAATAAAGTTTAATATTAAAGAATTTAATTTGTTTTTTTTTTTTTTATTAAATTTTGAAAGAAAAGGAAAATTTTTTTTTTTTTTTTTTTCAGATACTTTTGACGGTGCTAAGGGGCCTGTATTCAAAACTAGTTTCGGTCTGCGAAGGTCCGCAAACGGTCTGTGAAAGTCCAAAACGGTCTGTGAAGGTCCGAAACGGTCTGTGAAGGTCCGAAAACGGTCTGTGAAGGTCCGAAACGGTCTGTGAAGGTCCGAAACGGTCTGTGAAAGTCCGAAACAAGGGGGCCCCTGGCGCGAGGGGCCTGTATTCAAAACAAGTTTCGGTCTGTGAAGGTCCGAAACGGTCTGTGAAAGTCCGAAACGGTCTGTGAAAGTCCGAAACGGTCTGTGAAGGTCCGAAAACGGTCTGTGAAGGTCCGTTAATAGTGTTAAAAATTTACTGCTCTATAGTATATTTAGGTATCCCCACTTTTTTTTTATGAATTCAGAGTTATAAATAAAAGGCTAGGTTATTAATTTTTTTTTTTATTATAATAAAGAACAAAATGAATTGCAACAACGACAGCAACAGTGGTGGTAGCAGAAAAGCTATAGTTGATTTACAATTTGTTATTGGAAATAACAAACAATATTTTTTGAAAGAATTTTCTTTGATAGCTGATGGTTCTCTAATACCAGAGTTTTATATATTTAAAGCACCGTACTCATTTGAAGAATTAAATAGTGATGTTAAACGACAAAATGAGTACAACAAAAAGAACATTAATAACATGGATTGGAATGATGGCTTTATAGAGTATTTAAAAGTTAAAAATGTCTTTGAGGAACGTTTAACAACTATATTTGATGTTGTTTATGTAAAAGGTCTTAAAAAAAAGCAATTTTTAGACACTTTTATTTCAAATTCAGTAAAAGTTATCAATTTAGATAACAAAATTCCATCTCTACAGAAACTAAGAAATTACATTACCATTTGCCCTCACCATCATAATACAGAAAATTTGTTGCAAAGATGTGCTGTAAAAAATTGTATAAACTTGTACATGTATTTAATAAAAGATAATAATAATAATAATAATTGGCTTTAAAAAATATTTGTTTTATTTATTGTTGCACAATATATTTTTTCAGACATAAACAATGGTATTTCATAAAATAGTCTAGAATAATTACACTGAGCTATATGTAAATTCATAGGAATATAAAAATCTTCTTGTTCCAATTTCAGTTTATTCCTTTCAATACATCTATCGAAATACTTGAATACATATTCCCGCACATTTAATTCAGCTCCATTGTTATATGACATCACTGCTTGTATAAAGTCCAACATAAGGCAAAAGCGGGTGTACTCATCTAGTTCCAATGTTAGTTTTTTAGTTTGTTCTGTATGATTGAATTTCAGTGGAAATTTATTTGAATTTAATTTAGGTTGAATGTTTGTAAAATCTACATAAAAAGCATGCCACTGCAAATAATTCATCTCGCTAATGACTTTGCGATGACGCTGAAAAATTATTGTTGCAGCTAAATTTTCAATATTAAATCCAATTTGTATTTTTATTGTTTGTTTTTTATCCAAATAGTAAATATAGCTTAATAAAAGATTTTTTTGTTGTGCCTCGTCCTCGTTATCGTTGTTTATTTGTTTTTCGATAAATACTTCAGCATTTGATGTTGGCTCCATGTTTTTTTTTTTTAAACTGTTAAAGTTTTGTATTTATAGTTTTTATCGTAAACATTTTTTGAAAATTTTCCGAAACATTATTTGTATTTTTTTTGTCGTTTGTGGGTGGGGATGACATTGTGTTGAATAAATTAATAAAATTTTTCATGCTCTTGCGCTTACATCGCATCCATAAATATACACAACAATATTGTCCACAGACTGATGTAAGGTCACTTTGTAAACGCTTATTGTTGAAAATAAAACATTTTGATTGATTTTGTAGAAATTTCACAATCTCATTGTGGAATGGCGGATTTCCAAATGAATCAAAATATTCTATACAGCCTTGAACTGGCACGAAAATTGCTAACCAATGTGTTCCTTTTTTGGTAGAAGTGTCGGTGTTTATTACTAAAATACCAGGTTTTGAAATATTTTTCGGTATTTGATCAAGAGCAAAAACACCATTAAACAATTTACTTGTGACATTATTACATTTCAGCGCTTTCGTTATCTGAAGTGTATTCATTTTTTTGTAAACGGGAAATATCAATTAGCTGAGTATTTCCACTTATGTATGCCGTTAAAAATTCAACTTTAAGTTTACCATTTGTGAACACTATATCGAATTTTTCCAGCAAATTTATTAAATTATTAGTTGTTTTTTCATTGTCCATATGTCCAAAAGAGTAATTCTTGATGTCCGTTCTTTTTAAATCTTTGGTTGGGAATTTATACTTTAATTCCTTTACAATAGTTTTACATTTTTCTTTTATTCCAGCCACAGCAAGGTTTTTAGCAAATATTGTATTGTTATCATCCGTACAGAATGATAAATCTACTACAGCGTATGCCATTTTCAAATGAATAGAGATGCTCCACTATGCTTCCTTTTATATGTTTACGTAGACGTTGCGATTTTTATCAATTTCGATACTGGCATCGAATTCTGCAAACACAATACATGTTAATGTTGAAGTTAATGGAGAACTGAGTCTTGCTTCAATCTTTACTACTCCCTGGTTTAATAAACTTTGACATGTATCAGTTCCAGAACCATCTGGTGATAAATCAAAAGCTAGTATTGTATAACCTTTTGAAAATAGTTCTTTTGAAATTTGATGGCCTTTATCAGAATGATGTATACCTGTTCCGCTAAATAATGTTAAATATGCACGAGAATTGCAATTGTTATTCGACGTAAAACTGGTTTCAATTGCAGAGTTTGGTGTAGGCACTCCATTCACATATAATTGAAATTGTGTGAGATTTTGATGATCGAAATGGTATGGATTTTTCGATCTTTTACCATTAAAATTTTCATTATTAACCATACAAAATAAAAGAGCTTTTGGTATTTGCCCTATAAATATATTATCCAATGATATGTTGGATGTGTTAGCTGGAATTGTGAATGTTTTGATTTCACTTCTCGTATAAAAATATTTTGCGTTAGCCTTTTCCAAAACAGTATTATGTGCTATTAATATGCTTGGATTAATTGTTAAATGTTTCATGTATAATGTAGCTTCAAGAATTTTTAAATAGCTTTCGTCTGAATCATTGAAAAATAGAAAGAAATCTTGTTTTTCTAATGCCAAAGCAATTCGAATGTCAACGTTATTTAAAAGTAATTTGGAAGTGTTGAAAAAATCTACATGTAATTTTCCCATTAATTCTACTATTGTAGAATTATTGTATAATTTTTGTCTTGATTTAGAACCAGAATTGTTAAAATCATTTACATTTGGTTTATCCAATTCCCAACCAGATGCTTCCAGATGTGTTTGACTGGAATCTGTACCATAATTTAGTAAAGTAGTGAAGTATGCTTTATAATGGTATAATGAGTCTGACGGAGTGATGTTTTTTCCAT
Organism: Dolichopus griseipennis; assembly: GCA_963082915.1. Lineage (NCBI taxonomy): Eukaryota > Metazoa > Arthropoda > Insecta > Diptera > Dolichopodidae > Dolichopus > Dolichopus griseipennis. The sequence goes on from OY720443.1 coordinate 114,612,493, forward strand.
TTAGAGTTACATTACATTGTTTAATTAAAGAGTGTAATAAATTATTTACAACACTGGGCTGTGAGGCTGCTTTTGCATCAGCTCCGGTTCCTACTTTATCATTTGCACTCCAAACTGATCCATCTTTTTTTAATATTTGAATTTTAAATTTGATGTAGGTTGACGATAAATCTCGATATGTATCTCCATTTCCAAGCGAAACAAATTCAATAGTTGATGGTGACGCCTCCAAAGAAGCTAAAGGATTGTATGCTACTTCTTCTGAACGTAATATACTTGTTTGTATTGGTAATGATGCAAAAAGATCAAGTTCAGATTTCATACACTCCATATTTAATTGAATATATCAGAGGTTTTAATTTGCTTTTTTCGTCGCTTCGACTTTAAATGTGTCTTTTTAGAAACTGCTCGTCGTTTTATACTGCTCCGTCTTTTTATGGCTTTTCGCCTTCCACCATACATCGAATGCAGTTGATTAACTACTGATTTTCTTAGATTTTTCATGCCACCTTTACTTTGATCAATTACGGTTTCTTTTATGTTTGCACCAGATGCTATATCATTCAAAATATTTTTACTTGTGTTCATAGCCTCTGTTTTAATTAAGTTCCAACCTGATGTAAAAACTGGCTTTAAGTAACGAATTAAACTTCCGAATATATTTCCAAAACCACGACCTCTTTGAATAGTTGGATAAAATTGTAATAGAGGTCCAATATCGTTGATTCCTCCACCTACTTGAGAGGAATAATATCTCACGTAAGCTCTTTCCATGTTTGATATGATATCATATTTGAGTAGTAGTATTTATATTGTTTTTAAGCAATCATTGCTTTTTAAAGTGCAGTACAATTTTTGTTGGATAGTAACTGGGAACAAAATTTATTCCATCGCCGTATTGGTTGCAAATTTTAATCGCTATCGTTTCAAAACAATTTTTTTCTATAGGTATGTATTGGACATTTTCAAATTCAATATTTGTAGGTATTCTGCAATTTTCTACGTTGATAGCTCTTAATGCACGTACTTTGCTACTTCCAAAAACAGATGATTGAACTATATCTGAATATATCATCACCATTCCATTAATTTCATCTTTATTATTAGCAATAGCTAATTTAAATAGTTCAGGTAATTTTGTTTTGAAATTTTTTATATTTTGTTTCTGTCGAAATAATTCATTTAGCAATGTTTTTACATTATAACTGTGATTAACTTTTATAAAGAAGCTGTCTTCATCAAAAGTCTGTGATATTCGAATTAAACCTTTTTTGTTTTGATCTGCTACTTTTTGAAAAGTTATATTATCATAATTTTTAGTATTAGAAATATATGTCAAAACTTCATTAAAAAATTCTTTGAAAACTTGGTTTCGAGTAAATCCCGGATTAGGAGTTATATTTTTAATAAGTGTTGGCAAAAAATTAAATTTCCAATCATCCAAATGTAATTCCGAATCGTCATATGAATAATATGTGTAACCTATAGATTTGGTTACTTTAATTTTTTCAAGAGGTTTTTCAATGTTTTTTACATAAACATTATACTGTCCAATATTAATAAGAGCACAATTCTCCTTGTTAAATTTTTCCGTTTGTAGGAAATCGTTCAGATAAACTTCTGAAAGACCTACTTTCCAGTTTCCGTTTCTTAAATCAAAGTGAATAGGCAATTTATTTTCGAATGAAGCTAAAGTGTTGTCTGGAAAAAGTTTTAAATTATCATTACTAAACAATGTTACATAGAAGTCATCTTGACTATCCATCTTTGTTAACTTCTTTTAAGACATAAAATGTTGCACTATTTATATGTTGTCCATTCCGGTGTTGATGAAGTTCTTAGTTTTGGACTTCTTAGTAAAGGTTTTAATTTTCGTTTTTTTGTTTCAGGAAACTGTGAAAGTATAGTTGAGGAAATTGAACTACCGGCCGATCTTAGTGTCTTCTTTTTTTCAGGAGATGGTACTGCAACGGTAATTACATCACCACTTGGTGTTTCAAACATTCGATAATCAGAACTTAGAGATGGTCTTTGTACTAGTTTTTCGTCTTTCAACATTTCAGTTTGAGCTAATTTTCTAAATGAATTTTCATCATCTAAATCGATATCCATATCTGAATACTCTTTTTTAGGATCATATTCAAACACTTCATCAGTAACTAATGGTACAGAATTAGTCTGTGTTGATGTTGATTTGTATTTAGGTAATTCGGTTTCTGTATATGCATTTCGTTTAGAAAAGAATTTTGTTTGAGTGCCTGTATCAAATGTAGGATTATTAGCCTTTTCTGGTAATTTTTTTCCGTGTCTTTTGTTAATTCCATATTTGAGGAGATTTTGACGATATAAGTACCATTTTTGCAATGGTTTTAAGTTTTTATCATATAAAACTTTTTTCATTTTTTGATCTAATAAATCCAAGTTTTTATCATCTTGAAATAATTTACTAAATTTTGAAAATATTTCTGGTGACATAACAATCATTCGCTGCATTATGTCTTACTGAGTAATTTCCCTATTACGCCAGATAATATAGTTCCAATTAGAGTTGGTAAAAACCCACCATGTTGAACTAATATTTTTCTTTTGGCTTTTATACTTTTCTTAGCACAGGCTAGAAATCTTAATTGTTTTTTATGTTTTTTTAATTTTGCTTTTTGTGCCGATGATATTTTATTATTACCATTTAATATATTGATTGCAATTTCAGCAATAGTTTTTATAATATCATCATCACAATATTTAAGAATATTTCTACGAAATATCTTGTTGTTGCACTTTCCTAGTACATGTAATATATGTTGGTTTTTCTTCAATCGTTTCATACTTTTGACAGTTGTTATTCAAATCACCCGTATCACAGAAACATATACAATATTCTTTGGAAAAAATATTAGTTCTAATACGAAATAAATCGTTAATGTCTTGTGTTAAATCCAACACAATATAACCATGAGGTTTTGATGTTGACTCATTATATACTCTCAAGAAACCCTTTATATTTTCTGGATATAGTTGCCTAGCAAGAGGAAAAATTTGCGATTTGTCTCGAGGATTTTTGAAAAGCACTAAATATTTACAATTTAATGAAATATCTCTTGAAAATTTTCCCTGATGAAAAACGTTTTGTGTTAACAATATAATAGATAAATTACGATGGTGTGAACCTTTAGTAAATAGCTCACATACCTCTTTATTTGCAGAATCTAACATTAAGTCATCTAGAACAATTAACGTAGGTTTATTTTCATTACCACTAAATTCTTTTGGGATACTGGTATAAAAGTCTATATAGGTAAAAGTTAGATTTTTTGGAATAGCAGAAATTTCTGGATTACACCATTTTATTGTTTCAATTTTCGGAGAAATCAATCTATCAATATTTTCAATTAAATTACACACAAATGTTGTTTTCCCACATCCAGATGGTCCCGCTATCATCATTGTAAATGGATGAATAAAATTAATCATTTTTGGTCTGTGTCTGATAAGAAACTGAATTTAAAATACAATTTAGAGAACATATAAAAGCAGCGAACATATTCTTAGTATTGTCATTTTGAATTATGGAAGTGGAGGAGTTCTTAAATATTTATTCCTCCGTCATATTAGATGATCATAAGAAACTAATATTACATCTATATAAACACATTAAAAACTTTTCTGGAGTAAAAAAATTCACTTCAATTTATGGTACTCATTTTACCCTTTGTCCGTGGGCATATGATAATTCTACTTCTGGACCGGACACATGTGAATGTCACACAATAGAAAATTATAGAATCACTTTAGAAAATTTAATTAAATGGTACGAGAATAATGTCGAGGCTACAAGTCGTGTCAGAAATTCATAGAGGCGCTAGAAGAAACTTTACACGAAGAAAATTTATTCAAAAGGGTTTAAATGATACTTGGCAAATTGATTTGGTTGAAATGATTCCATATGCAAAATTTAATAAGACATATAAATATTTATTAACCGCTATTGATACATTTTCAAAATTTGCGTATGCTGAACCGATTAAAAACAAAAGCGCTGATAATGTTTTAATCGCAATGAAAAATATTTTTAAGCGTGCTGGTAAAAAACCAAAAAATTTACAATCTGATCAAGGTACGGAATTTTTCAACAAAAAATTTCAAAATCTAATGAGGAAATATAAAATTAACCATTATCATACATATTCAGAACTAAAAGCATCAATTGTAGAACGTTTCAATCGCACCCTAAAAAACATGATGTGGAAACAATTCAGTTTACAAGGCACATATAAATGGTTACCTATTCTGCCATCGCTAATAGAAAAATATAACTCAACATATCATCATACAATTAAACTTCCACCTAAAAATGTTACAAAGAAAAATGAGAAATTTTTATTAAAAACTGTCTACAATAAATTAAAAGTATTCCGAAAAGCAAAATACAAAGTTGGAGATTTTGTTCGTATAAGTAAATTTAAAGGTATATTTGCAAAAGGTTATCAACCTAATTGGTCAACAGAAATTTATACAATAGCGAAAATAAAAAGAACTGATCCAATAACATACAATTTACTTGATTACACACAAAAACAAATAAAAGGCAGTTTTTATGAACCTGAACTTACATCTGTTAAATTTCCTAATGTTTACCTTGTAGAAAAAATAATAAGAAAAAAAGGAAATCAAGTTTTGGTTAGGTGGCTTGGCTTTGATAAAAACCATGATTCATGGATAAATAAAAAAGATATTATTTAATGAATAATAATTTATTAACTTTTAGTAAAACATGCTATGCTGTTATTTAATATTAAAAGCAACTTTTTAAAACCAAGTTTTATATATTTTTTTTTTTTTTCTTTTTTAACTTGAACTTGATCACGTTTTCAATTTGTATTCATGATCACGCCTTTATATTATTAACAATATAATTTCAAACGTTTATTTGTTTCATTTTTTCAAAACTTTTGCAGTTAAGTTAATATTCAAACAAAAGATTTCCATCGATTTTTTAAGCTTTTCAATTTTAAAATGACAGTTGGAAACTTAATTTTTGAAACATAACGAACGAGCTTTATCAGCTTTAAATTTTTTAAATTTTTCACGTAAATATTAAATCAAGCTTAAACTTTGATAATATTAAGTATAAACCAAATTTAAAAAACTTTTCATATTTAATTAAGAACAGTAAGCACAATATCTTAAGCTTGTTACTGTTTTAATTTGAAATTTAAACATAACTGATATTTAAAAAACTTTTCATATCTAATTAAAAATATTCAACTCAATAGCTTAAGCTTATTTTTGTTAATTTATAAAACTTTTTTTAATTTTCACAGAAATATTAAATCAAGCTTAAACTTTGATAATATTAACTTTGTATTTAAACCAAACTTTAAAAACTTTTCATATTTAATTAAGAACAGTAAGCACAATATCTTAAGCTTATTATTGTTTTAATTTTCAATATAAACATATCTGATATCCTAACCGCTAAGTTTAATTTATAATACTCAATGACTCAAACTAGCTTAAGCTTATTATTGTTTTAATTTGAAATTTAAACATAACTGATATTTAAAAAACTTTTCATATCTACTTAAGAATATTCAGCTAAATAGCTTAAGCTTATTTTTTTTAATTTATAAAACTTTTTTTTAAATTTCACGAAATTATTAAATCAAGCTTAAACTTTGATAATATTAACTGTGTACTTAAACCAAACTTTAAAAACTTTTCATATTTAATTAAGAACAATAAGCACAATATCTTAAGCTTATTACTGTTTTAATTTGAAATTTAAACATAACTGATATTCCAACAACCAAGCTTAATTTAAAATACTCAAAAGCACAAAACTTTTTACTTTTCACAATTTTATTGCATAACTTTAGGAGAACTTTTGCTGACTACTGCCGCTGAAACGGCACTAAAAAAGCTCCTGAGCTTTTGCTGCCGCTGAACCGGCATATACATACTACTAATATGCAATAAATGTATTTCTAAAATACAATTACAAAATTTGGATCTTTTCATATAATTCATTTAAATATAAAAATAAATTTTACATAAATGCAGCAAGTACCTTTGAACATAACTGAACCACTACAATTAAGTCTAAATTTCGGGGACACATAGGAAATAGGAAATATATTCTTTGGCTTCGAAATTAAACTCGACCAGAACCAATTCCCATGGTACTTTCTTTCCTAGTAACTTAGTGTTAAATTTCATCAAAATACCGGCATTATTTTTTGAGTTATGGTGTTTTTAAGATATATGTTTGCTAGTCCTTGAACTTTTCAAGGGTTCCAGAACCCGAAACCATGGTACGATTTCGCCCATATGCAGTCCCGTCATACTTTCAATACTAGTTAACCCTTGTACACAATTGGAACGTTCTAGCTTAATTTTATGTTAATTGTTTTAATAATTTCGATGATAAGCTTTTACACATTGGGGGGGTCTAAGAGAGGTTCTGAACCAAAATTGAAGCTTCTACATTTGTTTCAAGTTACTATCTTTATTAATTTCGAAAATATGCTTTAAGGTCCTCGGAACTGAGTGGCTGGTCCCCGACCCACTACTCCAATGGGGCCCAAAATTCAATGACACTTACGAAATAGGAAGGGACACCCTGATACCAAATTTGGAGGTTCTATTTTTATTGGTTTCGGAATTATGCTCGTTTGGCCTAAATTCGATCAAAAAGTTCTAAGTTCCGAACCCATTGTCCAATCCTCACCGTACGTAATCACCGCAGTAGTTTCATTACCAATACCCTACAGCACAAATTTCATGAAGATAGCCTCATTAGTTGTTGAGTTATAGTGATTTTTTATATATGCTCGTTAGCCCTGACACCGACTAAAAGGTCCGGAATCCGAACCGTTGGGCTGATTTCGCCCTTATATAGTCCGCGCTGTACTATAGTACTAGTTAACCCTTGTACACAATTTGAACTGCCTATCTTAATTTTAAGTAACTATTTTTAGTAATTTCGATTATAAGCCTTTAAAACTTGGGAGGTCTGAGAGGGGTACAGAACCACCACTCCAACTGATCCCAAATTAGGGGAACACGCAAGAGATAGTAAAGAACACCCTTGTGGCAAATTGGAAGCTTCTACATTGTTTTAAGTTGTTATATTTATTAATTTTAAAGATATGCTTTTACCGTAATACTGTCAAAATGGCAAGACTGATACCAATAGTTATTTCTTTTCATCAATTCTGCACACTCTTTTGCTTCTGTTTAGTAAAATTTTCTTTTTCTATTAAAGTTTTTTACTACATTTTTGTACGCTAAGTCGGTAACACCACTCAAGTTGTCAAAATCGGTATTTACTATTTGACGCTTAATGTTATTGATATTAACATAATTGAATTTTTTTACTTCAAAAGTTTTGTTTACATATTTATGTTTACAATCACTTAATTCAATAAAACAAGTAAAGAAGCAGTCAGTCGGTGCAACCGACTTAGAAATACCCTACACCTATTTGGTTCAAATTTAAAGACATATCCATAAGTCGTTTAAACACCATAATAGCTGTTATTAATTTGATCGTAAGACATAGCTAACCAAATTAACTTTATAATACTAAAAACATTTTCTAATTACACTATCTATTAAAAGATATTACAAATTCTTACTAATTTATCTATTTAAAAATATTAAAACAAAAAAATTTGAAACAAATGAAAATATATTTATTCCAATTCAATTATTAAATGAAAACATTTGAATTATTAAATTTTGTGATAAAAAGATAATCAAAGCATAATATATTCAATAATCCAAATTATTAAAAATTGCAATTATTTTAAATGGTTAGTCTATATACCTAATAGAAAAGCTTATCAACGCAAAATATGCAATAAATGTATTTCTAAAATACAATTACAAAGTTAAACCTTTTCATATAATTCATTTAAATATAAAAATAAATTTTACATAAATGCAGCAAGTACCTTTGAACATAGCTGAACCACTACAATTAAGTCTAGATTTCGGAGACACATAGGACATAGGAAATATATTCTTTGGCTTCGAAATTAAACTCGACCACAACCAATTCCCATGGTACTTTCATTACTAGTAACCTAGTGTTAAATTTCATCAAAATACCGGCATTATTTTTTGAATTATGTTGTTTTTAGGATATATGTTTGATGGTCCTTGAACTTTTCAAGAGTTCCATAACCCGAAATTATGGTACGATTTCGCCCATATGCAGTCCCGTCATACTTTCAATACTAGGTAACCCTTGTACACAATTGGAATGTTCTATCTTAATTTTAAGTTACTAGTTTTATTAATTTCGATGATAAGCTTTTACACATTGGGGGGTCTAAGAGAGATTCTGAACCACCACTCCAATTGATCCCAAATTAGGGGGGTACGCAAGAAATAGTAAAGAACACCCTGGGCCAAATTTGAAGCTTCTACATTTGTTTCAAGTTACTATCTTTATTAATTTCGAAAATATGCTTTAAGGTCCTCGGAACTGAGTGGCTGGTCCCCGACCCACTACTCCAATGGGGCCCAAATTTCAAAGACACTTACAAAATAGGAAGGGACACCCTGATACCAAATTTGGAGGTTCTGTCTTCATTGGTTTCGGAATTATGCTCGTTTGGCCTAAATTCGATCAAAAAGTTCTAAGTCCCGAATCCATTGTCCAATCCTCACCGTACGTAATCACCGCCGTAGTTTCATTACCAATAACCTACAGCACAAATTTCATGAAGATAACCTCATTAGTTGTTGAGTTATCGTGATTTTTTATATATGTTCGTTAGCCCTGACACCGATTAAAAGGTCCGGAATCCGAACCGTTGGGCTGATTTCGCCCTTATATAGTCCGCGCTGTACTTATAGTACTAGTTAACCCTTGTACACAATTTGAACTGTCTATCCTAATTTTAAGTAACTATTTTTAGTAATTTCGATTATAAGCCTTTAAAACTTGGGAGGTCTGAGAGGGGTACAGAACCACCACTCCAATTGATCCCAAATTAGGGGAACACGCAAGAGATAGTAAAGAACACCCTTGTGGCAAATTGGAAGCTTCTACATTTTTTCAAGTTGTTATCTTTATTAATTTTAAAGATATGCTTTAAGGTCTTCGGAAATGTGTGGCTGGTCCCCGACCCACTACTCCAATGGGACCCAAATTCACAAGACACTTAGGAAATAGGAAGGGACACCCTGATACCAAATTTGGAGGTTCTATCTTCATTGGTTTCGGAACTATGCTCGTTTGGCCTAAATTCGATCAAAAAGTTCTAGGTTCCGAACCCATGGTCCAATCCCGACCTTACGCAATCCCCGAAGTAGTTTCATTACTAGTAACCTACAGCACAAATTTGATGAAGATAGCGTAATTGGTTGTTGAGTTATCGTGATTTTTTATATATGTTCGTTAGCCCTTCGATCGATGAAAAGGTCCAGAATCCGAACCCATGGGCCGATTTCGCCCATATGCAATCCCCGCCGTACTTTGAGTCCTAGTAACCTACAGTTAAAATTTCATCAAGTTAGCTCCATTATTTTTTGAGTTATCGTGCCTACGGACGGACGGACGGACGGACATGACTATATCGACTCAGGCGGTCACGCTGATCACAAATATATATACTTTTCCATATCTAGCTCGCTTCCTTTAGGTGGTTACAAACACCATACCAAAGTTAATATACCCCTTTACCTATTCTATAGGTGTAGGGTATAAAAATTGTGGTCAGACAGGTCAGTATTTAACATATTAATTTTTATATTTTTAGATGAATCATTTGTTAGAACATGGTCTAAACAGGAACCTCCTGATCCTTGTCTGGTTGGAAGTGAATTGCAGAGAATAAATGAATTTGATTCGACTATAGTTAAATATTTATTTATTGTGTTATCTTGGTTAAGTGTGTTAAAATTAAAATCACCAATAACTATTGTGCTTTGTAATGAGTTTTCTAAGTGTTTATCAAATTTAAAAAAAATTGTCTAAAACAATAGAATTAGAATAAGGTGGTCTATATACGGCCGAGAGTTGTATATTTTTATTGTTGTTTGTAATTGAAATTGAAATTGTATTGTTGATATTATCATTATGAGTTTGTTTAATTGTATAATCAATTGTTTCATTAATAAATAACCCAATAACACCGCCACGTCTGTTTTCTCTACAAACTAATACTTTTTTGAAATTATTTATATTAATTAGATCAATATCATCTTGAGTTAACCATGTTTCTGTGAAAACTATTAAGTGTACTGTCTCGTGAACTCCATCAAGTATGAGATTTATGTCATCTAGTTTATGCTAAATGCTTCTGATATTTAAATAAAAATTTTTTAAAGAATCGTTGTTTTCAAATTTCAACTCATTCTGGTCTTGGATATCAACAACTTGGGTATTATTAGGTAAATTTTCTATTTCAAGCAAGTTAGTTTTCATTAAATTGTATTAAATCTTCTTGAGATATAACTCTAATAATATTACTATTACCTATCTGTTTTACGAACAAAAACTTTACCCGGTTTTACCCAAGTGAATTGAATATTTTTATTTCTCTTTAAGTCCCTACATTTTTTGTAAAGAAAACTGAAATATGGTGTAAAACGTTCGTTAATGTATATGTATTGCGATTCTGATTGCGAATTCATCGGGAAAATTTTATTATATATAATTCTTTTACTTTTTTTAGCTTCAATTATTTTATTTTTAATCTTGAGACTATTCAACCTTATAATAATTTTAGCATTCTCACCTGAATTTTTTGAATTATTTTTGGATAAATATGTTTCCTTAATATTATCCGCTACTATGTTAATGTCCATCTCATTAATAATTTTCATAACAACTTCATTCAAATTATTCTCAGCGACAATTGGGAGCCCAGATATTTCAAGTGTTTTATGGTGTTTATTTTGCTTAATTATTTCAATTTCGTATTTATTTTTTTTAATTTGTTCTTTTAAAATTTGATTTTCACTACGAAGTTGAATATTATCATCGATCAGTGTATCAAGATTTTCTTTGGTTATCCGTAGTTCTTTTTGTATTTCCTCAAATTTTTTGTTGTGTTTTTGCATTATTCCTTACTGGTTTGCTTCATTGACATTCATGGACAGTCTACTTTTCCTACGCTTTTCTTTACACATATTACAAAACCATGGTTTGTTCCGATTTAGACCGATATGATCAAGACCATCACTGTATAACCTGAACACTCTAGATGAAACCATAATTTACCGCTGCCATCACACTGAAGCCCATTATCCTTTCTAAGATTAATACTCTTCTTACATTTACCATAACTGAATTTTTTTGCCATTTTGAGTTTTGGCGTATGTATTTGCTTATAAGGTAAAAATTTATTTTAAATTATTATTTATGTATAAAAAAAATTTGTTATAATTATAATTTACTTATTATAATTTAGCACAGTATAAAATACTGAGTTGTCAAAAATTTATAATATTAAGTTTAAAAATTATATTTTATTTTTTTTATTTTAATTTATTGAGATTCAAAATTACACGTCCGGACAGTTTGACAGTTTGACTTGTATTCTTTACTTTGTTATATTTTATAAATAAAAAACTAAATATTTTTTAATAAACGACGCAATTTTTTTGATTAAAGTTGTAAGATTTTGAAAGTATAAATGTCTTTTTAAACCTTCATAGTTTTCATTTATACCTGAATGTCCTGTTTCGTATTTATGATATTTTTTTATATTTTGATAGACTTTTTATTCATTATTCATTTCTTTGGCGTAATATGAGCATCTAACAAACTTTATACTGGAAATATTGTCAAAAAGTTGTAATAATAATTCTGCATTTTTTTTCAAGTCAATTATTTCATTATTATCCGTATTTATTCTACTAAGGAAATCAGCCACCCAATTTTCCTTACCTTTTATATAATCTATATTAATATCATATTCTCCCAATTTCAAAAGCGAACGATATAGTCTAAGATTCACATCTTTCTCTTTCGTTTTTGTAGATAACCATTTGAGAGGTTAGTGATCTGTTAATAAGTCGAATTTTACACCATAAAGGTATGGTTTAAAATAGTTAGTGGACCATACTATTGCTAAAAGTTCTTTTTCGGTTGTCAAGTAGTTGCGTTCATGTTCATTTAATGTCCTACTAGCAAAACAGAGTGGATGATTATCTTGTTGTAGGACAGCACCAATAGCATAAGTGCTGGCATCAGTTACTAGTTAAAATTTTTTCTTGAAGTCAGGATATCTTAGAACTGGGGCTTCTGTAATAATTTTCTTTAACTTCTCAAAAGCGTTAATGTAATTTGAATCGTTAAAATTAACTTTAATATCTTTTTCAATTATTTAGTCATCGGTTGGGCAACCTTTGCGTAATCGCAAATAAATTTTCTGTAGTAGAAAGTAATGCCCAAAAAAAATTTTATTTGCTTTTGAATTTTTGGTAACTGTAATGCTGTTATATTTTTTACTTTATTAGGATTTGGCTTTACCCTTTCAGGAGTTAAAACATGTTCGAATTTTAAGATTATTTTCTCTCAGAACATAAAATATTTTCTTTTTACTTTCTATATGTTCTTCAAGAGAACCGCTAAATATTAAGGTGTCGTCTAAATAGATAACACATATTTTATTTATAAAATCCTTTAAGAATGTTATTCATTAACCGTTGGAAGATTGCCGGGGCGTTCTTAAGTCCAAACGGCATTCAAACATATTTATAATGCCCTAGAGGTGTCGAGAAAGCGGTTTTTTCTTTTTTTTTTTTTTTTTTTTTTTTTTTTACGAGGGAATGGAACGCTCGAAAGCCACCCATTGAAACTTTGCGGTATTTCGTTGGGTAGTGTGCGATTTTAACGCACCAAAACCACACCCTTTTTGAACCAAACTTTAGGAAGGAACCTGTGATACAAATGTACAGTTTGGTTACAGGGATGGGATATGAAAGGATTTTAGGATTGTCGGAGGATATTTGGGAATTTTGGATTATGGTGGATGGGGAAAATTTGGAGGGATATTTAGGAGAAAGATGTTAATATTCTTCTTAAATTTATTTAAGTCGTACACATACGAATTACCAACTTTAGGGAACACATTGGACGGAATGTGGTTCCATAATCTCGACATGCGCATAACAAACGAATTTCCATAAGCCGTGTTTCGCCATCTTAACAATTCGACGCAGTAGGGATGAGCATCTGTTGCACTCCTTGTTTCACGTTGGAAAACTTTGAGTGGAGGCATTAATTGTTTTATTTCTTTAGAACAGGTGTTCGTCCCCACTAGGTATCTATAAAACAGGGTAAGTGACCAGACTGTGCGCCGATGGCTAAGTGGAGTGAGCGTTGAGGTAACACTGGGATCATTTATAAGACGAATAGCTCTGTTTTGCACTTTATCAAGATATCCCAGCGCTGATTGGGGTGCACCAGCCCAGATATGTGCATTATACTCCATTTTTGGTCTAATATATGTTTTATAGATATTGAGGAGATCTAATGGAGAGAAGAAAGTTTTACAGCGATACAAAAAACCCAAACACTTAGCTGCATCTTTAGCTATACCAAAAATGTGATTCGACCAAGTCAATTTCTGGTTTAACTCGATGCCCAAAATATTTAAATCTGTTGAGTGCTGCAAAACTTCTCCCTGAAAAATCAAGTTGGGAATGGAAGTTGCTATTTTTCGCGAGATGAGACAGCATTGGGTTTTCTTCGTGTTGAATTGAACACGATTATTTTCACCCCATTTGTGAATTTTTGCTAAATCGTTATTTAGCTCACTGACAGTGAAATTTTTTGCTGTTGTATTAACCTGATGATTAATGTTACAGCGGCTATGGAATTCATAGGAAGCTACAAGGGTGCTGTCATCTGCGAAACTGTGAATTGGATTGGAAGTTAAAGATAGAAGATCATTAATGAATATTAAGAAGAGGGTGGGAGAAAGAACAGAACCTTGAGGGACACCAGCGTTCAGTTCAAATTTGTCAGATGATAAACCATCGACCAGAACTCGAATCGTACGATTCGAAAGGAAATCTCCAATCCATTTGAGAAAGACTCTACCTAACCCTATAGCTCTGCATTTTGCTAACAAAGCAGCATGCCATACACGGTCGAAAGCTTTAGAAATATCCAGCGCTACCACATCAGATTCACCAGAGTGGTGAAGACTGATATTGAGCTTTTCACAAAGATAAGTCATGAGATCACCTGTTGAACGACGGGCTCTGAACCCGTATTGTCGATCATGAAGCAAACCTTTATGATCCAGATATTTCAAAAGCTTTTGGTTTATAATTTTTTCCATTACTTTGGAAAGGACCGAAGTTATAGCTATAGGGCGGTAGTTAGAGGGATCGCTTTTGTTACCTTTTTTTGGAATTGGAAAAACGTGCGCAATCTTCCATTGGGCAGGATGAATACCCGAAGTAAAGGATAAATAGAAGAGGTTGCGTAGAGGTTTTGAAATGGTAGAGTAGGTTTTTTTAAGAACCATCGTTGTGATTCCATCGGGACCGGCTGATTTGTTCGTATCTAGATTCTCCAAGATTTTCATCACTGCTCGCGTCCTAAAGTAAATTCTACCAAAGGAGCAGCCAACTTCTGGAATATTTGGTGGTCTTTGAGTTGACTGTGGCAGTGTTGAGTTAAAGGAAAATTGTTTGCCAAACAAGTTTGCCTTTTCTTTTGAATCTGACACAATTGAGTTGTTTTTATCAATAAGCGGAGGGAAGGAGGACCCACTAGTGTCCTCCTTTAGATTTTTTGCAAACGTCCAAAACGATTTGCTATTCTTAGGCATATGTAGGAATTTTCGTTTCAACCCTCGGTTGAATAAGAATTTTTGCTTATTGATAACTCTCTTGCATCTGTTTCGAACCACGATATAGTTGGCCCTGTCGGACTCCAACCCGCTGTTCCGGTATTGCTTAAAAGCCTCCACTTTTTTACGAATGGCTTCTTTGCAAATGCGATTAAACCATGATTTGGGCTCTCGTTTAATACTTTTCATGGAGTGAGGAATATACAACCTCATTCCAAGTAAAATTGTTTCACTAATCGCATTTGCAGCGAAGTTGACATTTTTACCGCGGAAGCACAATGACCAGTCGAATGCTTTGAAAAAATTGTTTAATCCCTCCCAGTTAGCACGACTATATTGCCATACTAATTTTTTGGGCGGAATCCTTCGGCTGGCTAATGTGCTTACCGGGAAGCTTGTGGTTACCAGGCAGTGGTCAGAGCCCCCCAGGGGACAACCAACTGAAACTACATATTTTTCAGGGTGAGTGGTTAAAAACAGATCCAAGAGGTGACCCTCTTGATCAGCTCGGTCGGGGACCCTAGTGGGATTTTGGACAAGTTGAGAAAGATGGAACAGTGTGGAAAATAATTCAACTTGTTTCCCAATTGAGTTTTGACTCAAAGAAGAGTTACTTGAAAAATGAAGCCAGTCTTTGTTGTGTACGTTGAAATCCCCTGCCAGAACAATTTCGGTTTGTGGACATGATTCCAAAATTTCATTGATCTGGTTTGAAAGATTGTCAATTTCCACAGCAGTTTCTTGTTCATTTGAGTTGGGTGATCTGTATAAAAAACAGAAATGTATTACATGCTTTTCAACGATCTTTTCTTGATCTTCCTTTTTTGCCAATATTTAGAGAAAACCTTTTGCAAGGCCAAGGGTTACGAAGGATTGTGTCCTACCCAATTTGTCCAACATATTGTCAATATTGGGGATTGGAAATTTGTCATCTATAGTCACATCGTTTAAACGACGATAATCAATGACAATTCTCCACTTTTTCTTGCCCGAATTGTGCATTTTTTTGGAACAATCCACAGAGGGCTATTGTAGGGCGAATTACTTTCTTTTATTATTCCCTGTTTTAACATGTCCGTGATTTGTCTTGTTATTTCACGTTCATGAATATGGGTATATCTTTATATTTTAGAATAGATAGGTATCCTTGTTGTAGTGATTATTTGGTGCTCAACTTTGGTTGTGCTTCTTAATTTGTCTCCTTCTTGAAAGACGACTTCTTTATGGTTTTTTAATACTTTACTTAAGGCTCTTTCTTCTTCGGAATTAAGATTTTTAAATAAAGTTTGGAAATCGAAGGATCCTGATTTAGAACTTTCTAATTGGTGGATTTCATTAAAAATTAAATGGACAACTACCAAGAAATCTAATTTTATTATTATTGATTTCTAAAGTTTCGTCACACATATTTATTATAGCATTTAAGGGTTTTAATAGATTTTGACCTATTATCCCGTCAAAATTTTTATTTAAAAAATTTTTTAATTTCCATAACATATAAGCGTCTTCATTAAATTCGCTTGGTAAATCTATCCTTATTTTTTTGCTAACAAAAGTTTTTCTATTTAAAGTACTAAAAGCTATAGGTTTATTTAAAGATTGTCTCTTATATTGAGAGAGTTTATTTTCGTCCAATTAAGTTGTAGAAGATCTTGTATCTATTAGACATTTGATCTTGTCTTTTATTTTATTTATTTTATTTTATTTTAAACCAAAACAAGGTTGTTATAAGAATTATTAAATTTAAACTTACAATTACTAGTATTATAATATATACAATAGAAAAAAATAATTTGCTGACTTAGAACTACACAATAATACATAGTACATTATCAACAATGTTATTTATTTTTGTTTTTTTGTTATATTTTAAAAAAAAAATTATTAATTACACAGAACAATAAAAAACATAAATTAACATACAAAATACAAATTAGCTTAGTTTTACTTATTTTATTTTAATTTTTTTTTTTTTATTTTGTAAACAGAGCCTTTGTAATTAATTACTATTTAATTTATATAAATATAAATATTACCTAAACTTTGTTATTTGTTAAAATTATGTCATTTTAATATTAAAGTAAGTGTTATGATTTTTTATGAAAGTTGTGTAATTTAGATTTGTAAACATTTTTTGAAATTGTAGAATTGATTAAATAATGTGCAACATCTGTTTATGGGTTCGTTTTATCCATATTCAGTTCTGTGAGTTTTTTTTTTTTTTTTTATTCCTTTTCCACTCCTTTAAGGAGTATAGGGCATTCACCAAGTTTATTTTAAACTTGGCTTCAGTTTCTTTTTTTAATCATAATATTCACTAAGCCGTTGATTACTCGGCTGTAGCTATTGTATAAGGTTATGTAATATGAATGCACAAATTTTAACTTTGTGCGCCATCTATTATCTTACACAAGAATTATTTATATATTTTTATTAAATCTTATTTACGATATAAACTATTACGATATAATTATACAATTTTACGATATTTTTTTATTAGATATGATCTGACCGGGGTGTGAACCCGAGACCTTTCGCATGAAAGGCGGCGTCTTTACCACTACGCCATTGGTCAGATGTGAGTTGTTTTCATTAAAAATTTGGTATGTCTATTGGCCTAACATTAAAAACCTAAAATTTTCAAAGCTTACTGATTAAATTAAGAAGCAATTATTTTAAATCAATTTTGAATTTGAAGTTTTGTTTTGGTTAAATTTTTTTTTTAATTGAAGCTTTAAAAATGGTGAATTGCTTGAAAATGCATAAATATAGTCACAATTTTTTCTACAAAACTCTAACAATCGATGGTTTGCTGACCACCATTTAAAAGTAACGTTGAAAACGTAAATTTTAATTTATATACAAATTGTGATATTTCCTATCTACAGCAATTTTATTACGGATTCAAACTTGATATGAAATGTGTGCGACCTTCCCTTGAGTGAGATAAATACCCCAAGTACTTGAAAGATAAAAAAGTGTGCGCAGGGGTTTTGATATGGAAGTACAGTTACTTTTAAGAATGGTAATGGTAACCTTCATGACTGGCTTATTTTTTTGCATCGAGATTTTTCAAGACTTTCATCACTGTCCGTTTCCTAAAGTCAGTTCTACAAGAGAAACAGCCAACTTTTGTTGGAGGCGAACACATTGCCAAACAAATTAGCTTTCTCTTTAGATGTAATACGATTTGGTTGTTTATATCAGACTCGCTAGTGCCTTTTCTTGAGCGTTTTGTAAATGTCCAAAAAGATTTGATATTCTTTGGCTTGTGGAGGAAAAAACAATTTTATTTAAATTTAAATTAATTAAATAAAAAAATATGAATTAAAGAAAAAATAAAAATTTTTTAAAACGCTTAATTGTGTACCATGTATTCAATCTACATTGTCATCATAATTTTTTAAAGTAAAAAATATAAATTATTTTATTTCTAGCAAAAGAACGGTATAACTCTTTCCAACAGTTTTTAACTTTCTCTTTTTAGAGTATGTACAATACATACTCCCTTTGGAGTATTGTACATACTCCCTTTTTGGAGTATGTACAATACATAACTCGATCAAAATGAAACAAATTTACAATTACATGTAATTAGAAATATAAATAATGAATATATAATTTTCACAAAAACAAAACTAAATTATATACAAAATAAAATATTTAAATATAATTAAACATATACCATCAGAGTTTATCAACTAAATGACGGTGTTGCCTTGATGGTATATAGTAGTTGTTAAGAAAAATGAGAATTGTTTAGAACATTAACATCTAACCAAAAAGAAATCATATACATAGAGTATTCATCTAGATCAAAAAATGTTAGTCAATTATGTTGATTTGAAATCACCCCAATACGGTATTTCAAACCACCCCATTATCGTAAAAAGATGACCGTATTTTTGGTATACTTAGTAAAATCAAATTTAGATTATTTCTTTGCTTTATTTTTATTTTGTTTGTTTGTCAATCGATGTATGTACAATTGTTTACATTTCCTTATCAAGTTGGACGATTTTTTTTAAAAATTTTATTTAATATTTTTATTGTTGCTTATTTTGTATGTTAACCGATGTATGTATGTACATTTGTGTATTTTGTATATGTGTATTTCTTATACAATTTGGACGATTTATATTTTTTTAGAATACAGAGAACCTTTGAAAATAAATAATAATTATTCAAGCACTAAATGCTATTCTAACAAAAGTGTAAGAAATTTGAAGAGTGCAGATTTTAGAAGAGTGCAGATTTTTATTTAAAAAAGTATTCGAAGTTCTTAAAAGATTAGCTTCCTTTAAGAAAAAAAATTTAATTTAAAAAAAAACATTATTTACTTAAAAAATCAAAATAAAAAGTTAAGGCAAAAATTAAAAAAAGAATAACAGGATTTATCTTTATGTAGCATAATTAATAGGTAGCTTCAATTGCGTAACGAAGCCAAACACTTTTTAAAAATGAATTTTAAAAGTGTTGTAAATGGTCTGAAGATGAAAAAAACATAGCAATAAATATTCATTTAAATTCACCGAAAAGGTTATAAGTTTTTGAGAAATGGAGTAAAGCTTAATTTGCCCCATTTTAATTCCCCTAATAGATGGATCCCCATCAAACATTTAAATAAAGGTCTTAACGACAAAAATATAAATGAGTTTGGCATTATATTCTCAGAAAAATATTTATT
Source organism: Dolichopus griseipennis (assembly GCA_963082915.1). Lineage (NCBI taxonomy): Eukaryota > Metazoa > Arthropoda > Insecta > Diptera > Dolichopodidae > Dolichopus > Dolichopus griseipennis. The sequence continues at coordinate 114,632,005 of OY720443.1, forward strand.
TGAAAGATTGGCTGTATTGGTATTCGATGAAATAGCCATTAGAAGGCTATACTATAATAGTTCATCAGATGAAATTAGTGGTTTTTCTGATTATGGTTCCGGCAGAACAAAAGACATAGCAAAATACAAACACACACATACATATGTATATTTTATAATTTATATTTACGTACTTAAAGGGTTTTTTATGCCGAATGGAATATGAATTTTGAAAGCCTATTTATGTACTTTTCTATAATATATTTTACCTGGCTTTGTTCCTTTTAGAATTCTAAATTAAATAATAAAATAATAAAACAAATTTTCAAAAGATAAACAAAAATTTTTAATTATATTTTTTTAGTAGGTAGAACCTAAAAACCTAAAAATTATAAAAAAAATTTTACATACCTATTTCAAACTAACGAAAATTTAAAATACATAGGTACATTAGAAGACAATTTATGAAATTAATTTCTAACGATTTGAAATAATAGATTTGGAATAATGCAAGTAAAAAATTATAAAGCAAAAAAAAGAAATTTCATTCTTCTTTTTTTATCAATAATATTTTTTTATTTTATAATCAAAATATACACAAACTGCGTACATACATGATACAGCGATTGATATGATATACAAAAAAAAAAAAGAGAAGAAATATATACAAATGTACACACGATTGACATAAAAACAAAAAATTAAAAAAACTCAAAATTTAAATAAAAATAAACTAAAATACGATAAAGTTGATTTTACGAAATAAAAAAACTTTTCTAACTTTCTTGTTCTACGTGAATACTCTATGTATATAGTTACTTTATGATCTAACTATTGAAAGCAGGGAGATTTATATACTGTTTAGTTTACTACCACCATAAAATTACGAGAAATATTTTTTCAAAAAAGAAAATTATTTTAATTTATTGTAAAAACAATGCTGAGCGTGAAATTAAAAATTAGAAGTTTGAAAAATAAAAAGTTATATTAATTATAATTATATAATAAAAATTATTTAAATATAAAAAGAAAAAACAAAAATTTTATTGGCTGTTTTTTTTTTAAGTATGTTAATAAAAGTTAATTTAAAACAAAAATAAATTCAATTTTTTAAATTAAAAACTTTAAATAAAAATTTAAAACTGATACTTATCTTATTATTAGCGCTATTGTGTTCAAAACCAACAATTAAATAAAATGTAAATTTACAAAGAAAAAAAATATGAATCACCACCAATAACAATAAAACAAAACTTTTAAAATAATTATATGAACAAAAATATATGAATTAACTACAAAAAAATAAAAACAAGTAAAGAAACAGTCAGTCGGTGCAACCGACTTAGAAATACCCTACACCTATTTGGTTCAAATTTAATGACATATCCATAAGTCATTTTAACGCCATAAAAGCTGTTATTAATTTGATTGTAAGACATAACTAACCAAATTAACTTTATAATACTAAAAACATATGCTAATTACACTATCTCTTAAAAAATATTACAAATTCTTACTAATTTATTTATTTAAAAATTTTAAAAAACAAAAAAACTTGTTATAAATGAAAATATATTTATTCCAATTCAATTACAAAATGAAAAAATTCTAACTATTAAATTTTGTGATAAAAAGCTAATCAAAGCATAATATATTTAATAATCCAAATTTTTCAAAATTGCAATTATTTTAAATGGCTAGTTAATATACCTAATAGAAAAGCTTATACGCAAAATATGCAATAAATGTATTTCTAAAATACAATTACAAATTTACACCTTTTCATATAATTCATTTAAATATAAAAATAAATTTTACATAATTGCTGCAAGTACCTTTGAACATAGCTGAACCACTACAATTAAGTCTAAATTTCGGGGACACATAGGAAATAGGAAATATATTCTTTGGCTTCGAAATTATACTCGTTCGGCCTCAAATCGATCAAAAGCTTCTAGAACCCGAACTCATTGACCAAACTCGACCAGAACCAATTCCAATGGTACTTTCATTACTAGTAACCTAGAGTTTAAATTTCATCAAAATAGCGGCATTATTTTTTGAGTTATGGTGTTTTTAAGATATATTTTTGTTAGCCCTTGAACTTTTCAAGGGTTCCAGAACCCGAAATTATGGTACGATTTCGCCCATATGCAGTCCCCGTCATACTTTCAATACTAGTTAACCCTTGTACGCAATTGGAACGTTCTATCTTAATTTTAAGTTACTAGTTTTATTAATTTCGATGATAAACTTTTACACATTTGGGGGTATAAGAAAGGTACAAAATTAGAGGGACTCGCAGGAAATAGTAAAGAACACCCATGTTCCAAATTTGAAGCTTCTACATTTGTTTCAAGTTACTATCTTTATTAATTTCGAAAATATGCTTTAGGGTCCTTGGAACTGAGTGGCTGGTCCACACCCACTACTCCAATTGGGCTCAAATTCCGAGGACACTAAGGAAATCGAAAACGACACCCTGAAATCAAATTTGGAGGTTCTATCTTCATTGGTTTCGGAATTTTGCTAGTTTGGCCTAAATTCGATCAAAAAGTTCTAAGTTCCGAACCCATTGTCCAATCCTCACCGTACGCAATCGGCCGCTGTAGTTTCATTACTAATAACCTACAGCACAAATTTCATCATGAAGATAGCGTCATTAGTTGTTGAGTTATCGTGATTATTTATATATGTTCGTTAGCCCTGAAACCGATTAAAAGGTCCAGAACCCTTGGGCTGATTTCGCCCTTATGCAGTCCACGCTTAACTTTCAGTCCTAGTAACCTACAGTTAAAATTTCATCAAGATAGCTCCATTATTTTTTTGAGTTATCGTGCCTACGGACGGACGGACGGACATGGCTATATCGACTCAGGAGGTCACGCTGATCACAAATATGTATACTTTTCCATATCTAGCTCGCTTCCTTTAGGTGGTTACAAACACCATACCAAAGTTAATATACCTTTTTACCTATTCTATAGGTGTAGGGTATAATAAGACTATTCTTTCTCAAACGATCGTTGTTTTGTTTTACTAATTGATAGTCACGTGATTTATTTCTATGTTTAACTCTCTTAAAAGCTTTTTTATTTTTTAAAATAAAACATCAGACCTACATTATGGGGCTATTTTTTAAAAAAATTTTTTATATTAACTAAATTGCTGAAAAGGTTATACACACTTTGTGCACTATAAAAAATAAAACATCAAAAAAAAAATTAAATCAAATCACACACTACAAAATATACAACAAATATAAACACTACACACTATTAATATACAAATAAAATGAAAAAATATTTCTTTAATTACTAAAGATAACGATTACTGAATTAAAAAATAAAAAAAAATTTCAAATACAACGATATAACGAATTACTAAAGATAACTAAAGATCAAATACAACGATGGCATAGCAGTCAAAGTTACATAATATGATTTTTTATCTGCTACTCAGCAAAAACTTTTCGTTGAATAATTGCTTTTTAAAAAAATATATGAAAAGCTTTTAATGCCTTTTGTTTTTTAAATGATCGCAGCATAGCATAGCAGAAGCAATTCCTTTACAAAAAAAAACTTTGACTGTGAAGATTTTTAAAAGCAATAGCATTGCATAACTAAATACTACGAAAAACTACGTAGTTTTTCAAACCCTGTTTAAAAATATGTACATAAAAAAAGCTTAAAATTTTGTATTCCATTTAGGATATAAAAGCTTTTTATTAATATTATAGGAGTAAATAGTAGAAACTATATACATATACAAAAAGAAAAAAATTCATTAATTAACTAAAAGAAAAACAAACAAAAACAAAATAAACACAAATATTTATCTTTATTTTAAATATTCACAAACGTTATGGCTAATTTAGTATACGCTTTTGACTTATAGTCATACAGGTATAAAAATCAGCCACAAGTAGAATGAAATTCATTTTTTTATTTAATTATTTATGTCCAATTCATAAAAATATGTATTTATATGTATATACGTTATTGTACGTTTATATATATCTTGTCAAGTAGATATTATCATATACAATGCACATTATACTTTTAGAGAAAAAAACAACAACAAAAGTACAAAGAAGTTATATCTGCTATAATATAAAAAGACATAGAATACATACAGACAACTTTTATATTGTTGACATTATTAAAACTAAAAAAAAATTTAAAAGATTTTATTTAAAATATGAGTTTCAAAAAATTCTACTCATTTTTACAGTAAAAAGTATGAAAACTTATTTTTTGAGTGAAACTGGTGTTGATTATTGAGTGAAAGGACGTTATTTTTCAAAAGAATTTACTAACAAACTTTACTCTGTATGAATACTCTATATTATATGTTACTTTTTGGTTATACATAATTCAATTTTAAAAGTTTAATTCTCTTAATTTGAAAAATTCAGGTTTGATTTAATTTATAGATTTAACGGAATCCTATTTAATTTTCCTTAAATATGAGCTGATTCAGGTTAAACGTACGAAAAACATTAATTTCAGATTGAAATATTGGGATTA